>OZ005743.1:9426820-9897233 GCA_963930735.1 Dioctria linearis | reverse complement strand
AGTTTTATTGCTCTAATTTTTCAACCAGTGACTTTTATTGAAAAATTCTTTTACACATCTATTTCTCTTCTTATTCCCCGTCGAATGAGTCATCCCTTATCAAAATCGGTGAGATTTAATTTGTTTGACGAAAAAATCTATAGGCTATAGCCCATGTTTTTTTTGCGAAATTTTGACTGAAAATTAAATGTCACCGATTTTAACCAATGAGCACTCGTTGGACGCGTACTGAAGAGAGGAACATCCCTACAAAGTTTGGCTGCAAAAAAATAGCTGGTTCTCGAAATATGTCCAAAAAACAGCTTCGCCGTGGTCCGACGCATATGTTCCTAGTTTTATTGCTCTAATTTTTCAACCAGTGACTTTTATTGAAAAATTCTTTTACACATCTATTTCTCTTCTTATTCCCCGTCGAATGAGTCATCCCTTATCAAAATCGGTGAGATTTAATTTTTTTGACGAAAAAATCTATAGGCTATAGCCCATGTTTTTTTGCGAAATTTTGACTGAAAATTAAATGTCACCGATTTTAACCAATGAGCACTCGTTGGACGCGTACTGAAGAGAGGAACATCCCTACAAAGTTTGGCTGCAAAAAAATAGCTGGTTCTCGAAATATGTCCAAAAAACAGCTTCGCCGTGGTCCGACGCATATGTTCCTAGTTTTATTGCTCTAATTTTTCAACCAGTGACTTTTATTGAAAAATTCTTTTACACATCTATTTCTCTTCTTATTCCCCGTCGAATGAGTCATCCCTTATCAAAATCGGTGAGATTTAATTTTTTTGACGAAAAAATCTATAGGCTATAGCCCATGTTTTTTTTGCGAAATTTTGACTGAAAATTAAATGTCACCGATTTTAACCAATGAGCACTCGTTGGACGCGTACTGAAGAGAGGAACATCCCTACAAAGTTTGGCTGCAAAAAAATAGCTGGTTCTCGAAATATGTCCAAAAACCAGCTTCGCCGTGGTCCGACGCATATGTTCCTAGTTTTATTGCTCTAATTTTTCAACCAGTGACTTTTATTGAAAAATTCTTTTACACATCTATTTCTCTTCTTATTCCCCGTCGAATGAGTCATCCCTTATCAAAATCGGTGAGATTTAATTTTTTTGACGAAAAAATCTATAGGCTATAGCCCATGTTTTTTTGCGAAATTTTGACTGAAAATTAAATGTCACCGATTTTAACCAATGAGCACTCGTTGGACGCGTACTGAAGAGAGGAACATCCCTACAAAGTTTGGCTGCAAAAAAATAGCTGGTTCTCGAAATATGTCCAAAAAACAGCTTCGCCGTGGTCCGACGCATATGTTCCTAGTTTTATTGCTCTAATTTTTCAACCAGTGACTTTTATTGAAAAATTCTTTTACACATCTATTTCTCTTCTTATTCCCCGTCGAATGAGTCATCCCTTATCAAAATCGGTGAGATTTAATTTTTTTGACGAAAAAATCTATAGGCTATATATAGCCCATGTTTTTTTTGCGAAATTTTGACTGAAAATTAAATGTCACCGATTTTAACCAATGAGCACTCGTTGGACGCGTACTGAAGAGAGGAACATCCCTACAAAGTTTGGCTGCAAAAAAATAGCTGGTTCTCGAAATATGTCCAAAAAACAACTTCGCCGTTGTCCGACGCATATGTTCCTAGTTTTATTGCTCTAATTTTTCAACCAGTGACTTTTATTGAAAAATTCTTTTACACATCTATTTCTCTTCTTATTCCCCGTCGAATGAGTCATCCCTTATCAAAATCGGTGAGATTTAATTTGTTTGACGAAAAAATCTATAGGCTATAGCCCATGTTTTTTTTGCGAAATTTTGACTGAAAATTAAATGTCACCGATTTTAACCAATGAGCACTCGTTGGACGCGTACTGAAGAGAGGAACATCCCTACAAAGTTTGGCTGCAAAAAAATAGCTGGTTCTCGAAATATGTCCAAAAAACAACTTCGCCGTGGTCCGACGCATATGTTCCTAGTTTTATTGCTCTAATTTTTCAACCAGTGACTTTTATTGAAAAATTCTTTTACACATCTATTTCTCTTCTTATTCCCCGTCGAATGAGTCATCCCTTATCAAAATCGGTGAGATTTAATTTTTTTGACGAAAAAATCTATAGGCTATAGCCCATGTTTTTTTGCGAAATTTTGACTGAAAATTAAATGTCACCGATTTTAACCAATGAGCACTCGTTGGACGCGTACTGAAGAGAGGAACATCCCTACAAAGTTTGGCTGCAAAAAAATAGCTGGTTCTCGAAATATGTCCAAAAAACAACTTCGCCGTGGTCCGACGCATATGTTCCTAGTTTTATTGCTCTAATTTTTCAACCAGTGACTTTTATTGAAAAATTCTTTTACACATCTATTTCTCTTCTTATTCCCCGTCGAATGAGTCATCCCTTATCAAAATCGGTGAGATTTAATTTTTTTGACGAAAAAATCTATAGGCTATAGCCCATGTTTTTTTGCGAAATTTTGACTGAAAATTAAATGTCACCGATTTTAACCAATGAGCACTCGTTGGACGCGTACTGAAGAGAGGAACATCCCTACAAAGTTTGGCTGCAAAAAAATAGCTGGTTCTCGAAATATGTCCAAAAAACAACTTCGCCGTGGTCCGACGCATATGTTCCTAGTTTTATTGCTCTAATTTTTCAACCAGTGACTTTTATTGAAAAATTCTTTTACACATCTATTCACCGATTTTAACCTATGAGCACTCGTTGGACGCGTACTGAAGAGAGGAACATCCCTACAAAGTTTGGCTGCAAAAAAATAGCTGGTTCTCGAAATATGTCCAAAAAACAGCTTCGCCGTGGTCCGACGCATATGTTCCTAGTTTTATTGCTCTAATTTTTCAACCAGTGACTTTTATTGAAAAATTCTTTTACACATCTATTTCTCTTCTTATTCCCCGTCGAATGAGTCATCCCTTATCAAAATCGGTGAGATTTAATTTTTTTGACGAAAAAATCTATAGGCTATAGCCCATGTTTTTTTTGCGAAATTTTGACTGAAAATTAAATGTCACCGATTTTAACCAATGAGCACTCGTTGGACGCGTACTGAAGAGAGGAACATCCCTACAAAGTTTGGCTGCAAAAAAATAGCTGGTTCTCGAAATATGTCCAAAAAACAGCTTCGCCGTGGTCCGACGCATATGTTCCTAGTTTTATTGCTCTAATTTTTCAACCAGTGACTTTTATTGAAAAATTCTTTTACACATCTATTTCTCTTCTTATTCCCCGTCGAATGAGTCATCCCTTATCAAAATCGGTGAGATTTAATTTGTTTGACGAAAAAATCTATAGGCTATTATAGCCCATGTTTTTTTTGCGAAATTTTGACTGAAAATTAAATGTCACCGATTTTAACCAATGAGCACTCGTTGGACGCGTACTGAAGAGAGGAACATCCCTACAAAGTTTGGCTGCAAAAAAATAGCTGGTTCTCGAAATATGTCCAAAAAACAACTTCGCCGTGGTCCGACGCATATGTTCCTAGTTTTATTGCTCTAATTTTTCAACCAGTGACTTTTATTGAAAAATTCTTTTACACATCTATTTCTCTTCTTATTCCCCGTCGAATGAGTCATCCCTTATCAAAATCGGTGAGATTTAATTTTTTTGACGAAAAAATCTATAGGCTATAGCCCATGTTTTTTTGCGAAATTTTGACTGAAAATTAAATGTCACCGATTTTAACCTATGAGCACTCGTTGGACGCGTACTGAAGAGAGGAACATCCCTACAAAGTTTGGCTGCAAAAAAATAGCTGGTTCTCGAAATATGTCCAAAAAACAGCTTCGCCGTGGTCCGACGCATATGTTCCTAGTTTTATTGCTCTAATTTTTCAACCAGTGACTTTTATTGAAAAATTCTTTTACACATCTATTTCTCTTCTTATTCCCCGTCGAATGAGTCATCCCTTATCAAAATCGGTGAGATTTAATTTGTTTGACGAAAAAATCTATAGGCTAAGCCCATGTTTTTTTTTGCGAAATTTTGACTGAAAATTAAATGTCACCGATTTTAACCAATGAGCACTGGTTGGACTCGTACTGAAGAGAGGAACATCCCTACAAAGTTTGGCTGCAAAAAAATAGCTGGTTCTCGAAATATGTCCAAAAAACAGCTTCGCCGTGGTCCGACGCATATGTTCCTAGTTTTATTGCTCTAATTTTTCAACCAGTGACTTTTATTGAAAAATTCTTTTACACATCTATTTCTCTTCTTATTCCCCGTCGAATGAGTCATCCCTTATCAAAATCGGTGAGATTTAATTTTTTTGACGAAAAAATCTATAGGCTATAGCCCATGTTTTTTTGCGAAATTTTGACTGAAAATTAAATGTCACCGATTTTAACCAATGAGCACTCGTTGGACGCGTACTGAAGAGAGGAACATCCCTACAAAGTTTGGCTGCAAAAAAATAGCTGGTTCTCGAAATATGTCCAAAAAACAGCTTCGCCGTGGTCCGACGCATATGTTCCTAGTTTTATTCCTCTAATTTTTCAACCAGTGACTTTTATTGAAAAATTCTTTTACACATCTATTTCTCTTCTTATTCCTCGTCGAATGAGTCATCCCTTATCAAAATCGGTGAGATTTAATTTTTTTGACGAAAAAATCTATAGGCTATAGCCCATGTTTTTTTTGCGAAATTTTGACTGAAAATTAAATGTCACCGATTTTAACCAATGAGCACTCGTTGGACGCGTACTGAAGAGAGGAACATCCCTACAAAGTTTGGCTGCAAAAAAATATCTGGTTCTCGAAATATGTCCAAAAAACAGCTTCGCCGTGGTCCGACGCATATGTTCCTAGTTTTATTGCTCTAATTTTTCAACCAGTGACTTTTATTGAAAAATTCTTTTACACATCTATTTCTCTTCTTATTCCCCGTCGAATGAGTCATCCCTTATCAAAATCGGTGAGATTTAATTTTTTTGACGAAAAAATCTATAGGCTATAGCCCATGTTTTTTTGCGAAATTTTGACTGAAAATTAAATGTCACCGATTTTAACCAATGAGCACTCGTTGGACGCGTACTGAAGAGAGGAACATCCCTACAAAGTTTGGCTGCAAAAAAATAGCTGGTTCTCGAAATATGTCCAAAAAACAGCTTCGCCGTGGTCCGACGCATATGTTCCTAGTTTTATTGCTCTAATTTTTCAACCAGTGACTTTTATTGAAAAATTCTTTTACACATCTATTTCTCTTCTTATTCCCCGTCGAATGAGTCATCCCTTATCAAAATCGGTGAGATTTAATTTTTTTGACGAAAAAATCTATAGGCTATAGCCCATGTTTTTTTTGCGAAATTTTGACTGAAAATTAAATGTCACCGATTTTAACCAATGAGCACTCGTTGGACGCGTACTGAAGAGAGGAACATCCCTACAAAGTTTGGCTGCAAAAAAATAGCTGGTTCTCGAAATATGTCCAAAAAACAGCTTCGCCGTGGTCCGACGCATATGTTCCTAGTTTTATTGCTCTAATTTTTCAACCAGTGACTTTTATTGAAAAATTCTTTTACACATCTATTTCTCTTCTTATTCCCCGTCGAATGAGTCATCCCTTATCAAAATCGGTGAGATTTAATTTTTTTGACGAAAAAATCTATAGGCTATAGCCCATGTTTTTTTGCGAAATTTTGACTGAAAATTAAATGTCACCGATTTTAACCAATGAGCACTCGTTGGACGCGTACTGAAGAGAGGAACATCCCTACAAAGTTTGGCTGCAAAAAAATAGCTGGTTCTCGAAATATGTCCAAAAAACAGCTTCGCCGTGGTCCGACGCATATGTTCCTAGTTTTATTGCTCTAATTTTTCAACCAGTGACTTTTATTGAAAAATTCTTTTACACATCTATTTCTCTTCTTATTCCCCGTCGAATGAGTCATCCCTTATCAAAATCGGTGAGATTTAATTTTTTTGACGAAAAAATCTATAGGCTATAGCCCATGTTTTTTTTGCGAAATTTTGACTGAAAATTAAATGTCACCGATTTTAACCAATGAGCACTCGTTGGACGCGTACTGAAGAGAGGAACATCCCTACAAAGTTTGGCTGCAAAAAAATAGCTGGTTCTCGAAATATGTCCAAAAAATAACTTCGCCGTGGTCCGACGCATATGTTCCTAGTTTTATTGCTCTAATTTTTCAACCAGTGACTTTTATTGAAAAATTCTTTTTCACATCTATTTCTCTTCTTATTCCCCGTCGAATGAGTCATCCCTTATCAAAATCGGTGAGATTTAATTTGTTTGACGAAAAAATCTATAGGCTATAGCCCATGTTTTTTTTGCGAAATTTTGACTGAAAATTAAATGTCACCGATTTTAACCAATGAGCACTCGTTGGACGCGTACTGAAGAGAGGAACATCTCTACAAAGTTTGGCTGCAAAAAAATAGCTGGTTCTCGAAATATGTCCAAAAAATAACTTCGCCGTGGTCCGACGCATATGTTCCTAGTTTTATTGCTCTAATTTTTCAACCAGTGACTTTTATTGAAAAATTCTTTTACACATCTATTTCTCTTCTTATTCCCCGTCGAATGAGTCATCCCTTATCAAAATCGGTGAGATTTAATTTTTTTGACGAAAAAATCTATAGGCTATAATAGCCCATGTTTTTTTGCGAAATTTTGACTGAAAATTAAATGTCACCGATTTTAACCAATGAGCACTCGTTGGACGCGTACTGAAGAGAGGAACATCCCTACAAAGTTTGGCTGCAAAAAAATAGCTGGTTCTCGAAATATGTCCAAAAAACAGCTTCGCCGTGGTCCGACGCATATGTTCCTAGTTTTATTGCTCTAATTTTTCAACCAGTGACTTTTATTGAAAAATTCTTTTACACATCTATTTCTCTTCTTATTCCCCGTCGAATGAGTCATCCCTTATCAAAATCGGTGAGATTTAATTTGTTTGACGAAAAAATCTATAGGCTATAGCCCATGTTTTTTTTGCGAAATTTTGACTGAAAATTAAATGTCACCGATTTTAACCAATGAGCACTCGTTGGACGCGTACTGAAGAGAGGAACATCCCTACAAAGTTTGGCTGCAAAAAAATAGCTGGTTCTCGAAATATGTCCAAAAAACAGCTTCGCCGTGGTCCGACGCATATGTTCCTAGTTTTATTGCTCTAATTTTTCAACCAGTGACTTTTATTGAAAAATTCTTTTACACATCTATTTCTCTTCTTATTCCCCGTCGAATGAGTCATCCCTTATCAAAATCGGTGAGATTTAATTTTTTTGACGAAAAAATCTATAGGCTATAGCCCATGTTTTTTTGCGAAATTTTGACTGAAAATTAAATGTCACCGATTTTAACCAATGAGCACTCGTTGGACGCGTACTGAAGAGAGGAACATCCCTACAAAGTTTGGCTGCAAAAAAATAGCTGGTTCTCGAAATATGTCCAAAAAACAGCTTCGCCGTGGTCCGACGCATATGTTCCTAGTTTTATTGCTCTAATTTTTCAACCAGTGACTTTTATTGAAAAATTCTTTTACACATCTATTTCTCTTCTTATTCCCCGTCGAATGAGTCATCCCTTATCAAAATCGGTGAGATTTAATTTTTTTGACGAAAAAATCTATAGGCTATAGCCCATGTTTTTTTTGCGAAATTTTGACTGAAAATTAAATGTCACCGATTTTAACCAATGAGCACTCGTTGGACGCGTACTGAAGAGAGGAACATCCCTACAAAGTTTGGCTGCAAAAAAATAGCTGGTTCTCGAAATATGTCCAAAAACCAGCTTCGCCGTGGTCCGACGCATATGTTCCTAGTTTTATTGCTCTAATTTTTCAACCAGTGACTTTTATTGAAAAATTCTTTTACACATCTATTTCTCTTCTTATTCCCCGTCGAATGAGTCATCCCTTATCAAAATCGGTGAGATTTAATTTTTTTGACGAAAAAATCTATAGGCTATAGCCCATGTTTTTTTGCGAAATTTTGACTGAAAATTAAATGTCACCGATTTTAACCAATGAGCACTCGTTGGACGCGTACTGAAGAGAGGAACATCCCTACAAAGTTTGGCTGCAAAAAAATAGCTGGTTCTCGAAATATGTCCAAAAAACAGCTTCGCCGTGGTCCGACGCATATGTTCCTAGTTTTATTGCTCTAATTTTTCAACCAGTGACTTTTATTGAAAAATTCTTTTACACATCTATTTCTCTTCTTATTCCCCGTCGAATGAGTCATCCCTTATCAAAATCGGTGAGATTTAATTTTTTTGACGAAAAAATCTATAGGCTATAGCCCATGTTTTTTTTGCGAAATTTTGACTGAAAATTAAATGTCACCGATTTTAACCAATGAGCACTCGTTGGACGCGTACTGAAGAGAGGAACATCCCTACAAAGTTTGGCTGCAAAAAAATTGCTGGTTCTCGAAATATGTCCAAAAAACAGCTTCGCCGTGGTCCGACGCATATGTTCCTAGTTTTATTGCTCTAATTTTTCAACCAGTGACTTTTATTGAAAAATTCTTTTACACATCTATTTCTCTTCTTATTCCCCGTCGAATGAGTCATCCCTTATCAAAATCGGTGAGATTTAATTTTTTTGACGAAAAAATCTATAGGCTATATATAGCCCATGTTTTTTTTGCGAAATTTTGACTGAAAATTAAATGTCACCGATTTTAACCAATGAGCACTCGTTGGACGCGTACTGAAGAGAGGAACATCCCTACAAAGTTTGGCTGCAAAAAAATAGCTGGTTCTCGAAATATGTCCAAAAAACAACTTCGCCGTTGTCCGACGCATATGTTCCTAGTTTTATTGCTCTAATTTTTCAACCAGTGACTTTTATTGAAAAATTCTTTTACACATCTATTTCTCTTCTTATTCCCCGTCGAATGAGTCATCCCTTATCAAAATCGGTGAGATTTAATTTGTTTGACGAAAAAATCTATAGGCTATAGCCCATGTTTTTTTTGCGAAATTTTGACTGAAAATTAAATGTCACCGATTTTAACCAATGAGCACTCGTTGGACGCGTACTGAAGAGAGGAACATCCCTACAAAGTTTGGCTGCAAAAAAATAGCTGGTTCTCGAAATATGTCCAAAAAACAACTTCGCCGTGGTCCGACGCATATGTTCCTAGTTTTATTGCTCTAATTTTTCAACCAGTGACTTTTATTGAAAAATTCTTTTACACATCTATTTCTCTTCTTATTCCCCGTCGAATGAGTCATCCCTTATCAAAATCGGTGAGATTTAATTTTTTTGACGAAAAAATCTATAGGCTATAGCCCATGTTTTTTTGCGAAATTTTGACTGAAAATTAAATGTCACCGATTTTAACCAATGAGCACTCGTTGGACGCGTACTGAAGAGAGGAACATCCCTACAAAGTTTGGCTGCAAAAAAATAGCTGGTTCTCGAAATATGTCCAAAAAACAACTTCGCCGTGGTCCGACGCATATGTTCCTAGTTTTATTGCTCTAATTTTTCAACCGGTGACTTTTATTGAAAAATTCTTTTACACATCTATTTCTCTTCTTATTCCCCGTCGAATGAGTCATCCCTTATCAAAATCGGTGAGATTTAATTTTTTTGACGAAAAAATCTATAGGCTATAGCCCATGTTTTTTTGCGAAATTTTGACTGAAAATTAAATGTCACCGATTTTAACCAATGAGCACTCGTTGGACGCGTACTGAAGAGAGGAACATCCCTACAAAGTTTGGCTGCAAAAAAATAGCTGGTTCTCGAAATATGTCCAAAAAACAACTTCGCCGTGGTCCGACGCATATGTTCCTAGTTTTATTGCTCTAATTTTTCAACCAGTGACTTTTATTGAAAAATTCTTTTACACATCTATTCACCGATTTTAACCTATGAGCACTCGTTGGACGCGTACTGAAGAGAGGAACATCCCTACAAAGTTTGGCTGCAAAAAAATAGCTGGTTCTCGAAATATGTCCAAAAAACAGCTTCGCCGTGGTCCGACGCATATGTTCCTAGTTTTATTGCTCTAATTTTTCAACCAGTGACTTTTATTGAAAAATTCTTTTACACATCTATTTCTCTTCTTATTCCCCGTCGAATGAGTCATCCCTTATCAAAATCGGTGAGATTTAATTTTTTTGACGAAAAAATCTATAGGCTATAGCCCATGTTTTTTTTGCGAAATTTTGACTGAAAATTAAATGTCACCGATTTTAACCAATGAGCACTCGTTGGACGCGTACTGAAGAGAGGAACATCCCTACAAAGTTTGGCTGCAAAAAAATAGCTGGTTCTCGAAATATGTCCAAAAAACAGCTTCGCCGTGGTCCGACGCATATGTTCCTAGTTTTATTGCTCTAATTTTTCAACCAGTGACTTTTATTGAAAAATTCTTTTACACATCTATTTCTCTTCTTATTCCCCGTCGAATGAGTCATCCCTTATCAAAATCGGTGAGATTTAATTTGTTTGACGAAAAAATCTATAGGCTATTATAGCCCATGTTTTTTTTGCGAAATTTTGACTGAAAATTAAATGTCACCGATTTTAACGAATGAGCACTCGTTGGACGCGTACTGAAGAGAGGAACATCCCTACAAAGTTTGGCTGCAAAAAAATAGCTGGTTCTCGAAATATGTCCAAAAAACAACTTCGCCGTGGTCCGACGCATATGTTCCTAGTTTTATTGCTCTAATTTTTCAACCAGTGACTTTTATTGAAAAATTCTTTTACACATCTATTTCTCTTCTTATTCCCCGTCGAATGAGTCATCCCTTATCAAAATCGGTGAGATTTAATTTTTTTGACGAAAAAATCTATAGGCTATAGCCCATGTTTTTTTGCGAAATTTTGACTGAAAATTAAATGTCACCGATTTTAACCTATGAGCACTCGTTGGACGCGTACTGAAGAGAGGAACATCCCTACAAAGTTTGGCTGCAAAAAAATAGCTGGTTCTCGAAATATGTCCAAAAAACAGCTTCGCCGTGGTCCGACGCATATGTTCCTAGTTTTATTGCTCTAATTTTTCAACCAGTGACTTTTATTGAAAAATTCTTTTACACATCTATTTCTCTTCTTATTCCCCGTCGAATGAGTCATCCCTTATCAAAATCGGTGAGATTTAATTTGTTTGACGAAAAAATCTATAGGCTATAGCCCATGTTTTTTTTTGCGAAATTTTGACTGAAAATTAAATGTCACCGATTTTAACCAATGAGCACTGGTTGGACTCGTACTGAAGAGAGGAACATCCCTACAAAGTTTGGCTGCAAAAAAATAGCTGGTTCTCGAAATATGTCCAAAAAACAGCTTCGCCGTGGTCCGACGCATATGTTCCTAGTTTTATTGCTCTAATTTTTCAACCAGTGACTTTTATTGAAAAATTCTTTTACACATCTATTTCTCTTCTTATTCCCCGTCGAATGAGTCATCCCTTATCAAAATCGGTGAGATTTAATTTTTTTGACGAAAAAATCTATAGGCTATAGCCCATGTTTTTTTGCGAAATTTTGACTGAAAATTAAATGTCACCGATTTTAACCAATGAGCACTCGTTGGACGCGTACTGAAGAGAGGAACATCCCTACAAAGTTTGGCTGCAAAAAAATAGCTGGTTCTCGAAATATGTCCAAAAAACAGCTTCGCCGTGGTCCGACGCATATGTTCCTAGTTTTATTCCTCTAATTTTTCAACCAGTGACTTTTATTGAAAAATTCTTTTACACATCTATTTCTCTTCTTATTCCTCGTCGAATGAGTCATCCCTTATCAAAATCGGTGAGATTTAATTTTTTTGACGAAAAAATCTATAGGCTATAGCCCATGTTTTTTTTGCGAAATTTTGACTGAAAATTAAATGTCACCGATTTTAACCAATGAGCACTCGTTGGACGCGTACTGAAGAGAGGAACATCCCTACAAAGTTTGGCTGCAAAAAAATAGCTGGTTCTCGAAATATGTCCAAAAAACAGCTTCGCCGTGGTCCGACGCATATGTTCCTAGTTTTATTCCTCTAATTTTTCAACCAGTGACTTTTATTGAAAAATTCTTTTACACATCTATTTCTCTTCTTATTCCTCGTCGAATGAGTCATCCCTTATCAAAATCGGTGAGATTTAATTTTTTTGACGAAAAAATCTATAGGCTATAGCCCATGTTTTTTTTGCGAAATTTTGACTGAAAATTAAATGTCACCGATTTTAACCAATGAGCACTCGTTGGACGCGTACTGAAGAGAGGAACATCCCTACAAAGTTTGGCTGCAAAAAAATAGCTGGTTCTCGAAATATGTCCAAAAAATAACTTCGCCGTGGTCCGACGCATATGTTCCTAGTTTTATTGCTCTAATTTTTCAACCAGTGACTTTTATTGAAAAATTCTTTTACACATCTATTTCTCTTCTTATTCCCCGTCGAATGAGTCATCCCTTATCAAAATCGGTGAGATTTAATTTGTTTGACGAAAAAATCTATAGGCTATAGCCCATGTTTTTTTTGCGAAATTTTGACTGAAAATTAAATGTCACCGATTTTTTAACCAATGAGCACTCGTTGGACGCGTACTGAAGAGAGGAACATCCCTACAAAGTTTGGCTGCAAAAAAATAGCTGGTTCTCGAAATATGTCCAAAAAACAGCTTCGCCGTGGTCCGACGCATATGTTCCTAGTTTTATTGCTCTAATTTTTCAACCACTGACTTTTATTGAAAAATTCTTTTACACATCTACTTCTCTTCTTATTCCCCGTCGAATGAGTCATCCCTTATCAAAATCGGTGAGATTTAATTTTTTTGACGAAAAAATCTATAGGCTATAGCCCATGTTTTTTTTTGCGAAATTTTGACTGAAAATTAAATGTCACCGATTTTTTAACCAATGAGCACTCGTTGGACGCGTACTGAAGAGAGGAACATCCCTACAAAGTTTGGCTGCAAAAAAATAGCTGGTTCTCGAAATATGTCCAAAAAACAGCTTCGCCGTGGTCCGACGCATATGTTCCTAGTTTTATTGCTCTAATTTTTCAACCACTGACTTTTATTGAAAAATTCTTTTACACATCTACTTCTCTTCTTATTCCCCGTCGAATGAGTCATCCCTTATCAAAATCGGTGAGATTTAATTTTTTTGACGAAAAAATCTATAGGCTATAGCCCATGTTTTTTTTTGCGAAATTTTGACTGAAAATTAAATGTCACCGATTTTAACCAATGAGCACTCGTTGGACGCGTACTGAAGAGAGGAACATCCCTACAAAGTTTGGCTGCAAAAAAATAGCTGGTTCTCGAAATATGTCCAAAAAACAACTTCGCCGTTGTCCGACGCATATGTTCCTAGTTTTATTGCTCTAATTTTTCAACCAGTGACTTTTATTGAAAAATTCTTTTACACATCTATTTCTCTTCTTATTCCCCGTCGAATGAGTCATCCCTTATCAAAATCGGTGAGATTTAATTTTTTTGACGAAAAAATCTATAGGCTATATATAGCCCATGTTTTTTTTTCGAAATTTTGACCGAAAATTAAATGTCACCGATTTTAACTAATGAGCACTCGTTGGACGCGTACTGAAGAGAGGAACATCCCTACAAAGTTTGGCTGCAAAACAAAAGCTGGTTCTCGAAATATGTCCAAAAAACAGCTTCGCCGTGGTCCGATGCATATGTTCCTAGTTTTATTGCTCTAATTTTTCAACCAGTGACTTTTATTGAAAAATTCTTTTACACATCTATTTCTCTTCTTATTCCCCGTCGAATGAGTCATCCCTTATCAAAATCGGTCAGATTTAATTTTTTTGACGAAAAAATCTATAGGCTATATATAGCCCATGTTTTTTTTGCGAAATTTTGACTGAAAATTAAATGTCACCGATTTTAACCAATGAGCACTCGTTGGACGCGTACTGAAGAGAGGAACATCCCTACAAAGTTTGGCTGCAAAAAAATAGCTGGTTCTCGAAATATATCCAAAAAACAACTTCGCCGTGGTCCGACGCATATGTTCCTAGTTTTATTGCTCTAATTTTTCAACCAGTGACTTTTATTGAAAAATTCTTTTACACATCATTTCTCTTCTTATTCCCCGTCGAATGAGTCATCCCTTATCAAAATCGGTGAGATTTAATTTTTTTGACGAAAAAATCATGTTTTTTTTGCGAAATTTTGACTGAAAATTAAATGTCACCGATTTTAACCAATGAGCACTCGTTGGACGCGTACTGAAGAGAGGAACATCCCTACAAAGTTTGGCTGCAAAAAAATAGCTGGTTCTCGAAATATGTCCAAAAAACAACTTCGCCGTTGCCCGACGAATATGTTCCTAGTTTTATTGCTCTAATTTTTCAACCAGTGACTTTTATTGAAAAATTCTTTTACACATCTATTTCTCTTCTTATTCCCCGTCGAATGAGTCATCCCTTATCAAAATCGGTGAGATTTAATTTTTTTGACGAAAAAATCTATAGGCATAGCCCATGTTTTTTTTGCGAAATTTTGACTGAAAATTAAATGTCACCGATTTTAACCAATGAGCACTCGTTGGACGCGTACTGAAGAGAGGAACATCCCTACAAAGTTTGGCTGCAAAAAAATATCTGGTTCTCGAAATATGTCCAAAAAACAACTTCGCCGTTGCCCGACGCATATGTTCCTAGTTTTATTGCTCTAATTTTTCAACCAGTGACTTTTATTGAAAAATTCTTTTACACATCTATTTCTCTTCTTATTCCCCGTCGAATGAGTCATCCCTTATCAAAATCGGTGAGATTTAATTTGTTTGACGAAAAAATCTATAGGTATAGCCCATGTTTTTTTTGCGAAATTTTGTCTGAAAATTAAATGTCACCGATTTTAACCAATGAGCACTCGTTGGACGCGTACTGAAGAGAGCAACATCCCTACAAAGTTTGGCTGCAAAAAAATAGCTGGTTCTCGAAATATGTCCAAAAAACAACTTCGCCGTTGTCCGACGCATATGTTCCTAGTTTTATTGCTCTAATTTTTCAACCAGTGACTTTTATTGAAAAATTCTTTTACACGTCTATTTCTCTTCTTATTCCCCGTCGAATGAGTCATCCCTTATCAAAATCGGTGAGATTTAATTTTTTTGACGAAAAAATCTATAGCCCATGAGCACTCGTTGGACGCGTACTGAAGAGAGGTACATCCCTACAAAGCTTGGCTGCAAAACAATAGCTGGTTCTCGAAATATGTCCAAAAAACAGCTTCGCCGTGGTCCGACGCATATGTTCCTAGTTTTATTGCTCTAATTTTTCAACCAGTGACTTTTATTGAAAAATTCTTTTACACATCTATTTCTCTTCTTATTCCCCGTCGAATGAGTCATCCCTTATCAAAATCGGTGAGTTTTAATTTTTTTGACGAAAAAATCTATATGCTATATAGCCCATGTTTTTTTTTGCTAAATTTTGACAGCAAAATTAAATGTCACCGATTTTAACCAATGAGCACTCGTTGGACGCGTACTGAAGAGAGGAACATCCCTACAAAGTTTGGCTGCAAAAAAATAGCTGGTTCTCGAAATATGTCCAAAAAACAACTTCGCCGTTGTCCGACGCATATGTTCCTAGTTTTATTGCTCTAATTTTTCAACCAGTGACTATTATTGAAAAATTCTTTTACACATCTATTTCTCTTCCTATTCCCCGTCGAATGAGTCATCCCTTATCAAAATCGGTGAAATTTAATTTGTTTGACGAAAAGAGCTATAGGCCCATGTTTTTTTTTGCGAAATTTTGACTGAAAATTAAATGTCACCGATTTTAACCAATGAGCACTCGTTGGACGCGTACTGAAGAGAGGAACATCCCTACAAAGTTTGGCTGCAAAAAAATATCTGGTTCTCGAAATATGTCCAAAAAACAACTTCGCCGTTGCCCGACGCATATGTTCCTAGTTTTATTGCTCTAATTTTTCAACCAGTGACTTTTATTGAAAAATTCTTTTACACATCTATTTCTCTTCTTATTCCCCGTCGAATGAGTCATCCCTTATCAAAATCGGTGAGATTTAATTTTTTTGACGAAAAATTTTATAGGCTATAAGCCCATGTTTTTTTTGCTAAATTTTGACAGCAAAATTAAATGTCACCGATTTTAACCAATGAGCACTCGTTGGACGCGTACTGAAGAGAGGAACATCCCTACAAAGTTTGGCTGCAAAAAAATATCTGGTTCTCGAAATATGTCCAAAAAACAACTTCGCCGTTGCCCGACGCATATGTTCCTAGTTTTATTGCTCTAATTTTTCAACCAGTGACTTTTATTGAAAAATTCTTTTACACATCTATTTCTCTTCTTATTCCCCGTCGAATGAGTCATCCCTTATCAAAATCGGTGAGATTTAATTTTTTTGACGAAAAAATCTATAGGTATAGCCCATGTTTTTTTTGCGAAATTTTGACTGAAAATTAAATGTCACCGATTTTAACCAATGAGCACTCGTTGGACGCGTACTGAAGAGAGGAACATCCCTACAAAGTTTGGCTGCAAACAAATATCTGGTTCTCGAAATATGTCCAAAAAACAACTTCGCCGTTGCCCGACGCATATGTTCCTAGTTTTATTGCTCTAATTTTCCAACCAGTAACTTTTATTGAAAAATTCTTTTACACATCTATTTCTCTTCATATTCCCCGTCGAATGAGTCATCCCTTATCAAAATCGGCGAGATTTAATTTTTTTGACGAAAAAATCTATAGAGCCCATGTTTTTTTTGCGAAATTTTGACTGAAAATTAAATGTCACCGATTTTAACCAATGAGCACTCGTTGGACGCGTACTGAAGAGAGGAACATCCCTACAAAGTTTGGCTGCAAAAAAATAGCTGGTTCTCGAAATATGTCCAAAAAACAACTTCGCCGTGGTCCGACGCATATGTTCCTAGTTTTATTGCTCTAATTTTTCAACCAGTGACTTTTATTGAAAAATTCTTTTACACATCTATTTCTCTTCTTATTCCCCGTCGAATGAGTCATCCCTTATCAAAATCGGTGAGATTTAATTTGTTTCACGAAAAAATCTATAGGCTATAGCCCATGTTTTTTTTGCGAAATTTTGACTGAAAATTAAATGTCACCGATTTTAACCAATGAGCACTCGTTGGACGCGTACTGAAGAGAGGTACATCCCTACAAAGTTTGGCTGCAAAACAATAGCTGGTTCTCGAAATATGTCCAAAAAACAGCTTCGCCGTGGTCCGACGCATATGTTCCTAGTTTTATTGCTCTAATTTTTCAACCAGTGACTTTTATTGAAAAATTCTTTTACACATCTATTTCTCTTCTTATTCCCCGTCGAATGAGTCATCCCTTATCAAAATCGGTGAGATTTAATTTTTTTGACGAAAAAATCTATATGCTTATAGCCCATGTTTTTTTTTGCTAAATTTTGACAGCAAAATTAAATGTCACCGATTTTAACCAATGAGCACTCGTTGGACGCGTACTGAAGAGAGGAACATCCCTACAAAGTTTGGCTGCAAAAAAATAGCTGGTTCTCGAAATATGTCCAAAAAACAACTTCGCCGTGGTCCGACGCATATGTTCCTAGTTTTATTGCTCTAATTTTTCAACCAGTGACTATTATTGAAAAATTCTTTTACACATCTATTTCTCTTCCTATTCCCCGTCGAATGAGTCATCCCTTATCAAAATCGGTGAGATTTAATTTTTTTGACGAAAAAATCTATATGCTTATAGCCCATGTTTTTTTTTGCTAAATTTTGACAGCAAAATTAAATGTCACCGATTTTAACCAATGAGCACTCGTTGGACGCGTACTGAAGAGAGGAACATCCCTACAAAGTTTGGCTGCAAAAAAATAGCTGGTTCTCGAAATATGTCCAAAAAACAACTTCGCCGTGGTCCGACGCATATGTTCCTAGTTTTATTGCTCTAATTTTTCAACCAGTGACTATTATTGAAAAATTCTTTTACACATCTATTTCTCTTCCTATTCCCCGTCGAATGAGTCATCCCTTATCAAAATCGGTGAGATTTAATTTTTTTGACGAAAAAATCTATATGCTTATAGCCCATGTTTTTTTTTGCTAAATTTTGACAGCAAAATTAAATGTCACCGATTTTAACCAATGAGCACTCGTTGGACGCGTACTGAAGAGAGGAACATCCCTACAAAGTTTGGCTGCAAAAAAATAGCTGGTTCTCGAAATATGTCCAAAAAACAACTTCGCCGTGGTCCGACGCATATGTTCCTAGTTTTATTGCTCTAATTTTTCAACCAGTGACTTTTATTGAAAAATTCTTTTACACATCTATTTCTCTTCTTATTCCCCGTCGAATGAGTCATCCCTTATCAAAATCGGTGAGATTTAATTTTTTTGACGAAAAAATCTATATGCTTATAGCCCATGTTTTTTTTTGCTAAATTTTGACAGCAAAATTAAATGTCACCGATTTTAACCAATGAGCACTCGTTGGACGCGTACTGAAGAGAGGAACATCCCTACAAAGTTTGGCTGCAAAACAATAGCTGGTTCTCGAAATATGTCCAAAAAACAGCTTCGCCGTGGTCCGACGCATATGTTCCTAGTTTTATTGCTCTAATTTTTCAACCAGTGACTTTTATTGAAAAATTCTTTTACACATCTATTTCTCTTCTTATTCCCCGTCGAATGAGTCATCCCTTATCAAAATCGGTGAGATTTAATTTTTTTGACGATAAAATCTATAGGCTATAGCCCATGTTTTTTTTGCTAAATTTTGACAGCAAAATTAAATGTCACCGATTTTAACCAATGAGCACTCGTTGGACGCGTACTGAAGAGAGGAACATCCCTACAAAGTTTGGCTGCAAAAAAAAATCTGGTTCTCGAAATATGTCCAAAAAACAACTTCGCCGTTGCCCGACGCATATGTTCCTAGTTTTATTGCTCTAATTTTTCAACCAGTGACTTTTATTGAAAAATTCTTTTACACATCTATTTCTCTTCTTATTCCCCGTCGAATGAGTCATCCCTTATCAAAATCGGTGAGATTTAATTTTTTTGACGAAAAAATCTATAGGCTATAGCCCATGTTTTTTTTGCTAAATTTTGACAGCAAAATTAAATGTCACCGATTTTAACCAATGAGCACTCGTTGGACGCGTACTGAAGAGAGGAACATCCCTACAAAGTTTGGCTGCAAAAAAATATCTGGTTCTCGAAATATGTCCAAAAAACAACTTCGCCGTTGCCCGACGCATATGTTCCTAGTTTTATTGCTCTAATTTTTCAACCAGTGACTTTTATTGAAAAATTCTTTTACACATCTATTTCTCTTCTTATTCCCCGTCGAATGAGTCATCCCTTATCAAAATCGGTGAGATTTAATTTTTTTGACGAAAAAATCTATAGGCTATATAGCCCATGTTTTTTTTGCTAAATTTTGACAGCAAAATTAAATGTCACCGATTTTAACCAATGAGCACTCGTTGGACGCGTACTGAAGAGAGGAACATCCCTACAAAGTTTGGCTGCAAAAAAATATCTGGTTCTCGAAATATGTCCAAAAAACAACTTCGCCGTTGCCCGACGCATATGTTCCTAGTTTTATTGCTCTAATTTTTCAACCAGTGACTTTTATTGAAAAATTCTTTCACACATCTATTTCTCTTCTTATTTCCCGTCGAATGAGTCATCCCTTATCAAAATCGGTGAGATTTAATTTTTTTGACGAAAAAATCTATAGGCTATAGCCCATGTTTTTTTTGCTAAATTTGGACAGCAAAATTAAATGTCACCGATTTTAATCAATGAGCACTCGTTGGACGCGTACTGAAGAGAGGAACATCCCTACAAAGTTTGGCTGCAAAAAAATATCTGGTTCTCGAAATATGTCCAAAAAACAACTTCGCCGTTGCCCGACGCATATGTTCCTAGTTTTATTGCTCTAATTTTTCAACCAGTGACTTTTATTGAAAAATTCTTTTACACATCTATTTCTCTTCTTATTCCCCGTCGAATGAGTCATCCCTTATCAAAATCGGTGAGATTTAATTTTTTTGACGAAAAAATCTATAGGCTATAAGCCCATGTTTTTTTTGCTAAATTTTGACAGCAAAATTAAATGTCACCGATTTTAACCAATGAGCACTCGTTGGATGCGTACTGAAGAGAGGAACATCCCTACAAAGTTTGGCTGCAAAAAAATATCTGGTTCTCGAAATATGTCCAAAAAACAACTTCGCCGTTGCCCGACGCATATGTTCCTAGTTTTATTGCTCTAATTTTTCAACCAGTGACTTTTATTGAAAAATTCTTTTACACATCTATTTCTCTTCTAATTCCCCGTCGAATGTGTCATCCCTTATCAAAATCGGTGAGATTTAATTTGTTTGACGAAAAAATCTATAGGCTATAGCCCATGTTTTTTTTGCGACATTTTGACTGAAAATTAAATGTCACCGATTTTAACCAATGAGCACTCGTTGGACGCGTACTGAAGAGAGGAACACCCCTACAAAGTTTGGCTGCAAAAAAATAGCTGGTTCTCGAAATATATCCAAAAAACAGCTTCGCCGTGGTCCAACGCATATGTTCCTAGTTTTATTGCTCTAATTTTTCAACCAGTGACTTTTATTGAAAAATTCTTTTACACATCTATTTCTCTTCTTATTCCCCGTCGAATGAGTCATCCCTTATCAAAATCGGTGAGATTTAATTTTTTTGACGAAAAAATCTATGTTTTTTTTGCGAAATTTTGACTGAAAATTAAATGTCACCGATTTTAACCAATGAGCACTCGTTGGACGCGTACTGAAGAGAGGAACATCTCTACAAAGTTTGGCTGCAAAACAATAGCTGGTTCTCGAAATATGTCCAAAAAACAGCTTCGCCGTGGTCCGACGCATATGTTCCTAGTTTTATTGCTCTAATTTTTCAACCAGTGACTTTTATTGAAAAATTCTTTTACACATCTATTTCTCTTCTTATTCCCCGTCGAATGAGTCATCCCTTATCAAAATCGGTGAGATTTAATTTTTTTGACGAAAAAATCTATAGGCTATATATAGCCCATGTTTTTTTTGCTAAATTTTGACTGAAAATTAAATATCACCGATTTTAACCAATGAGCACTCGTTGGACGCGTACTGAAGAGAGGAACATCCCTACAAAGTTTGGCTGCAAAAAAATATCTGGTTCTCGAAATATGTCCAAAAAACAACTTCGCCGTTGCCCGACGCATATGTTCCTAGTTTTATTGCTCTAATTTTTCAACCAGTGACTTTTATTGAAAAATTCTTTTACACATCTATTTCTCTTCTTATTCCCCGTCGAATGAGTCATCCCTTATCAAAATCGGTGAGATTTAATTTGTTTGACGAAAAAATCTATAGGCTATAGCCCATGTTTTTTTTGCGAAATTTTGACTGAAAATTAAATGTCACCGATTTTAACCAATGAGCACTCGTTGGACGCGTACTGAAGAGAGGAACATCCCTACAAAGTTTGGCTGCAAAACAATAGCTGGTTCTCGAAATATGTCCAAAAAACAGCTTCGCCGTGGTCCGACGAATATGTTCCTAGTTTTATTGCTCTAATTTTTCAACGAGTGACTTTTATTGAAAAATTCTTTTACACATCTATTTCTCTTCTTATTCCCCGTCGAATGAGTCATCCCTTATCAAAATCGGTGAGATTTAATTTTTTTGACGAAAAAATCTATAGGCTATATATAGCCCATGTTTTTTTTGCGAAATTTTGACTGAAAATTAAATGTCACCGATTTTAACCAATGAGCACTCGTTGGACGCGTACTGAAGAGAGGAACATCCCTACAAAGTTTGGCTGCAAAACAATAGCTGGTTCTCGAAATATGTCCAAAAAACAGCTTCGCCGTGGTCCGACGCATATGTTCCTAGTTTTATTGCTCTAATTTTTCAACCAGTGACTTCTATTGAAAAATTCTTTTACACATCTATTTCTCTTCTTATTCCCCGTCGAATGAGTTATCCCTTATCAAAATCGGTGAGATTTAATTTGTTTGACGAAAAAATGTTTTTTTTGCTAAATTTTGACAGCAAAATTCAATGTCACCGATTTTAACCAATGAGCACTCGTTGGACGCGTACTGAAGAGAGGAATATCCCTACAAAGTTTAGCTGCAAAACAATAGCTGGTTCTCAAAATATGTCAAAAAAACTGCTTCGCCGTTGTCCGACGCCTATGTTCCTAGTTTTATTGCTCTAATTTTTCAACCACTGACTTTTATTGAAAAATTCTTTTACACATCTATTTCTCTTCTTATTCCCCGTCCAATGAGTCATCCCTTATCAAAATCGGTGAGATTTATTTTTTTTGACGAAAAAATCTATAGGGCCCATGTTTTTTTGCGAAATTTTGACTGAAAATTAAATGTCACCGATTTTAACCAATGAGCACTCGTTGGATGTGTACTGCAGAGGGGAACATCCCTACAAAGTTTGGCTGCAAAAAAAATAGCTGGTTCTCGAAATATGTCCAAAAAACAGCTTCGCCGAGGTCCGACGCATATCTTGCTAGTTTTATTGCTTTAATTTTTCAACCAGTGACTTTTATTGAAAAATTCGTTTACACATCTATTTCTCTTCTTATTCCCTGTCGAATGAGTCATCCCTTATCAAAATCGGTGAGATTTAATTTGTTTGACGAAAAAATCTATAGGCTATACCCATGTTTTTTTTGCTAAATTTTGACAGCATAATTAAATGTCACCGATTTTAACCAATGAGCACTCGTTGGACGCGTACTGAAGAGAGGAACATCCCTACAAAGTTTGGCTGCAAAACAATAGCTGGTTCTCGAAATATGTCCAAAAAACCACTTCGCCGTGGTCCGACGAATAGTTTTATTGCTCTAATTTTTCAACCAGTGACTTTTATTGAAAAATTCTTTTACACATCTATTTCTTTTCTTATTCCCCGCCGAATGAGTCATCCCTTATCAAAATCGGTGAGATTTAATTTGTTTGTCGAAAAAATCTAAAGGCTATATATAGCCCATGTTTTTTTGCTAAATTTTGACAGCAAAATTAAATGTCCCCGATTTTAACCAATTGGCACTCGTTGGACGCGTACTGAAGAGAGGAACATCCCTACAAAGTTTGGCTGCAAAAAAATAGCTGGTTCTCGAAATATGTCCAAAAAACAGCTTCGCCTTGGTCCTGCGCATATGTTCCTAGTTTTATTGCTCTAATTTTTCAACCAGTGACTTTTATTGAAAAATTCTTTTACACATCTATTTCTCTTCTTATTCCCCGTCGAATGAGTCATCCCTTATCAAAATCGGTGAGATTTAATTTGTTTGACGAAAAAATGTTTTTCTTGCTAAATTTTGACAGCAAAATTAAATGTCACCGATTTTAACCAATGAGCACTCGTTGGACGCGTACTGAAGAGAGGAACATCCCTACAAAGTTTAGTGCAAAAAAAAAAGCTGGTTCTCGAAATATGTCCAAAAAACAACTTGGCCGTTGTCCGACGCATATGTTCCTAGTTTTATTGCTCTAATTTTTCAACCAGTGACTTTTATTGAAAAATTCTTTTACACATCTATTTCTCTTCTCATTCCTCGTCGAATGAGTCATCCCTTATCAATATCGGTGAGATTTAATTTTTTTGACGAAAAAATCTATAGGCTATACATAGCCCATGTTTTTTTTTGCTAAATTTTGACAGCAAAATTAAATGTCACCGATTTTAACCAATGAGCACTCGTTGGAGGCGTACTGAAGAGAGGAACATCCCTACAAAGTTTGGCTGCAAACAAATATCTGGTTCTTGAAATATGTCAAAAAAACAGCTTCGCCGTGGTCCGACGCATATGTTCCTAGTTTTATTGCTCTAATTTTTCAACCAGTGACTTTTATTGAAAAATTCTTTTACACATCTATTTCTCTCCTTATTACCCGTCGAATGAGCCATCCCTTATCAAAATCGGTGAGATTTATTTTTTTTTGACGAACAAATCTATAGGGCCCATGTTTTTTTGCGAAATTTTGACTGAAAATTAAATGTCACCGATTTTAACCAATGAGCACTCGTTGGACGCGTACTGCAGAGAGGAACATCCCTACAAAGTTTGGCTGCAAAAAAATATCTGGTTCTCGAAATATGTCCAAAAAACAACTTCGCCGTTGCCCGACGCATATGTTCCTAGTTTTATTGCTCTAATTTTCCAACCAGTAACTTTTATTGAAAAATTCTTTTACACATCTATTTCTCTTCTTATTCCCCGTCAAATGAGTCATCCCTTATCAAAATCGGTGAGATTTAATTTTTTTGACGAAAAAATCTATAGGCTATATATAGCCCATGTTTTTTTTGCGAAATTTTGACTGAAAATTAAATGTCTCCGATTTTAACCAATGAGCACTCGTTGGACGCGTACTGAAGAGAGGAACATCCCTACAAAGTTTGGCTGCAAAAAAATAGCTGGTTCTCGAAATATGTCCAAAAAACAGCTTCGCCGTTGTCCGACGCATATGTTCCTAGTTCTATTGCTTTAATTTTTCAACCAGTGACTTTTATTGAAAAATTCTTTTACACATCTATTTCTCTTCTTATTCCCCGTCGAATGAGTCATCCCTTATCAAAATCGGTGAGATTTAATTTTTTTGACGAAAAAATCTATAGGTTATAGCCCAAGTTTTTTTGCTAAATTTTGACAGCAAAATTAAATGTCACCGATTTTAACCAATGAGCACTCGTTAGACGCGTACTGAAGAGAGGAACATCCCTACAAAGTTTGGCTGCAAAAAAATATCTGGTTCTCGAAATATGTCCAAAAAACACCTTCGCCGTTGTCCGACGCATATGTTCCTAGTTTTATTGCTCTAATTTTTCAACCAGTGACTTTTATTGAAAAATTCTTTTACACATCTATTTCTCTTCCTATTCCCCGTCGAATGAGTTATCCCTTATCAAAATCGGTGAGATTTAATTTGTTTGACGAAAAAATCTATAGGCTATATATAGCCCATGTTTTTTTTGCTAAATTTTGACAGCAAAATTAAATGTCACCGATTTTAACCAATGAGCACTCGTTGGACGCGTACTGAAGAGAGTAACATCCCTAAAAAATTTGGCTGCAAAAAAATAGCTGGTTCTCGAAATATGTCCAAAAAACAACTTCGCCGTGGTCCGACGCATATGCTCCTAGTTTTATTGCTCTAATTTTCCAACCAGTAACTTTTATTGAAAAATTCTTTTACACATCTATTTCTCTTCTTATTCCCCGTCGAATGAGTTATCCCTTATCAAAATCGGTGAGATTTAATTTGTTTGACGAAAAAATGTTTTTTTTGCTAAATTTTGACAGCAAAATTCAATGTCACCGATTTTAACCAATGAGCACTCGTTGGACGCGTACTGAAGAGAGGAATATCCGTACAAAGTTTAGCTGCAAAACAATAGCTGGTTCTCAAAATATGTCAAAAAAACTGCTTCGCCGTTGTCCGACGCATACGTTCCTAGTTTTATTGCTGTAATTTTTCAACCACTGACTTTTATTGAAAAATTCTTTTACACATCTATTTCTCTTCTTATTCCCCGTCCAATGAGTCATCCCTTATCAAAATCGGTGAGATTTATTTTTTTTGACGAAAAAATCTATAGGGCCCATGTTTTTTTGCGAAATTTTGACTGAAAATTAAATGTCACCGATTTTAACCAATGAGCACTCGTTGGATGTGTACTGCAGAGGGGAACATCCCTACAAAGTTTGGCTGCAAAAAAATAGCTGGTTCTCGAAATATGTCCAAAAAACAGCTTCGCCGTGGTCCGACGCATATCTTGCTAGTTTTATTGCTTTAATTTTTCAACCAGTGACTTTTATTGAAAAATTCGTTTACACATCTATTTCTCTTATTATTCCCTGTCGAATGAGTAATCCCTTATCAAAATCGGTGAGATTTAATTTGTTTGACGAAAAAATCTATAGGCTATACCCATGTTTTTTTTGCTAAATTTTGACAGCATAATTAAATGTCACCGATTTTAACCAATGAGCACTCGTTGGACGCGTACTGAAGAGAGGAACATTCCTACAAAGTTTGGCTGCAAAACAATAGCTGGTTCTCGAAATATGTCCAAAAAACCACTTCGCCGTGGTCCGACGAATAGTTTTATTGCTCTAATTTTTCAACCAGTGACTTTTATTGAAAAATTCTTTTACACATCTATTTCTTTTCTTATTCCCCGTCGAATGAGTCATCCCTTATCAAAATCGGTGAGATTTAATTTGTTTGTCGAAAAAATCTAAAGGCTATATTTAGCCCATGTTTTTTTGCTAAATTTTGACAGCAAAATTAAATGTCCCCGATTTTAACCAATTGGCACTCGTTGGACGCGTACTGAAGAGAGGAACATCCCTACAAAGTTTGGCTGCAAAACAATAGCTGGTTCTCGAAATATGTCCAAAAAACAGCTTCGCCTTGGTCCGGCGCATATGTTCCTAGTTTTATTGCTCTAATTTTTCAACCAGTGACTTTTATTGAAAAATTCTTTTACACATCTATTTCTCTTCTTATTCCCCGTCGAATGAGTCATCCCTTATCAAAATCGGTGAGATTTAATTTGTTTGACGAAAAAATGTTTTTCTTGCTAAATTTTGACAGCAAAATTAAATGTCACCGATTTTAACCAATGAGCACTCGTTGGACGCGTACTGAAGAGAGGAACATCCCTACAAAGTTTAGTGCAAAAAAATATCTGGTTCTCGAAATATGTCCAAAAAACAACTTCGCCGTTGTCCGACGCATATGTTCCTAGTTTTATTGCTCTAATTTTTCAACCAGTGACTTTTATTGAAAAATTCTTTTACACATCTATTTCTCTTCTTATTCCCCGTCGAATGAGTTATCCCTTATCAAAATCGGTGAGATTTAATTTGTTTGACGAAAAAATCTATAGGCTATAAGCCCATGTTTTTTTTGCTAAATTTTGACAGCAAAATTAAATGTCACCGATTTTAACCAATGAAGAGAGGAACATCCCAACAAAGTTTGGCTGCAAAAAAATAGCTGGTTCTCGAAATATGTCCAAAAAACAGCTTCGCCGTGGTCCGACTCATATGTTCCTAGTTTTATTGCTTTAATTTTTCAACCAGTGACTTTTATTGAAAAATTCTTTTACACATCTATTTCTCTTCTTATTCCTCGTCGAATGAGTCATCCCTTATCAATATCGGTGAGATTTAATTTTTTTGACGAAAAAATCTATAGGCTATACATAGCCCATGTTTTTTTTTGCTAAATTTTGACAGCAAAATTAAATGTCACCGATTTTAACCAATGAGCACTCGTTGGACGCGTACTGAAGAGAGGAACATCCCTACAAAGTTTGGCTGCAAACAAATATCTGGTTCTTGAAATATGTCAAAAAAACAGCTTCGCCGTGGTCCGACGCATATGTTCCTAGTTTTATTGCTCTAATTTTTCAACCAGTGACTTTTATTGAAAAATTCTTTTACACATCTATTTCTCTCCTTATTACCCGTCGAATGAGCCATCCCTTATCAAAATCGGTGAGATTTATTTTTTTTGACGAACAAATCTATAGGGCCCATGTTTTTCTTGCGAAATTTTGACTGAAAATTAAATGTCACCGATTTTAACCAATGAGCACTCGTTGGACGCGTACTGCAGAGAGGAACATCCCTACAAAGTTTGGCTGCAAAAAAATAGCTGGTTCTCGAAATATGTCCAAAAAACAGCTTCGCCGTGGTCCGACGCATATCTTGCTAGTTTTATTGCTCTAATTTTTCTACCAGTGACTTTTATTGAAAAATTCTTTTACACATCTATTTCTCTTCTTATTTCCCGTCGAATGAGTCATCCCTTATCAAGATCGGTGAGATTTAATTTTTTTGACGAAAAAATCTATAGGCTTATACCCATGTTTTTTTTGCGAAATTTTGACTGAAAATTAAATGTCACCGATTTTAACCAATGAGCACTCGTTGGACGCGTACTGAAGAGAGGAACATCCCTACAAAGTTTTGCTGCAAAAAAATAGCTGGTTCTCGAAATATGTCCAAAAAACAGCTTCGCCGTGGTCCGACGAATATGTTCCTAGTTTTATTGCTTTAATTTTTCAACCAGTGACTTTTATTGAAAAATTCTTTTACATATCTATTTCTCTTCTTATTCCCCGTCGAATGAGTCATCCGTTATCAAAATCGGTGAGATTTAATTTGTTTGACGAAAAAATCTATTTTTTTGCTAAATTTTGACAGCAAAATTAAATGTCACCGATTTTAACCAATGAGCACTCGTTGGACGCGTACTGAAGAGAGGAACATCCGCACAAATTTTGGCTGAAAAAAAATAGCTGGTTCTCGGGATATTAAAAAAAACAACTTCGCCGTTGTCCGACGCATATGTTCCTAGTTTTATTGCTCTAATTTTTCAACCAGTGACTTTTATTGAAAAATTCTTTTACACATCTATTTCTCTTCTTATTTCCCGTCGAATGAGTCATCCCTTATTAAAATCGGTGAGATTTAATTTTTTTGACGAAAAAATATATAGGGCCTATGTTTTTTTACGAAATTTTGACGGAAAATTAAATGTCACCGAGTTTAACCAATGAGCACTCGTTGGACGCGTACTGAAGAGAGGAACATCCCCACAAATTTTGGCTGAAAAAAAATAGCTGGTTCTCGGGATATTAAAAAAAACAGCTTCGCCGTGGTCCGACGCATATGTTCCTTATTTTATTGCTCTAATTTTTCACGCAGTGACTTTTATTGAAAAATTCTTTTACACATCTATTTCTGTTCTTATTCCCCGTCGAATGAGTCGTCCCTTATTAAAATCGGTGAGATTTAATTTTTTTGACGAAAAAATATATAGGGCCCATGTTTTTTTGCGAAATTTTGACGGAAAATTAAATGTCACCGAGTTTAACCAATGAGCACTCGTTGGACGCGTACTGAAGAGAGGAACATCCCCACAAATTTTGGCTGAAAAAAATAGCTGGTTCTCGGGATATTAAAAAAAACAGCTTCGCCGTGGTCCGACGCATATGTTCCTTGTTTTATTGCTCTAATTTTTCACGCAGTGACTTTTATTGAAAAATTCTTTTACACATCTATTTCTCTTCTTATTCCCCGTCGAATGAGTCATCCCTTATTAAAATCGGTGAGATTTAATTTTTTTGACGAAAAAATATATAGGACCCATGTTTTTTTGCGAAATTTTGACGGAAAATTAAATGTCACCGAGTTTAACCAATGAGCACTCGTTGGACGCGTACTGAAGAGAGGAACATCCCCACAAATTTTGGCTGAAAAAAAATAGCTGGTTCTCGGGATATTAAAAAAAACAGCTACGCCGTGGTCCGACGCATATGTTCCTTGTTTTATTGCTCTAATTTTTCACGCAGTGACTTTTATTGAAAAATTCTTTTACACATCTATTTCTGTTCTTATTCCCCGTCGAATGAGTCATCCCTTATTAAAATCGGTGAGATTTAATTTTTTTGACGAAAAAATATATAGGGCCCATGTTTTTTTGCGAAATTTTGACGGAAAATTAAATGTCACCGAGTTTAACCAATGAGCACTCGTTGGACGCGTACTGAAGAGAGGAACATCCCCACAAATTTTGGCTAAAAAAAAATAGCTGGTTCTCGGGATATTAAAAAAAAACAACTTCGCCGAGGTCCGACGCATAATTTCCTAGTTTTATTGCTCTAATTTTTCAACCAGTGACTTTTATTGAAAAATTCTTTTACACATCTATTTCTCTTCTTATTCCCCGTCGAATGAGTCATCCCTTATCAAAATCGGTGAGATTTAATTTGTTTGACGAAAAAATGTTTTTTTGCTAAATTTTGACAGCAAAATTAAATGTCACCGATTTTAACCAATGAGCACTCGTTGGACGCGTACTGAAGAGAGGAACATCCCTACAAAGTTTGGCTGCAAAAAAATAGCTGGTTTTCGAAATATGTCCAAAAAACAACTTCGCCGTGGTCCGACGCATATGTTCCTAGTTTTATTGCTCTAATTTTTCAACCAGTGACTTTTATTGAAAAATTCTTTTACACATCTATTTCTCTTCTTATTCCCCATCGAATGAGTCATCCCTTATCAAAATCGGTGAGATTTAATTTTTTTGACGAAAAAATATATAGGCAGCCCATGTTTTTTTGCGAAATTTTGACGGAAAATTAAATGTCACCGAGTTTAACCAATGAGCACTCGTTGGACGCGTACTGAAGAGAGGAACATCCCTACAAAGTTTGGCTGCAAAAAAATAGCTGGTTCTCGAAATATGTCCAAAAACAGCTTCGCCTTGGTCCGACGCATATGTTCCTAGTTTTATTGCTCTAATTTTTCAACCAGTGACTTTTATTGAAAAATTCTTTTACACATCTATTTCTCTTCTTATTCCCCGTCGAATGAGTCATCCCTTATCAAAATCGGTGAGATTTAATTTGTTTGACGAAAAAATCTATTTTTTTGCTAAATTTTGACAGCAAAATTAAATGTCACCGATTTTAACCAATGAGCACTCGTTGGACGCGTACTGAAGAGAGGAACATCCCTACAAAGTTTGGCTGCAAAAAAATAGCTGGTTCTCGAAATATGTCCAAAAAACAACTTCGCCGTGGTCCGACGCATATGTTCCTAGTTTTATTGCTCTAATTTTTCACGCATTGATTTTTATTGAAAAATTCTTTTACACATCTATTTCTCTTCTTATTCCCCGTCGAATGAGTCATCCCTTATTAAAATCGGTGAGATTTAATTTTTTTGACGAAAAAATATATAATATGGTTTTTTGCGAAATTTTGACTGAAAATTAAATGTAACCGATTTTAACCAATGAGCACTCGTTGGACGCGTACTGAAGAGAGGAACATCCGCACAAATTTTGGCTGAAAAAAAATAGCTGGTTCTCGGGATATTAAAAAAAACAACTTCGCCGTTGTCCGACGCCTATGTTCCTAGTTTTATTGCTCTAATTTTTCAACCAGTGACTTTTATTGAAAAATTCTTTTACACATCTATTTCTCTTCTTATTTCCCGTCGAATGAGTCATCCCTTATTAAAATCGGTGAGATTTAATTTTTTTGACGAAAAAATATATAGGGCCTATGTTTTTTTGCGAAATTTTGACGGAAAATTAAATGTCACCGAGTTTAACCAATGAGCACTCGTTGGACGCGTACTGAAGAGAGGAACATCCCCACAAATTTTGGCTGAAAAAAAATAGCTGGTTCTCGGGATATTAAAAAAAACAGCTTCGCCGTGGTCCGACGCATATGTTCCTTATTTTATTGCTCTAATTTTTCACGCAGTGACTTTTATTGAAAAATTCTTTTACACATCTATTTCTGTTCTTATTCCCCGTCGAATGAGTCGTCCCTTATTAAAATCGGTGAGATTTAATTTTTTTGACGAAAAAATATATAGGGCCCATGTTTTTTTGCGAAATTTTGACGGAAAATTAAATGTCACCGAGTTTAACCAATGAGCACTCGTTGGACGCGTACTGAAGAGAGGAACATCCCCACAAATTTTGGCTGAAAAAAATAGCTGGTTCTCGGGATATTAAAAAAAACAGCTTCGCCGTGGTCCGACGCATATGTTCCTTGTTTTATTGCTCTAATTTTTCACGCAGTGACTTTTATTGAAAAATTCTTTTACACATCTATTTCTCTTCTTATTCCCCGTCGAATGAGTCATCCCTTATTAAAATCGGTGAGATTTAATTTTTTTGACGAAAAAATATATAGGGCCCATGTTTTTTTGCGAAATTTTGACGGAAAATTAAATGTCACCGAGTTTAACCAATGAGCACTCGTTGGACGCGTACTGAAGAGAGGAACATCCCCACAAATTTTGGCTGAAAAAAAATAGCTGGTTCTCGGGATATTAAAAAAAACAGCTTCGCCGTGGTCCGACGCATATGTTCCTTGTTTTATTGCTCTAATTTTTCACGCAGTGACTTTTATTGAAAAATTCTTTTACACATCTATTTCTGTTCTTATTCCCCGTCGAATGAGTCATCCCTTATTAAAATCGGTGAGATTTAATTTTTTTGACGAAAAAATATATAGGGCCCATGTTTTTTTGCGAAATTTTGACGGAAAATTAAATGTCACCGAGTTTAACCAATGAGCACTCGTTGGACGCGTACTGAAGAGAGGAACATCCCCACAAATTTTGGCTAAAAAAAAATAGCTGGTTCTCGGGATATTAAAAAAAACAACTTCGCCGAGGTCCGACGCATATGTTCCTAGTTTTATTGCTCTAATTTTTCAACCAGTGACTTTTATTGAAAAATTCTTTTACACATCTATTTCTCTTCTTATTCCCCGTCGAATGAGTCATCCCTTATCAAAATCGGTGATATTTAATTTGTTTGACGAAAAAATGTTTTTTTGCTAAATTTTGACAGCAAAATTAAATGTCACCGATTTTAACCAATGAGCACTCGTTGGACGCCCACTGAAGAGGGGAACATCCCTACAAAGTTTGGCTGCAAAAAAATAGCTGGTTCTCGAAATATGTCCAAAAAACAACTTGGCCGTGGTCCGACGCATATGTTCCTAGTTTTATTGCTCTAATTTTTCAACCAGTGGCTTTTATTGAAAAATTCTTTTACACATCTATTTCTTTTCTTATTCCTCGTCGAATGAGTCATCCCTTATCAAAATCGGTGAGATTTAGTTTTTTTGACGAAAAAATCTATAGGCTATATATAGCCCATGTTTTTTTTGCTAAATTTTGACAGCAAAATTAAATGTCACCGATTTTAACCAATGAGCACTCGTTGGACGCGTACTGAAGAGAGGAACATCCCTACAAAGTTTGGCTGCAAAAAAATAGCTGGTTCTCGAAATATGTCCAAAAAACAACTTCGCCGTGGTCCGACGCATATGTTCCTAGTTTTATTGCTCTAATTTTTCAACCAGTGACTTTTATTGAAAAATTCTCTTACACATCTATTTCTCTTCTTATTCCCCGTCGAATGAGTCTTCCCTTATCAAAATCGGTGAGATTTAATTTTTTTGACGAAAAAATATATAGGCAGCCCATGTTTTTTTGCGAAATTTTGACGGAAAATTAAATGTCACCGAGTTTAACCAATGAGCACTCGTTGGACGCGTACTGAAGAGAGGAACATCCCCACAAATTTTGGCTGAAAAAAAATAGCTGGTTCTCGGGATATTAAAAAAAACAGCTTCGCCGTGGTCCGACGCATATGTTCCTTGTTTTATTGCTCTAATTTTTCAACCAGTGACTTTTATTGAAAAATTCTCTTACACATCTATTTCTCTTCTCATTCCCCGTCGAATGAGTCATCCCTTATCAAAATCGGTGAGATTTAATTTTTTTGACGAAAAAATATATAGGCAGCCCATGTTTTTTTGCGAAATTTTGACGGAAAATTAAATGTCACCGAGTTTAACCAATGAGCACTCGTTGGACGCGTACTGAAGAGAGGAACATCCCCACAAATTTTGGCTGAAAAAAAAATAGCTGGTTCTCGGGATATTAAAAAAAACAGCTTCGCCGTGGTCCGACGCATATGTTCCTTGTTTTATTGCTCTAATTTTTCACGCAGTGACTTTTATTGAAAAATTCTTTTACACATCTATTTCTCTTCTTATTCCCCGTCGAATGAGTCATCCCTTATCAAAATCGGTGAGATTTAATTTGTTTGACGAAAAAATGTTTTTTTTGCTAAATTTTGACAGCAAAATTAAATGTCACCGATTTTAACCAATGAGCACTCGTTGGACGTGTACTGAAGAGAGGAACATCCCTACAAAGTTTGGCTGCAAAAAAATAGCTGGTTCTCGAAATATGTCCAAAAAACAGCTTCGCCGTGGTCCGACGCATATGTTCCTAGTTTTATTGCTTTAATTTTTCAACCAGTGACTTTTATTGAAAAATTCTTTTACACATCTATTTCTCTTCTTATTCCCCGTCGAATGAGTCATCCCTTATCAAAATCGGTCAGATTTAATTTTTTTGACGAAAAAATCTATAGGCTATAGCCCAAGTTTTTTTGCTAAATTTTGACAGCAAAATTAAATGTCACCGATTTTAACCAATGAGCACTCGTTGGACGCGTACTGAAGAGAGGAACATCCCTACTAAGCTTGGCTGCAAAAAAATATCTGGTTCTCGAAATATGTCCAAAAAACTACTTCGCAGTGGTCCGACGCATATGTTCCTAGTTTTATTGCTCTAATTTTTCACCCAGTGACTTTTATTGAAAAATTCTTTTACACATCTATTTCTCTTCTTATTCCCCGTCGAATGAGTCATCCCTTATTAAAATCGGTGAGATTTAATTTTTATGACGAAAAAATATGTACATATAGCCCATGTTTTTTTTGGGAAATTTTGACTGAAAATTAAATGTCACCGATTTTAACCAATGAGCACTCGTTGGACGCGTACTGAAGAGAGGAACATCCCTACAAAGTTTGGCTGCAAAAAAATAGCTGGTTCTCGAAATATGTCCAAAAAACAACTTCGCCGTGGTCCGACGCATATGTTCCTAGTTTTATTGCTCTAATTTTTCAACCAGTGACTTTTATTGAAAAATTCTTTTACACATCTATTTCTCTTCTTATTCCTCGTCGAATGAGTCATCCCTTATCAAAATCGGTGAGATTTAATTTGTTTGACGAAAAAATCTATAGGCTATATTCCATGTTTTTTTTGCTAAATTTTGACAGCAAAATTAAATGTCACCGATTTTAACCAATGAGCACTCGTTGGACGCGTACTGAAGAGGGGAACACCCCTACAAAGTTTGGATGCAAACAAATATCCGGTTCTCGAAATATGTCCAAAAAACAACTTCGCCGTTGTCCGACGAATATGTTCCTAGTTTTATTGCTGTAATTTTCCAACCAGTAACTTTTATTGAAAAATTCTTTTACACATCTATTTGTCTTCTTATTCTCCGTCGAATGAGTCATCCCTTATCAAAATCGGTGAGATTTAATTTGTTTGACAAAAAAAATCTATAGGCTATAGCCCATGTTTTTTTTGCTAAATTTTGACAGCAAAATTAAATGTCACCGATTTTAACCAATGAGCACTCGTTGGACGCGTACTGAAGAGAGGAACATCCCTACAAAGTTTGGCTGCAAACAAATATCTGGTTCTCGAAATATGTCCAAAAAACAACTTCGCCGTTGTCCGACGCATATGTTCCTAGTTTTATTGCTCTAATTTTCCAACCAGTAACTTTTATTGAAAAATTCTTTTACACATCTATTTCTCTTCTTATTCCCCGTCGAATGAGTCATCCCTTATCAAAATCGGTGAGATTTAATTTGTTTGACGAAAAAATCTATATAATTTTCCAACCAGTGACTTTTATTGAAAAATTCTTTTGCACATCTATTTCTCTTCTTATTCCCCGTCGAATGAGTCATCCCTTATCAAAATCGGTGAGATTTAATTTTTTTGCGAAATTTTGACTGAAAATTAAATGTCACCGATTTTAACCAATGAGCACTCGTTGGACGCGTACTGAAGAGAGGAACATCCCTACAAAGTTTGGCTGCAAAAAATTGCTGGTTCTCGAAATATGTCCAAAAAACTACTTCGCCGTGGTCCGACGCATATGTTCCTAGTTTTATTGCTCTAATTTTTCAACCAGTGATTTTTATTGAAAAATTCTTTTACACATCTATTTCTCTTCTTATTCCCCGTCGAATGAGTCATCCCTTATCAAAATCGGTGAGATTTAATTTTTTTGACGAAAAAATCTATAGGCTATAGCCCATGTTTTTTTTGCTAAATTTTGACAGCAAAATTAAATGTCACCGATTTTAACCAATGAGCACTCGTTGGACGTGTACTGAAGAGAGGAACATCCCTACAAAGTTTGGCTGCAAAAAAATAGCTGGTTCTCGAAATATGTCCAAAAAACAGCTTCGCCGTGGTCCGACGCATATGTTCCTAGTTTTATTGCTTTAATTTTTCAACCAGTGACTTTTATTGAAAAATTCTTTTACACATCTATTTCTGTTCTTATTCCCCGTCGAATGAGTCATCCCTTATCAAAATCGGTGAGATTTAATTTTTTTGACGAAAAAATCTATAGGCTATAGCCCATGTTTTTTTTGCGAAATGTTGACTGAAAATTAATTGTCACCGATTTTAACCAATGAGCACTCGTTGGACGCGTACTGAAGAGAGGAACATCCCTACAAAGTTTGGCTGCAAAAAAAATAGCTGGTTCTCGAAATATGTCCAAAAAACAACTTCGCCGTGGTCCGACGCATATGCTCCTAGTTTTATTGCTCTAATTTTTCAACCAGTGACTTTTATTGAAAAATTCTTTTACACATCTATTTCTCTTCTTATTCCCCGTCGAATGAGTCATCTGTTATCAAAATCGGTGAGATTTAATTTTTTTGACGAAAAAATCTATAGGTATAGCCCATGTTTTTTTTGCGAAATTTTGACAGAAAATTAAATGTCACCGATTTTAACCAATGAGTACTCGTTGGACGCGTACTGAAGAGAGGAACATCCCTACAAAGTTTGGCTGCAAAAAAATAGCTGGTTCTCGAAATATGTCCAAAAAACTACTTCGCCGTTGTCCGACGCATATGTTCCTAGTTTTATTGCTCTAATTTTTCAACCAGTGATTTTTATTGAAAAATTCTTTCACACATCTATTTCTCTTCTTATTCCCCGTCGAATGAGTCATCCCTTATCAAAATCGGTGAGATTTAATTTTTTTGACGAAAAAATCTATAGGCTATAGCCCATGTTTTTTTTGCTAAATTTTGACAGCAAAATTAAATGTCACCGATTTTAACCAATGAGCACTCGTTGGAGGTGTACTGAAGAGAGGAACATCCCTACAAAGTTTGGCTGCAAAAAAATAGCTGGTTCTCGAAATATGTCCAAAAAACAGCTTCGCCGTGGTCCGACGCATATGTTCCTAGTTTTATTGCTTTAATTTTTCAACCAGTGACTTTTATTGAAAAATTCTTTTACACATCTATTTCTCTTCTTATTCCCCGTCGAATGAGTCATCCCTTATCAAAATCGGTCAGATTTAATTTTTTTGACGAAAAAATCTATGGGCTATAGCCCAAGTTTTTTTGCTAAATTTTGACAGCAAAATTAAATGTCACCGATTTTAACCAATGAGCACTCGTTAGACGCGTACCGAAGAGAGGAACATCCCTACTAAGTTTGGCTGCAAAAAAATATCTGGTTCTCGAAATATGTCCAAAAAACAACTTCGCCGTGGTCCGACGCATATGCTCCTAGTTTTATTGCTCTAATTTTTCAACCAGTGACTTTTATTGAAAAATTCTTTTACACATCTATTTCTCTTCTTATTCCCCGTCGAATGAGTCATCTGTTATCAAAATCGGTGAGATTTAATTTTTTTGACGAAAAAATCTATAGGCTATAGCCCATGTTTTTTTTGCTAAATTTTGACAGCAAAATTAAATGTCACCGATTTTAACCAATGAGCACTCGTTGGACGTGTACTGAAGAGAGGAACATCCCTACAAAGTTTGGCTGCAAAAAAATAGCTGGTTCTCGAAATATGTCCAAAAAACAGCTTCGCCGTGGTCCGACGCATATGTTCCTAGTTTTATTGCTTTAATTTTTCAACCAGTGACTTTTATTGAAAAATTCTTTTACACATCTATTTCTCTTCTTATTCCCCGTCGAATGAGTCATCCCTTATCAAAATCGGTCAGATTTAATTTTTTTGACGAAAAAATCTATAGGCTATAGCCCAAGTTTTTTTGCTAAATTTTGACAGCAAAATTAAATGTCACCGATTTTAACCAATGAGCACTCGTTAGACGCGTACCGAAGAGAGGAACATCCCTACTAAGTTTGGCTGCAAAAAAATATCTGGTTCTCGAAATATGTCCAAAAAACAACTTCGCCGTGGTCCGACGCATATGCTCCTAGTTTTATTGCTCTAATTTTTCAACCAGTGACTTTTATTGAAAAATTCTTTTACACATCTATTTCTCTTCTTATTCCCCGTCGAATGAGTCATCTGTTATCAAAATCGGTGAGATTTAATTTTTTTGACGAAAAAATCTATAGGCTATAGCCCATGTTTTTTTTGCTAAATTTTGACAGCAAAATTAAATGTCACCGATTTTAACCAATGAGCACTCGTTGGACGTGTACTGAAGAGAGGAACATCCCTACAAAGTTTGGCTGCAAAAAAATAGCTGGTTCTCGAAATATGTCCAAAAAACAGCTTCGCCGTGGTCCGACGCATATGTTCCTAGTTTTATTGCTTTAATTTTTCAACCAGTGACTTTTATAGAAAAATTCTTTTACACATCTATTTCTCTTCTTATTCCCCGTCGAATGAGTCATCCCTTATCAAAATCGGTCAGATTTAATTTTTTTGACGAAAAAATCTATAGGCTATAGCCCAAGTTTTTTTGCTAAATTTTGACAGCAAAATTAAATGTCACCGATTTTAACCAATGAGCACTCGTTAGACGCGTATCGAAGAGAGGAACATCCCTACAAAGTTTGGCTGCAAAAAAATATCTGGTTCTCGAAATATGTCCAAAAAACAACTTCGCCGTTGTCCGACGCATATGTTCCTAGTTTTATTGCTCTAATTTTTCAACCAGTGACTTTTATTGAAAAATTCTTTTACACATCTATTTCTCTTCTTATTCCTCGTCGAATGAGTCATCTCTTATCAAAATTGGTGAGATTTAATTTTTTTGACGCAAAAATCTATAGGCTATATATAGCCCATGTTTTTTTTGCGAAATTTTGACTGAAAATTAAATGTCACCGATTTTAACCAATGACCACTCGTTGGACGCGTACTGAACAGAGAAACATCCCTACAAAGTTTGGCTGCAAAAAAATAGCTGGTTCTCGAAATATGTCCAAAAAACAGCTTCGCCGTGGTCCGACGCATATGTTCCTAGTTTTATTGCTTTAATTTTTCAACCAGTGACTTTTATTGAAAAATTCTTTTACACATCTATTTCTCTTCTTATTCCCCGTCGAATGAGTCATCCCTTATCAAAATCGGTCAGATTTAATTTTTTTGACGAAAAAATCTATAGGCTATAGCCCAAGTTTTTTTGCTAAATTTTGACAGCAAAATTAAATGTCACCGATTTTAACCAATGAGCACTCGTTAGACGCGTACCGAAGAGAGGAACATCCCTACAAAGTTTGGCTGCAAAAAAATATCTGGTTCTCGAAATATGTCCAAAAAACAACTTCGCCGTTGTCCGACGCATATGTTCCTAGTTTTATTGCTCTAATTTTTCAACCAGTGACTTTTATTGAAAAATTCTTTTACACATCTATTTCTCTTCTTATTCCTCGTCGAATGAGTCATCTCTTATCAAAATTGGTGAGATTTAATTTTTTTGACGAAAAAATCTATAGGCTATATATAGCCCATGTTTTTTTGCGAAATTTTGAATGAAAATTAAATGTCACCGATTTTAACCAATGACCACTCGTTGGACGCGTACTGAACAGAGAAACATCCCTACAAAGTTTGGCTGCAAAAAAATATCTGGTTCTCGAAATATGTCCAAAAAACAACTTCGCCGTTGTCCGACGCATATGTTCCTAGTTTTATTGCTCTAATTTTTCAACCAGTGACTTTTATTGAAAAATTCTTTTACACATCTATTTCTCTTCTTATTCCCCGTCGAATGAGTTATCCCTTATCAAAATCGGTGAGATTTAATTTGTTTGACGAAAAAATCTATAGGCTATAAGCCCATGTTTTTTTTGCTAAATTTTGACAGCAAAATTAAATGTCACCGATTTTAACCAATGAAGAGAGGAACATCCCAACAAAGTTTGGCTGCAAAAAAATAGCTGGTTCTCGAAATATGTCCAAAAAACAACTTCGCCGTGGTCCGACTCATATGTTCCTAGTTTTATTGCTTTAATTTTTCAACCAGTGACTTTTATTGAAAAATTCTTTTACACATCTATTTCTCTTCTTATTCCCCGTCGAATGAGTCATCCCTTATCAAAATCGGTCAGATTTAATTTGTTTGACGAAAAAATCTATAGGCTATAGCCCATGTTTTTTTTTGCTAAATTTTGACAGCAAAATTAAATGTCACCGATTTTAACCAATGAGCACTCGTTGGACGCGTACTGAAGAGAGGAACATCCCAATAAAGTTTGGCTGCAAAAAATAGATGGTTCTCGAAATATGTCCAAAAAACAACTTCGCCGTGGTCCGACGCATATGTTCCTAGTTTTATTGCTCTAATCTTTCAACCAGTGACTTTTATTGAAAAATTCTTTTACACATCTATTTCTCTTCTTATTCCCCGTCGAATGAGCATCCCTTATCAAAATCGGTGAGATTTAATTTTTTTGATGAAAAAATCTATAGGCTATATATAGCCCATGTTTTTCTTGCTAAATTTTGACAGCAAAATTAAATGTCACCGATTTTAACCAATGAGCACTCGTTGGACGTGTACTGAAGAGAGGAACATCCCTACAAAGTTTGGCTGCAAAAAAATAGCTGGTTCTCGAAATATGTCCAAAAACAGCTTCGCCGTGGTCCGACGCATATGTTCCTAGTTTTATTGCTTTAATTTTTCAACCAGTGACTTTTATTGAAAAATTCTTTTACACATCTATTTCTCTTCTTATTCCCCGTCGAATGAGTCATCCCTTATCAAAATCGGTGAGATTTAATTTTTTTGACGAAAAAATCTATAGGCTATAGCCCATGTTTTTTTTGCTAAATTTTGACAGCAAAATTAAATGTCACCGATTTTAACCAATGAGTACTCGTTGGACGCGTACTGAAGAGAGGAACATCCCTACAAAGTTTGGCTGCAAACAAATATCTGGTTCTCGAAATATGTCCAAAAAACAACTTCGCCGTGGTCCGACGCATATGTTCCTAGTTTTATTGCTTTAATTTTTCAACCAGTGACTTTTATTGAAAAATTCTTTTACACATCTATTTCTCTTCTTATTCCCCGTCGAATGAGTCATCCCTTATCAAAATCGGTGAGATTTAATTTTTTTGACGAAAAAATCTATAGGCTATAGCCCATGTTTTTTTTGCGAAATTTTGACAGCAAAATTAAATGTCACCGATTTTAACCAATGAGCACTCGTTGGACGCGTACTGAAGAGAGGAACATCCCTACAAAGTTTGGCTGCAAAAAAATAGCTGGTTCTCGAAATATGTCCAAAAAACAACTTCGCCGTGGTCCGACGCCTATGTTCCTAGTTTTATTGCTCTAATTTTTCAACCAGTGACTTTTATTGAAAAATTCTTTTACACATCTATTTCTCTTCTTATTCCCCGTCGAATGAGTCATCCCTTATCAAAATCGGTGAGATTTAATTTTTTTGACGAAAAAATCTATAGGCTATATATAGCCCATGTTTTTTTTGTTAAATTTTGACAGCAAAATTAAATGTCACCGATTTTAACCAATGAGCACTCGTTGGACGTGTACTGAAGAGAGGAACATCCCTACAAAGTTTGGCTGCAAAAAAATAGCTTGTTCTCGAAATATGTCCAAAAAACAGCTTCGCCGTGGTCCGACGCATATGTTCCTAGTTTTATTGCTTTAATTTTTCAACCAGTGACTTTTATTGAAAAATTCTTTTACACATCTATTTCTCTTCTGATTCCCCGTCGAATGAGTCATCCCTTATCAAAATCGGTGAGATTTAATTTTTTTGACGAAAAAATCTATAGGCTATATATAGCCCATGTTTTTTTTGCTAAATTTTGACTGAAAATTAAATGTCACCGATTTTAACCAATGAGCACTCGTTGGACGCGTACTGAAGAGAGGAACATCCCTACAAAGTTTGGCTGCAAAAAAAAATCTGGTTCTCGAAATATGTCCAAAAAACAACTTCGCCGTGGTCCGACGGATATGTTCCTAGTTTTATTGCTCTAATTTTTCAACCAGTGACTTTTATTGAAAAATTCTTTTACACATCTATTTCTCTTCTTATTCCCCGTCGAATGAGTTATCCCTTATCAAAATGGGATGAGATTTAATTTGTTTGACGAAAAAATGTTTTTTTTGCTAAATTTTTACAGCAAAATTAAATGTCACCGATTTTAACCAATGAGCACTCGTTGGACGCGTACTGAAGAGAGGAACATCCCTACAAAGTTTGGCTGCAAAAAAATAGCTGGTTCTCGAAATATGTCCAAAAAACAACTTCGCCGTGGTCCGACGCATATGTTCCTAGTTTTATTGCTCTAATTTTTCAACCAGTGACTTTTATTGAAAAATTCTTTTACACATCTATTTCCCTTCTCATTCCTCGTCGAATGAGTCATCCCTTATCAAAATCGGTGAGATTTAATTTTTTTGACGAAAAAATCTTTAGGCTATAGCCTATGTTTTTTTTGCTAAATTTTGACAGCAAAATTAAATGTCATTGATTTTAACCAATGAGCACTCGTTGGACGCGTACTGAAGAGAGGAACATCCCTACAAAGTTTGGCTGCAAAACAATAGCTGGTTCTCGAAATATGTCAAAAAACAACTTCGCCGTGGTCCGACGCATATGTTCCTAGTTTTATTGCTCTAATTTTTCAACCAGTAACTTTTATTGAAAAATTCTTTTACACATCTATTTCTCTTCTTATTCCTCGTCGAATGAGTCATCCCTTATCAAAATCGGTGAGATTTAATTTGTTTGACGAAAAAATCTATTTTTTTGCTAAATTTTGACAGCAAAATTAAATGTCACCGATTTTAACCAATGAGCACTCGTTGGACGCGTACTGAAGAGAGGAACATCCCTACAAAGTTTGGCTGCAAAAAAATAGCTGGTTTTCGAAATATGTCCAAAAAACAACTTCGCCGTGGCCGACGCATATGTTCCTAGTTTTATTGCTCTAATTTTTCACGCAGTGACTTTTATTGAAAAATTCTTTTACACATCTATTTCTCTTCTTATTCCCCGTCGAATGAGTCATCCCTTATTAAAATCGGTGAGATTTAATTTTTTTGACGAAAAAATATATAGGGCCCATGGTTTTTTGCGAAATTTTGACTAAAAATTAAATGTCACCGATTTTAACCAATGAGCACTCGTTGGACGCGTACTGAAGAGAGGAACATCCCCACAAATTTTGGCTGAAAAAAAATAGCTGGCTCTCGAGATATTAAAAAAACAGCTTCGCCGTGGTCCGACGCATATGTTCCTAGTTTTATTGCTCTCATTTTTCACCCAGTGACTTTTATTGAAAAATTCTTTTACACGTCTATTTCTCTTCTTATTCCCCGTCGAGTGAGTCATCCCTTATTAAAATCGAAGAGATTTAATTTTTTTGACGAAAAAATATATGTTTTTTTGTGAAATTTTGACTGTAAATTAAATGTCACCGATTTTAACCAATGAGCACTCGTTGGACGCGTACTGAAGAGAGGAACATCCCTACAAAGTTTGGCTGCAAAAAAATAGCTGGTTCTCGAAATATGTCCAAAAAACAACTTCGCCGTGGTCCGACGCATATGTTCCTAGTTTTATTGCTCTAATTTTTCAACCAGTGACTTTTATTGAAAAATTCTTTTACACATCTATTTCTCTTCTCATTCCTCGTCGAATGAGTCATCCCTTATCAAAATCGGTGAGATTTAATTTTTTTGACGAAAAAATCTTTAGGCTATAGCCTATGTTTTTTTTGCTAAATTTTGACAGCAAAATTAAATGTCATTGATTTTAACCAATGAGCACTCGTTGGACGCGTACTAAAGAGAGGAACATCCCTACAAAGTTTGGCTGCAAAAGAATAGCTGGTTTTCGAAATATGTCCAAAAAACAACTTCGCCGTGGTCCGACGCATATGTTCCTAGTTTTATTGCTCTAATTTTTCAACCAGTGACTTTTATTGAAAAATTCTTTTACACATCTATTTCTCTTCTTATTCCCCGTCGAATGAGTCATCCCTTATCAAAATCGGTGAGATTTAATTTTTTTGACGAAAAAATCTATAGGTATAGCCAATGTTTTTTTTGCGAAATTTTGACGGAAAATTAAATGTCACCGAGTTTAACCAATGAGCACTCGTTGGACGCGTACTGAAGAGAGGAACATCCCCACAAATTTTGGCTGAAAAAAAATAGCTGGCTCTCGAGATATTAAAAAAAACAGCTTCGCCGTGGTCCGACGCATATGTTCCTAGTTTTATTGCTCTAATTTTTCACCCAGTGACTTTTATTGAAAAATTCTTTTACACATCTATTTCTCTTCTTATTGCCTGTCGAATGAGTCATCCCTTATTAAAATCGGTGAGATTTATTTTTTGAGACGAAAAAGTATATAGGCTTTTAACCCATGTTTTTTTGCGAAATTTTGACTGAAAATTAAATGTCACCGATTTTAACCAATGAGCACTCGTTGGACGCGTACTGAAGAGAGGAACAGCCCTACAAATTCAGGCAGCCTTAACAGATCTGAGTGGCTCTCGGATAACATCTAAGTTATTGGGAGATTGCAAGTCGTCTGTTGATAAGTTGTGTATACACAACAGAGTGTCCCTTCGATGGGTTCCTGGTCACATGAGGATCATGGGGAATGAAAAGGTTGGCGTTTTAGCTTGGGCTGGCTATGATTCCCCGGTCCTCGGCTGGAACCCGCCGTAAGCGTGTATCGGGTCTTTCATCAAAGCATATGTTCATTGGAAGGTGCAGGTGCAGGTGCACAAAACTTTTGCTTTATGGGCCCAATAGGAATATCTCTGATTTTCTCATGGGGCTTGAAAGGGAACCATGTAGAACTGTGGTTGGCATCATCACTGGGCACAGCTCGCTTTCACGCTGAACTAACAAGGATGGGAATTGTTGATAGCCCTGAAATTCTGGCCTGTCTGGAAGCAGAGCCTGAGACAACCGAACACTTTTTGTGTGCTGGTCCGGCCTTCACCCAGAGTAGGCTGGATACTCTACTATCTTTAGAGGACTTGAAAAATCTTAACCTTTCTCACCAAGACCTGATGTGCTTTATTAAGAGGACAGGAAGGTTTTGGCGATAGGGCTTCTAGCAGGATAGCATAATGGGCCGCTTTGGACTCCGTGCTTGGGATCTCTTGTCTCCTAAGCTTTAAAATAAAAAAGAATATATGTTTGATTGGTTGCTATTTTCCCAAATTTTTTTATTCCTCCAATATTTTCTTTGTTTTTAATACCCTTTTTTGTAATATTCTGTCTGCCTGTAGCATTCGCACCCTGTATAAAGTAGAAAGCTATCACTAGAACTTCCGAAAGTTGTACCCGTAACATCTACACGCTGTTTGAGGTACAGGGTTATCGCTAGCACATCCTACAATTCCATGTATAAGTTTCGCACCCTGTTAAAAATATAAGAGTGTTACTCGAACTTCCAAAAATTGCATCTGTAACATTCGTGCCCTGTTTAGTTTACTGCTCTTATTCGTGCTTCTAATAATTGCACCTGTATCATTCGCATCCTATTTTAAATGCAAAGTCATATCTCGCACTATCTAAAATTTCTCTTGTAAAATGCGCACATAAATTAAATTTCTCAATTATAACTTAAACTGCTTGAACTTGAAGTTATAGCTACTTACAAGATAACATTCTGCTTATATGAACGTTCCATATCTCCTGTCGGACCCCTAAAACCATATTTTGTAATATTGCTTTTCGCTAAGTTATAAATTTGTGATTTTTTTGGAAAAAGTTATTAGTGTATTAGTGCACACAATCTTTGGTCTATAATCTAAATTTCAATACGGTTCCGACACATCAGTATAGTGGCAGATATTCATGTGTAATCAAGATACCAGTTATCAATTCATATTGTCTTGGAATTCACCAAATCACGTTAATTAGAGCTGCCGGACTTACTCTTCAGTAAACATAAATTTTGTTTTTTCGATCTTCGGCAATTGTCTCTAGCTAACTAAAGTAGAAGATGGTTGTTTCGGATAGTCAAGTGTAGACTTCCAAATTGGTTAGGGATGGAACAGAGCTATTTTGGTCTTTCAACTATTCACTCACTGATAATGAAATTTCAACTTGCTTTAGTTTTTGCATAAAGGGTTACAAGCCAACACATCAGAAAAATATTGGTAACCAATGGGTGATAATGTACACTAAAAAATTAATCGAAGCTAGTACACAGGCAATTACGCACAAGAGAAATCAAACCAAACCGAAAAACATTTTACTTATTTACCTCTGCTTAAGCTGCGTACAACATGTCGAAAGTTAAGCACTAGGATTATAAAGTAGCACTTTAATAAAACAAATAATAAAATTAAAATACTCATTGTTATTTTAGCCATTTTAATAGTGTCAATGGTAACTTTTATCATAATTTTTATATTTAAAAAAAGGAGAGCTGAATACTGTTTAATCTTATATTTACTTAGACAACTTAAATTTTCGGGAAACCCTTAAGTTTATTTTTAACATCATCTGGCTTACAGCAAAATATATATCCAAAGCTTGCAATGCGTCGCGTAGACTCTAACGGTCTTAGCCAATCAATTTGGTCACACATATCATCACATAGTACAAAAGAATAATTCGCAATGGTTTCAGTAAATGGTGAATTGATAGCTATTAAAACAAACTCCTTCGTCTTATCATTATGGTTATCACTGCGGGGTATTATATAATTCCAAATATACAATGGTACATTTTTTAGTTCCTCGTTAAATTCGTAGGTTAGCTCATTTATAGAGTTGTAGATAAAATTCTGAGGATACCTGACTACACCAAATTGTCCAGCATAAATTTCAAAAATTCTTTTAGATGTTTCTTCAGCAAGAAGTCTTTGGAAGGTCTCCCAATTGCCGTTTTTAAGAGGCATCCACCAAGGTATAGCATTGCTATATTTTCTGTCTTCTATAAAATCATGAAAGCGTCCAGAATATAAATGGCTGGGAACAACTTCATGAAACTCATAATGTATTTCCTTTAGTAGATGCCTTAAACGTGGATTGAACATTGTAAAATTGTTTTCCAATTCAATCATTGGAGGATATTTCTCATATAATGGTCTAATATTTGAAGCATCATCTAAGATATACTCGTAGTTCTCACTCGGATTATATTTACTTTGTGCACTAAGCCAAGCATTTCTTTTACCAGCCACATAGTGTAAAGAAATTATTTCTGAATTGTTGTAGTTATAACAAAATTCCGCAAGTACAATAGGAGTGTGATTGATTACTATTCCATATAAGAATCCTTCATATTCACAATAATCGAATTTTTGAGCATAGAATGATGGCGAAAATGAGGGGCAATTAAACTTTGCATAATTGCTAAACTTCTGCTTTTTATATGCGTCGATTTTGTAATAAATTCCGTCATTGTCACAATACACTGTCATTATGCTTCCGTAAATACTTTGCTCACCATCATCATAGGAATTTGATACAAAACCAGATCCACAGAATAATTCGACACTTCCGTCCTCGGGTATATTATAATTCCGTTGTTTTGTAGAAATTAAATAGTCGTCGCGAATACGATGAAGTACAATACTATGACCACCAATATACTGCTTGTAGTCACAATCACCGCATATAGTACCAATTTGTATGCAAACTATTATTATTAAAATCAAAATCATTTTTCGCTTTTTAAAAACTATTTCAAGTTAATAATTGCTTTTCTAACGACTGATTCTCTCCAACTGTAGACATTTATAAGAATTTCATGCTTGCAGAAATTTATCTGCTTGAATTGAACTTTGATAAGGAGAGGTTAAAAGATATCTGTAATTTGAATGTTTTTATTATTTAATTGATATTAGGTCTGTTCGCATCACTGACATATAACAAGATTGGGCTAAGCCCAGAGCTGTGCAAGTACCAAAGAAAAAGTACTTAAGTACAAGTACCGAAGGCCTGAGTACCTACTTCAGCGTAAGTATAAGTACCGCATGTATGAAAAGTATTAAGTCTATAAAAAGTTCTGAGTACTTTTTAAAGTAATTTTTTTAGAATTTTTATACGTTGACAGTAATATAATGAAGTGTATAGAGTTTAGTTAGTGTTAATAAATAAATACCTTTTGAACCTTTTTAACCAGTGGTACTTTATTATAGTTTTCAAAAGATATTTGCTTCTTAATAGCCACCGGCGCTTCGCGTAGATATCAACTTTCACTTCTCATTTTCTATAGAACATAATATAAAAAACACAAAATAAGCAACTTCATCGAAATTCATTTAAAAAAACATTATACATTTTATTAATTATTTCAAAAATAATACAAACTTATCAAAGTTCTTATCACATAGCGCATTTCTTCTTGGAAATTTTATGATAGTGGCGAAAGAGTTCAGGCGTTCCACAGGAGCTGACGATGGAAGACAAGTATTACATTTTATGGAAAGGCTGCCATTGAGAAGCTGTATCGCTTACAATGCTGAACAAAACCAGTAACGCCTCGCTCAAGTATAAAATCAAAGATGCCTCGACCTGTTGTGGAGAAGCACTCCATTCTTTCATAGAAATTTACTCGAAATTTTTTATTCATTATTGGAGGCACATAAGAAAGTATTATATCTGAAAATAACTCCAGTTGGCCACCAAAGTGAATAAAAATACTGCCGAAATATTTTCTGTAAATTTATAAGAAGGAATGCATGCTACGCTCATAATAACTGTTAAAGGCCCCAGCCTCCGTTGTCGCATCATATAATGCATAAATATTATAAGGCAAAAATTTCCAGTAAATTTCTAAGAAAGATTGAGGTATACTCTACATCAGGTCGAGGCATTGTCGTTTTTATATTGGATCAGGCATTGCTGGCATCAAGTCGAGACATCGTCCATTTTATATTGGAGCGAGGCGTTTACTGGTTTATATTCTATCTATTTGCCCAGTCTCGTTTGTATGTTATTAGTTTGTCTAGAATTTTGCTTTGAGATGCGAGTTCAGCGCGTATGCTTTGACAACTCTTTGCGTGCTTTAAATCTCAATTATTTCTATAAAAAAAAAATGGAATAGTTCCGATAAATAGGCGACATTATAATATTTTTAAGTAGGTATCTCATTACATTTTGTGCTCTATTTTAACAACTAGTGAATTTATCAGGGGAAAAAATTGACGTATCGTTTTCTTTTCTCACTCCGCATCAAATGAGCCATCCCTCGTCAAAATCAGTGACAAAATGTATTATTGATGTGAAAAAACTCTATAGGCTATATCTGGTCGCACAGCCTTAACTTCATTGGACATTGTCCAGAAGAGAGCCTTAAGGCTCATTGGCTATGTAGCAATAACTTGTCGCTGGAGCACGGACGAAATGTTGGATGCCTTTCGCTCCTTTATCGCTACATGCATGGTCAATGTTGTGATGAAATATCTAATCTAATCCCTTGTAGAATAATTCCTGCATGCAACACTCGCGCTGTAAACCGCTCACATCCTTTTACCCTTAAAATTACTTTCGGCCGTACTGTAAAATTCCCTGATGCTTTTTTAACCCGAACTGTGCGAATGTGGAACAGTCTACGAAGGCTTAAGAGTGACATAAATCGGCACCTCCGCCACTCTCCTCATGCACCTTAATTCCCTTCCCTTTTCCTTCCTGTGCTTTATATCCTAGGGTATCCCCTGAACTTGGCTTAATAATAAAAAAAAATTGCTCAAGTTTTTTGGCGAAAATTTATATATGTATTTATGAATTTATATTTGGCTGTGGAATATTCGGTATTTAATGATTTTAATATTTGTTCATTATCAATACCAAGTATTTAAAAATTTATAATTCCCAGTTACTTATACTCCTGTATTCGGAATTAAAATTTTACAATTCCATTCCAAGATTTGCAAATAATTCTTTAAAAAACCAAAAAGTACTTAATTGAATTTGGGATTCCAATACAAAAATACTTATAAATATTCAAAAGTATTTAAAAAGTATTTGGGCATTACTGTATGATTACTTTCAATTATTTTTCAATACTTACAATTATACTTTAAATTACTTTGAAAACTCAGTAATAAATATAATAATGAAATGAACTGGATCTATTATCTTTTTAGTTTTTAAATAATTTTTCCTGTTTTTGAGATGCAATAAAATTATGTAATCTGGACAAGCACGTTTGCATTAAAAAAAATTTTAGGCCAAAGGGTTAAGAAATGCAAAGCTACTCTCTGGGAAAATACATATTATTTTCTATTTTGAATATTATATCAATTTATAATTATAGAAAAAACAATTACCTTAGTGAAATGAAATTTTATTTTAGTAAAAATGGTCCACAAAATTGTAAAATATAGTCAATTATATTGAGCCCTACTGTACTATAGTTGCTAACATCGTTTCCATCTCTATCCTTATTAATTGGTAGTAATTTACTCTTCTTCAGAATATTAAGATAATTTTATAATATTAAGATTAAGAGACTAGGCGAGACATGCTCAGTAACGCACCCAGGGTTTGAGTAGTCCAAAAGGAGTCAGAAAAGTAAGGGTCTAAAGTCGCGTCCTGCGTCCATCTGAGTACTTAAGAACTGATATTGTATATGTAAAGGTTTTATTGTATTTTAACGGACCTTGTAATAATATACAAATTACATTTTATACATAATTTGTAAATTATGTTAAAAAAGTGCCCTTCTGAGGGGACCTGTCTCAGTCTTCCCCTACCCCTCGGTGCGCTCTTGGACTTAGTGGCACTTATTATATCAGCAACAGTAACAAGATAATATCTGTTGGATTGGTTTCTATTTTCCCAGATTTTGTATTTCTCCAATATTTTCTTTGTTTTTAATTCCGTTTTTGTAATATTATCATTAATAAGTTTCCAAATTTTTCTTGCAGTCATATTGCTCTTTGAAACTGTTTATCTATGAATTGATGTTTCTCGTTCCCGATTTTTTCCTTTACCTTATTTCGGTGATACATTTGTCAGTTATCTAGTCATACGTTATTTCTGCATCTAATTGCTTTTTATGTTATACTACATTCTTTACCTTCCTTTATAATATCAATAAGCTCCTCAGTTGTTACTACATGAGAATTTGGTACCTGTTCTCTTATGTGCTCCCTATTGGTCACTGTTGAGATGATTTTTGTTCTCATTTACATCTTTTGGGATGCGATTTTAGTAATTTAAATAATTATTGTTTTGCACCTAATGTGGAGGTTAAATTCGTATTTACAGCAGTAGAGTTCACTTCACACGAAAACTGATAACACGAAATACTATTGCATAACACGAAACACAGTACCCGTTCCCTAAAATGATTTGCATTTGAATTAATTCTGAAATCGCAAAATGATTAACAAAAAATGTCGTTTAATACGAAAACATTGGAAATCATTACTTGCTTATTTTGCTGAAAAATTTTCTATTACCACGAGATAATGGTAGTTCTACTATCGAACACTACAAGCATTTTCTGATTATTAACAATCTGAAAGTCTCATACAGAGAGTTTCTGTTCAGGAAATTTATAGCGAGTGTTTAATCTAAGGAAAATACTAATGGAGTGAAAATTTTAGAACAATTAAACAACAATAAAAAATTGTTTCAATAATGGTGGATTTTCCTTGTTAATGCTCCCTCTCTAAAGGCGATGACACAATGCTGGCTTCGGCTCTCGCTCCGGCTTCGGAGCCGAAGCCAACTACTGTCAAATCGTTGAAAGCGAAGCCGACTATGACACAATGGCGGCTTCGTAGATTCGTAAAGAAGTAGTTAAATACAGAGGGAATTGAAGAAAAATAAAATGAATAATAATAAACGGGTGCAAGTGTTGAATTTAGTTGCGATGGCTAGTTACGGTTACTTGATTTTGAAATCTTTTATATTATTAAGTTTTCAAATGTATAGAAAAATTTTGAAAACTAATAATTAATTAAAAAACAATAAAATACAATAAAAAACACAAAAACGAATTAAAATAAAAGCACACTCACTAGGAATACCAATTTCCTCGCTTATTCTTTTCCACACTTTATCCTTTTTAAAATTATTTTTGTAATCTTTGTCGCTTTTCACGTACAACAGGGAATTTTCCTTCACCATTTCAATCAATTTTTCTTCGTATGACATTGTGAAGCCGCTGAAAATCAAATATCAACTGATAGCGGCTGCGGCTCCCAAATCGAAGCCGGAGCCGCCATTGGGTTAAGTAGCACTGCCATACTCACATTTGATTTGGACAGGCTTTGGCTCCGAAGCCGGAGCGAGAGCCGAAGCCACCATTGTTTCATCGCCTTAAGGGTTACTTGTAACGAAAACGTTATGTTACACAATAATTTGCGGGTCTATAGCTCTAATTTTAACCACGGATATTACACTCGAAAGTTATTTACACATGGACGACCATGTTGATACTCCTCCAATGTTGAACGAGCATGAAATTGTGGAAATACTTAGACCATCAACTTATGCTTGCATGTAAAGCTGAAGACTCAGATAAGTATGAAGACACATATGACGCAATGCCTGTACCCAAATTTTTTTATAATAATAATGTTTTTGCCTTATAAGAACTGCGGATGCTACGAACACCTTCCGCCGGTTTACATGATTCCGTGTTAACAAATTTTTATAATTCTATGCTGGATCTACGAAAAATTCTAACTAACAAAACTTAATACTTAATAATACACTAATATTTATATATACATATATTGAATTTAGCTATATTTAGAATTAATATGTATGCTAAATGATAATTAAAGAAATTATTGACTATATAGAATATGTATTGCGTTTGAAACAGGTTAAATAACAAGGAACGAAAATTACGTCCATTGCTGCTTCTTTTTATGTTATTTGGGAAAGCGTTCCATAGTCTCACATATTGTACCAAAAATTGACTTTCAGCAGTTCGATATTTAAAACTCGACCGAATTAAAATAAGTGTTCTTGATGATTGTACAAAATTAATTTTACTAAATAAGTAAATGGGCATCTGGTTATAAGTTATATTCCGCAGAAACAGTAGTATTCTTACTTTAAGATACGACTTAAGTGTACATCCAAGGATCAACTTTACATATGGAGAGGCATTGCCATAGCGCTTTAAACTAAATATATAACGAATGGCAGAGTGAAATACAACATTTGACTTTCTCCAAGTTGTAGAATCGAGTGCATAAAAAATGTCACATCCATAAGTTATAAGAAGCACTACAAGTGATTTTACTAAAAACATGCGGGTATTTCGGGGAGTGTATACTGCAGTTTCTGAGATCTTCGGGAAGGTAGTAAAAAAATAATAGTAAATACGCACTACAGCTTGAAGTTTGATTGAATACTATACCCAGGTTATTGACTTTGCTATATGGAATAACCTCATCATTAAACTTCAAAGCAGGAAAAAAGGCGTATCAGTGTTTAACTACCAAGGTTAAGTCATTACTAAACATAGGATACAGTACAATTGATCCTTAAGAAACGGCCAGCAAGAACGGGAAGAAAATGAGAGGCTCTATTTCCACTAACAGCTCGCTTCTGGCGGCCACTACGGTAAGACATTAGGTCTATCTGGTAACTTTAGAGCAAAAATATTTGCGTAAAAATCAAGTAAAAACTTTTATGCGGAAGACGAGATAATTTAAAAAAAGTTACCAGACACTTCTCGAATAAATTTTATTAAGCTTTCCATGTGTCAAAAATTTGGCAGCTACGTTTTCTGTCTGAAACAGAAAACAATTACTTAATTTGAAATATGTTTTAAAAAAACTCACCCTCTATTTTTACATTCATTCGATAACACAACAAGCTCAAATTTAATACTTTTGACAGTCAGCTGATTGCATATCGAAGTTGCACATCCTCTTGATCATGAATAAAAATGTGCAACTTTTTGCAAGAGGGGAAATGTATAAATTTACTCGTTTTTACCAGCCCAAAAGTTAACAGACAAGGTTTGTGTGTAAAAATTCGTAGAAGTTTCTACACCGAGTAAAAACTTTCGAGTTAACAGACAGACCTATTATAAGCTTACAGCCAGATGAGGAAAAACTAAAGTGCGCTACGAGCTTATTAAACAAAAGTACATATATGACCCATATTGTCAAAAGCCTTAGAGAAATCCAGTTCCTGGTCACATGGGGATCATGAGGAATGAAAGGGCTGACCTTTTAGCTAGGGCTGGCTCCAATTCTCCGTTCCTCGGAGGGAGCACGCCGTAGGCGTTGCCACCTCGAGTATCGGGTCTCTCATCAAAGCGGATGTTCATAGGAAAGATCAGCAGAGATGGGAGAGCCTGAGTTCTTGTAGATGTACAAAACTGTTTCTTGATGGGCCCAATGGGAATATCTCCGATTTTCTCATGAGGCTCGGAAGGAAACAATGTAGAACTGTGGTTGGCATCATCACCGGCCACAGTTCACTTCACACTCATCTAACAAGGATGGGAGTTGTTGACAGCCCTGAGTGTCTGTCCTGCCTGCAGGGAGAGCCTGAGACAACCGAACACTTTTTGTGTGAGTGTCCGGCCTCCGCCCGGAGCAGACTGGATAATCTAGGGTCTGCCCTTCTATCTACGGATGAACTGAAAAACCTTCCTCACCAAGACCTGATGCGCTTCATTAAGAGGACAGGAAGGTTTTGGTGAATTGGATTCAGGATAGTACAATGGGCCTCCGTGCTTGGGATGGGTTTCTCCGGTTCCCCCTGTTAAAAAAAAAAAAAAAAAAAAAAAAACATTCACGTCAATAGCATTACATTTTCCCACACCAATATCTTTAAGGTTCATCCAAAAGTTTCTTAGTGAAAACTCTGTCATCAAACTTGGATCTATAGTAAGAGATCTTGTAATGTAAGATTTCTTCGTTTACGGCATTACGAAGAGATCGAAAAACATTCCAACATTCATTGGTGCGAAATCGTTTACTTCTACGGTAAGCAAAGTCACGTTGAAAGTCTATATTATTTTTATATTTTTAATATTTAATTTCAATTTAATGATCGCGCGTTGTATTTCCGTAAAAAAATTGCAAAATGTTTCTTCTTCTTGTTTTTAATACAGGGTGTTTCCCACTAGGAGGTCAATAGAGCGGGAGGTGATAGTACTCACCTAGACGAACCAAAAATTGTATGGCATGAGGGGGGGTGCATATCAACCGTTTAGGAGTTATAGGGTGATTAAGAAAAAAAGCTAGTTTTTCACAAAACACCCTGTATCGTAAAAACTACAGGGTGTACGGTCATACTTAAAAGCTCATTATATGCAGAACTTCATGGTCTTTATAACGACTGCTCAATCAGCACCACACTCCTCTCCCATCAGGAATTATTGTTGTCTAAACTAAAAATTTCGGATTTTATTACCTTTTTTCCTAATTTATCTTCTATTTTATAAAAACTGTAAACTGTAGACTCTCCTCTTTAATTTTACCTAATACACCCCGTGTGTTAACTATAGTCGTTAAACAGTTATTAACTCATAACCTATTCCGGTCACACCGATATTAGACGAAATTTTTTTAAATGACGTGCTAAGGGAACAAATTATTGTTAAGAATAGGTTTGAGAACAAGTTTAGAGCTAATAACTCTTAAAGGGCTTCAGATACAGATAGCACATTGGGTGTACTAGGTCAACTTAAAGAGACGAGTCTACAGTTTACAATTTTTATAAAAAAAGTTATGTTAACGACCTTTTTTCAAAAATAATAGAGGTTAAATTTTAAAAAAAAGGTAAAAAAATCCGAAATTTTTAGTTTAGACAACCATAATTCTTGATGGGAGAAGGGTGTGGTGCAGATTGAGCAGTTGTTGGAAAGGCCATGAAGTTCTACATACAATAAGCTCTTAAATGTGACCGTACACCATGTAGTTTTTAAGATACAGGGTGTTTTGTGAAAAACTAGCTTGTTTTCTTAATCATCCTGTAACTCCTAAACGGTTGATATGCCCCCACCCTGGCATACAATTTTTGGTTCGTCTAGGTGAGTACTATCACCTGCCGCTCTATTGACCTCCTAGTGGGAAACACCCCGTATATCTTTTCTCTAAGTCTCCGCTGTCATATTTTAGATGCTACAGAACAGCCCGATTTTGGAGACTCGCTAAAATTTAGTTTAGCGCGGACCTTATTACTAGGCTTTCATCACTCACCGAATTAAAACTTATTTAAGTTTTTGCAAAACGGGGTTATAAGTCTACGCATCAAGGAAGTATCTATCTTGGTAACCAATGGTTGATAACTGAAATATTGATCGCAACTAGTACACAGAACAAAAATTTACAAATCAAATCAAATGGAAAAATATTTATTTATGTATATAGCTCTGCTTAATATTGAGCATGTCACAAGCTAAACACTAGAATTTTAAATTACAATTTAGCAAAACAAATAATAAATATTTTAGCCATATTATAAATTATTATTCACGGCTAATCCGAAAAACCTAATAAAAATGTCAAAAAGCAACGCGAAAATATTAAAGGTTATATTTTAATAGTGTTAATTGGAATTTATATCATAATTTTAAAGATTTGACAAATGGAGGATAAAATTCTGTTTTGTCTTGATAACACATATTAAACAGAATTTTTAAACTGAAACTTACAAGAATTTGCAAAAAAATGTATTGTATCAATAGCAATTAGCGTTCAGTAAGCATAATCATAATCTATTACTCCAAATTCACCTTTAGGCAAAGGGAAACCATTAAGTTCATGTTTAACATCATCTGGATCACAGCAAAATATATATCCAAAGCCTACAATATGTCGCGTAGACTCTAACGGTCTCAGCCAATCAATTTGATCACATATATCATCACAAAGCACAAATGAATTATTCCCAATGGTTTCAGTAAATAGTGAATTAATGGCTATTAAAACAAACTCCTTCCTTTCATACTCATTGCGTGATATTATATAATTCCAAATATAAAACGGTACATTCTTCTGTTCACCGTTAAATTCATAAGTTAGCTCATTGATGGAGTTGCAAACAAAGTCCTGAGGATATCTTGCTACACCAGATTGTCCAGCATAAATTTCAAAACTTCTTTTAGATGTTTCTTTAGCAAGAAGTCTTTGGAAGATCTCCCAATTGCCTTTTTTAAGAGGCATCCACCAAGTTATAGCATTAGTAGATTTCATATCTCCTATGAAATCATAAAAGTGTCCAGAATATAGATGGCTGGGAATAAGTTCATGAAACTCATAATGTATCTCCTTTAGTAGAAGCCTTGGGCTTGGATGGAAAAGTGTAAAATTGTTTTCCAATCCAATCCTTGGAGGATATTCCTTATTTGATGGACTAATTATTGTAGCGATGTCAAACTTATAGAAAAAGCAAGAGCTATCATTCGGATTATATTGACATTGTGCACTAAGCAAAGTATTTCTTTTACCAACCACATAGTGTACAGAAATTATTTCTGAATTATTGTAGTTGTAACAAAATTCCGCAAATACAATAGGAATCTCATCGATTTCCATTCCATAATAGAATCCTTCATAGTCACAATAATCGAATTTTTTAGAATAAAATGAAGGCGAAAATAAGGGGCAAGTAAAGTGTTGATAGTCACTAAGCCTTTCTCTTTTGTAAGTGCCGATGCTGTAGTAAATACCGTCATTGTCACAATACACTGTCATCATGCTTCCGAAAGGACTATCACTATTATAGTAATTTGACTTAAAACCAGATGCGCAGAATAATTCAACACTTCCGTCCTCGGGTATATTATAATTCCGTTGTTTTGTAGAAATTAAATAGTCGGTTCGATTACGTTGAAGTACAAGAGTACGACCATCGATATACTGCTCGTAATTACAATCACCGCGTATAGTAGCAATTTGTATGGAAAATATTATTATTAAAATCTGAATCATCTTCCGTTTGTTAAAAACTTATTCAAATTAATTCTTTAAACACTTGCCTAATGACTGATTCTCTTCAATTTACTCTGTTTACTTATAAGTATTTATTGCTAACCTTACAGAAAATTATCTGCTTGAATTGAACCTTGATAAGGAGGCTAAATTTGAATCTTTTATTTACACTTTTTGATTTTAATCGCTTTATTCTTCATAGAAATAATGTGCATGGAAAATACTATGAACTGATATTATGTTTATAATCAGAGTATTTTCCATTGTAAATGCATATACACTTGTATCTATACAAATAAACATTCAAAACTATATGAAAGGATATAATTTTTACGTCAGCAAAGTAACCTGGGGCTGGATTCTGATAAAATTTAAATGACAAATGACAAAATGACTTCAAAGAAGGACTATGTCACTATGCCATAATTTGGAATTCTGATTGTTGTGTGAAATGACATGTATCATAAATTATAGCAGTGACAATTTAACAATTGCGCAGTGTTGAATATGTTCCGAACAACAAAGTACTGGAGCACATTTTATTGTGAAGGCTTATCCAAAGAAGGAGGCAATATGTAAAATAATTGCTGAAATGTTATAACGAGCCCCTGGTTAATATTAAATTTACCAGAAATTAAAAAAAAAACTTTTCCTTGACGTCTTCCAAACGATATGCTGATCTAATAAAGAGACAGATGGCATCAAGAACCAGTATTCTTTAATGCCAAGCATAAAATGCTTCTGCCTCATTCACATCCATTCACCCGAGAATTTGTTAATCACCATCACCTCAAAAATTTACATGCCGGCTGTCAACATTTTTTATATATTATCAGACAACGTTTTTGAGTTACAAACTCGAAAAACACTATTCGTCATGTCATCCATTGATTCATCATTTTAACAATAACAATAATTTATTGCTTATAAATGTACACAAGATTTACAATCTTTTGATCTTTTGACGTACGAATAAGTAAGTCGGTGCTAGATATATTTGTAATAGAAGAGAACTTAGCTATAACTAAACAAAGAAAGAATAGTCTATGTTAAATTGATGGTTAATAAAAAAAAGAGAGAAAAAAAAGCTGTTGTTTCAAGGCCGCATCTTGTAATTCACCTTGAATTTATTTTAAATTTAGTTTATTTAGTTTAAATAGTTGAAATAACTGCTCCTTAGCATAGAAGAAAATAAGAACTATTATCCTATAAAGAGATTATTTTATATGAGTTCGAACTTGCGTTCTGAATTTATTGACGGTATTTGGGGTTTGTATAGCAACGAGTAAGCTATTCCATTATCTGATAGACTGGACGAGGTAAGAACTTTACATAACCGATCTATACAAACGAGGCATTACCAGGTGGTTTTTGTACCGCTGAGACGAAGTAGTCTGGAAAAGTTCCCCGAGATATTCAGGCTTATTGGACCGCAGTATACCGAAAAGTAGATAGAGCGCCCGACGCTTTAAAAGAGATTGCAAAGAATACCCATGTAATCGAAGCTTAAATGGGAAAACGTGATCAAATCTTCGCAATTTAAAAATAAATCGAATATAGTCGTTGAATGCTACCTCCATTTTACGTGCACATATACTATCTAATTTGGCGAAAACAACGCTTCCAAAGGAAAAATGAGGCAGAATCAACATTTTCATTAGGATCAGACGAGTGTTACAGGGCAATATATCGGCCGAAAGCTAAAGTCTGCGCAGTCCAGCATAAATTTTTCTCAGTCTCGCCTTAACATAATCACAGTACTTCGTACTGCAGTTTAATTCAATCGCAAGATTGGTGACTTTATTTAGCATGGGTAGTGGAGAACAGTTCGGGACCACTGGAGGGACGTCGGATACATCGAAAGCATTATTGTAAACACTTATCGCCAATGACTTTACAGGATTAAGTTATAGACCATTGTCAACAGACCAGGTATATATTCTATCCAGATCACTATTAATACGTGATAAGCAGTCCTCGAGATAGGCTTAGATAGACCTGAACATCATCTACATAGAGATGTTTTTCTACATCGCGAACTGCTTTCGGCGGGTCACATAATGAATAAACTGAATAACAGTGGACCCAAAATCGATCCTTGGGGGACACCATACTCTAGAAGCAATGCTGCAGAATAAACTTTGCCGACCATGCTCACTCAGAAAGCTATTTAACATGAGCGCTGCTGAACTACCAAATTTGAAAGAGGAGCAGAGCTTCTGAATAAGAGTTCCTTGGTCAACACTATCAAAGGCCTTCGAGAAATCCAAGAGGACTAGGGTAGTGAGTTTGTCACAATCCATCGCACTTCTAAAATCAAATGATACCCTTAAAATAAGCGTTTCACAACTATGAAATGCTCGAAAGCCTGATTGCCATCGGGTTAAAAGTTTATTTTTATCTACATGTTCAAGTATTTGCTGCTACATAAATTTTCCCAACACCTTAGATCAAAAGCAAAGTATACTGATTGGACGAAAATCAGCCGGGGATTCTGGCAATTTTTTTTATGTATTGGAAGAATTTTAGCTACCTTCCACCTGGTGGGAAATGAAGAAAATGTAAGGCATGCATTTATTATATGAAGGATATGTACTAATAATAGGTAGTATTAGTATAATAAATCGAGGTGATAAGTTGTCTGGTCCAGTTGCCTCAGATCTAATTGAGTTACAAGACAATAGAAGCTCTGTAATGTTCACTCCACGGAAAGAAAAATTATGAATCGAGCTACTTGGTGTAATCTCAGGACTGCGCGACAAGTTAATTTGACGAATGTTAGAGGAATGAAGTATTCAGCTCGTCTGGATCGAAGTTGCATTTCCTTTTCATAGACTCCGATCGAACGTAGGTTCCGCCATAGCTTTTTTGAATCGAGATTAACGTCGATTTTAGAGGAATAATATTGACGGTTTGTAACGCTGGTAGAGGAGGAGGAATCATGTTGAGTGACATTTCAAAGCTCAAGAGAAGAATATCATTGTCTGAATTGCTAGGAGGGCTAATTTGATTGTGTGTTATTATTTTCCCCGCATCGGTAACAAGGTTCAAATCAAGCAACGAGGGATTAGATTAGTAGAAGGTGGGCAGCGTGTTGATCGTGTTAAGATGAAGTGATTGGAGCAAATGCGAAAACTGATCAGTAACATCGTCCTGTCTACGATATTTTCTATCTTGTCGTGCATTTGCTGAGCAACTAGGTAATGGCAAGCTTACCTGTCGATCAGTTACACCCACAAAGGGCCTTTACCATCACAAACCTAGACTACTGTGGACCGGTATATGTATCATCATGCAGTCCCGGTCGACCACTACTAAAGGCATATTACAGCATTGTTTATATGTTTTATGATAAAAGCAAGACATCTATAACTGGTAACAGAGCTCACTACAAATGCTCTAAGACACTTCATAGCTAGACGAGGAAAATGCTCAAAAATATTATTTGCAATAAAAAGGACCAGTGACATCTATTGGAAATGGATACTTCGCGTGAAATAACTAATTAAGTACGAACACAAACAACTTTTGGAGAATCGATGTTTCTAAAATACAATCTTCGGGAAGGTGCTGGACAAATTGTAAAGTATAAATATAGCACTTTTTAATGCCAGGGCGTGTCTTGTCTCAGACAGTGAAATAAACGTAGTAAATAGGCGAAAGTTTTCTATTTGGATTGCGATGATTTGAAATACAGTACTAGCAATAATTAAATTAGTGTTGATTGATAATTGACCCAAATGACTTAGTACCTACCGCTCTTAATGGCATTCATTACATGCAGTGGACAGAAACGATACAAATTAAATTGATTGAGTCCACGCAGTGCAGCACTTTTGGAGTAGGTCTTATAAGAATTATATAAAATAATATTTATTATTATTATTTTATTTAATATACCATATAAAGAAGGCAAAATGGCAAAGGAGATCGCGTAATATCGAAGTCGATAATTTAGTCTTACTAAGGATAGATGCAGCAGTGCCTAGCTTAAAATGGCCCGTTGGTCGAATAATCGAAACTCATGCTAAGTATGATCAACAAATTCGAGTAATTATAATTAAAACAGTATCTGGAATCTACAAGCGAAAAATTAACCAACTTTCTTCATTGCCATTGGATTCAGAAGATACTCAGAAAGAATATACGGTATAGTGACAGTAACAAGGTATGTCTGCTATGAATCACGGTAGACCATCTTGAACGTCATGAAATAACACGATTGTACTACAGAACTTTTATATAAATTAATTATTTATTTTATATTTATATTTATTCCAGCATGAACAAAATATGTGCACTTTATGCACATATCTTACAGAGTGGTGATTCTGATCCCTTTGTCGTAGCTTAACGTATATTTTTTCACATATTTTGACATTACATCTCAAATTTGTCAGACTTTTATATTCACCATATTCATTCTATTTTCGCCAACCACAAAATAAACTAAAATGAATTTGCAATGAATTAATATCAGAATACATGCCTAAAAGTACGACAAATTCGTCAACTAATTCCGAGGTTGTGATAAAAATTTTTTACTATGGCAAATGGATATTCTACAACTAATTAGAACAATGCAAGTAAGTGCTTAAATTCGAAGTATTATTATGAATTTATAATGTGAAGTGTAATTCTTATTCATTCTACATAATACAAGGCTTGCTGAGTCGAATAATATTACAAAAAAAGCAGTAGAAAGTTTATTTTAATTTGTCGTATATTTTGACATTAAAGTACGACATAAGATCAGAATCATCCCGCTGATCGGTTTTCTTTATTAAGCTGTCAGGTAATTATAATTTTTTGTTAAGTATCAGTATCAGTATCATCATTTGTAAATAGATTTCATACTTGCATTAGATTTTCTGCTTTCACTGCGAAAAATGCTTCTTTAGAATTGATACTTTAACGTTATTGCTTGAACATAATTAGTTTGTATTCATTTCATTTTTGTTGCTTTCTATAGAAATTATATTTATACTTATATGTAGTCAGTTGTCACAAGTTGAGCTGTTTGTTACCTTTACTTTGTGTAAATTTGGGACTCACTTAATAATTTAGTTTCTGACGAGAACGAGAAGTAGCAATAAATTGTTCAACTAACTAGATAAAGCGTTGTTTTTTTTACTTGTCCATCTCGCATCAAATCGCACATAAATTTTAAAAACTGTTGAGATTTTTTGCTCCCTCTACTAATCATACACTTCATCAATCACCAAAAATTAAATTTAAACTTGCTTTAGTGTTTGCAAAAAGGATTATAAGGACACGCATCAAGAAAATATTGTTAGAATATGTACACTGAAAAAATTACCGAAACACATACAACATTGGACACATCCAAAGCTAAGCACTAGATTATAAAATAATACTTTAGTACAACAAAAAATAAAACGAAGCTTCTTATTACATTTTTTAGCCATTTTAATAGTGTCAATGGTAACTTTTATCATAATTTTAAAGTTTTAAAAAAAGGAGAGCAGAATTCTGTTTAACCTTATATTTACTTAGACAACTTAAGCTTAGGGAAACCTTGAAGTTTATTTTTAACATCATCTGGCTTACAGCAAAATATATATCCAAAGCCTGCAATACGTCGCGTCGACTCTAACGGTTTCAGCCAATCAATTTGATCACATATATCATCACAAAGCACAAATGAATTATTCGCAATGGTTTCAGTAAATGGTGAATTAATGGCTATTAAAACAAACTCCTTTGCCTTATCACTGCGTGGTATTATATAATTCCAAATATAAAACGGTACATTCTTCTGTTCCTCATTAAATTCGTAAATTAGCTCATTTATGGAGTTGCAGACAAAATCCTTAGGATACCTTGCCACATCAGATTGTCCAGCATAAATTTCAAAATTTCTTTTAGATGTTTCTTTAGCAAGAAGTCTTTGGAAGATCTCCCAATTGCCTTTTTTAAGAGGCATCCACCAAGTTATAGCATTAGTAGATTTCATATCTTTAATGAAATCATAAAGGTGTCCAGAATATAGATGGCTGGGAACAAGTTCATGAAACTCATAATATATTTCCTTTAGTAAAAGCCTCAGGCTTGGATTGAAAAGTGTAAAATTGTTTTCCAATTCAATCCTTGTAGGATATTTCTCACTTATTGGACTAATTTTTGAAGCATCAGTAAAGACAAAACCCTCAAGCTCACTGGGATTATATTCAAGTTGTGCACTTAGGAACGCATTTCTTTTACCAGCCACATAGTGTACAGATATTATTTCTGCATTATTGTAGTTATAACAAAATTCTGCAAGTACAATAGGAATATAATTGATTACTATTCCATATAAAAATCCTTCATATTCACAATAATCGAATTTTTGAGCATAGAATGAAGGCGAAAATGAGGAACAAGTAAACTGGGGATAAGTGCTAAACTTCTGCTTTTTATATGCGTCGATTTTGTAATACATTCCATCATTGTCACAATACACGGTCATCAAGCTACCGAAAGTACTTTGCTCACCAATATTACGATTATGGTAATTTGATTTAAAACCAGAAGCACAGAATAATTCAACACTTCCTTCCTCGGGTATATTATAATTCCGTGGTTTTGTAGAAATTAAATAGTCGTCGCGAATACGATGAAGTGCAATACTACTACCACTAATATACTGCCCGTAATTACAATCACCACGTATAGTAGCAATTTGTATGGAAAATAATATTATTAAAATCTGAATCATCTTCCTTTTGTTAAAACTTCTTCAAGTTAATTCTTCAAACGCTTTTCTAATGACTGATTCTCTTCAATTTACTCTGTTTACTTATAAGTATTTATTGCTAACCTTACAGAAAATTATCTGCTTGAATTGAACCTTGATAAGGAGGCTAAATTTGAATCTTTTATTTACATTTTTTGATTTTAATCTCTTTATTCTTCATAGAAATTATTTGCATGGAAAATACTAAAAACTGATATTATGTTTATAACCGGAGTATTCACCATTGTAAATGCATACATATTTGTATATAAATACATATAAATAAACGTGGACGGTTTCTCACATAAATACTGCAATTCATTGAAAATAATTTCAACGTATTTGTGAATTGCATTAAATTTCAGAAAAAATGAACTTTTCAACCTGGTGATCAGGCAGGTCCTCATCAGAATGGTTATTACGCTGATCACCTGCATAGAAGTTCAATAATGAAGGTCACCCAATTTCCCATATAAATACCTATATGTACATTTTGTATTAGATACCTCGGATAATAACAACAACGCATTACAACAAAGAAGCAATATTTATTAGATTTTTATTTAAGAAATTAAAAAATTTGTAAAGAGTGATACAGGTCCTATAATTGCTTCCGATATTTAGAGAATGCTTGGAAAAATAAAAATTTTCTTTTTTTTTCAAAATGGACAATCACCCATTTTATCTAATGGCGTATACTGTGTAGGTATTGTCCACAAGTATTCATTTGTGGCTGACAACTATTCGTTTTCTTTTGAAAGCTTGCTTGAGAACTAATGACTTGAAGATCACAACTATGTAGCTGTTTTAAGAGCTAATTCACATCTAAGTATGTAGTTATTCTGAGAACTATGGAGCTGTGATTCAGAGCTATTGTAAATCTGCTGAGTACTGTATATCGTTGTAGCCATGTTTTTTCCATTTAATATTTTCTGATCTCATTTAAAAATTCCATAGTACTGAATATATACAAAATAAGTATTAGATCGTGGAGCAGAGTTTTATCTTTCAGAATAATATTTGAGCTGCTTGATAGAAAATTGAGACTTGAATTCCATCGAGGAATAGTATCTTGACTCGCTGATATTCGTAAACGCGATTATTAAATCAAATTCATATAAACTGGAGCTTGTTGCTATGAATTTCTAACTAAAAATTACAATTTTGAGATTAATTGTTTGATATGAGTAAAAATGTTGCTTTTTTGCAGAATACAAGAATGATTGTAAGGAGGACTATGGGTCAATCACAATCAGCAACTATGACTTGTAGTTCATACCAGGCGAAGTTCACATAACAATCCTTACAAATCATTAAGCGAGTTAAGTTCAAGGATATAAGAAGATAAGTTCGCACATAATTAGTTCTTACAACCCCAAAAGTGATAGTTTCTAATTGGTTATAAAAATAGGTTCGTTTATAGCTTTTAGAGCTCCACCAGATGGTTATCACAACTAAATACTTCAGAGAAATGGTTCCCATAAATTTCTATTACCTAAAATTTCAATTCAATTCAATTTAATTTATTTAGCTGGATTGGTACACAAGATTTACAATCTTTTGTAAGCACTCGAAAATATAATTTTAGAGAAAACAATGTTCAAATAGTTATTAATAAAATTTTATAATTACGTTTCATCCCAAAATCCTGAAATTCCCCAGCGGAGAGTGGGGCGGGGTAGGGTGATACAAAAAAATACATCCCTCTCCTGTTTATACCGAACTGTTTTGTTTTGCCTCTCCTGTTGTATTAGTGCATACAATCTTTCGTGTAATCTAAATTTCAATACAGTTTCAGACGCAATCAGTAGTGGCAGCCATTCATTTATTATATAATGATAATAGCAGTTATCAGTTATCAAATTTTGTTAATCATAGCTAAGGAACTTACTCTTTAGTAAACTTCAGCAAAACATTATATATATATATATACATATAAGTATTTATTATTATCTGTTTAAGCTACGTACTCCACTGGTCACATCAAAAGCTAAACGCTGGGGTGATAAAATAAGAATTTAGTAAACCAAAAAATAAAATGAAACTTCTTATTATTGTTTTAGCCATTTTAATATTATTAATTAGAATTTTTATCATAAGTAATTTCAACTTAAAATCTTGGCAAAAGGAAAACAGGATTCTATTTTGTCTTGACAGCATATTAAACAAAATTTGTGTACTGAAACTTATGTATATGAATTTATTGAAAATATGTATATTATAACAATAGCAATTAAGGTGCAGTCACATAATCATCATCTATACTTTGTAATCTAACTTTATGTGTAGGAAAACCGTTAAGTTTTTGATAAACATCAACTGGCTCACAACAGAATATATATCCAAAGCCTGCCATATGTCGCATAGACTTTAATGGTATCAGCCAATCAATTTGATCACACATATCATCACAAAGCACCAATGAATTATTCGCAATGGTTTCAGTAAATGGTGAATTAATGGCTATTAAAACAAACTCCCTCGCATTATCATCGTAGTCTTCAATGCGTGGTATTATATAATTCCAAATATATAATGGTACATTTTTCTGTTCCTCGTTAAATTCGTAGGTTAGATCATTAATGGAATGACAGACGAACTCCTCAGGATACCTAACTACACCAGATTGCCCAGAAAAAATTTCAAAACTTCTTTTAGATGTTTCTTTAGTAAGAAGTGTTTGGAAGGTTTCCCAATTTCCGTTCTTAAGAGGCATCCACCAAGGTATAGCACTGCTAGATTTCATATCTCCTATGAGATCGTGGAAGTGTCCAGAATATAAATGGCTGGGAACAAGTTCATGAAACTCATAATGTATTTCTCTTAGCACATGCCTTAGGCTTGGATTGAACATTGTAAAATTGTTTTCCAATTCAATCCTTGGAGGATATTCCCAATTTAATGGTTTAATTTTTGAAGTATCACTTAAGTTATACTCGTAGCTCTCACTCGGATTATAATCTTTTTGTGCACTAAGCAAAGTATTCCTTTTACCAGATACATAGTGTACAGAAATTATTTCTTGTTGCAAATTAGTATATTTATTGTAATTATAACAAAATTCCGCAAGTACAATAGGAGTGTAATTGATTTCTATTCCATAAAAGATACCTTCATATTCACAACAATCAAGTTGATCAGCATAGAATGATGGCGAAAATGAGGAGCAATAAAACTGTTCATCATCACCAAACCAATCTGTGTAATTGTCCGTGCTGTAGTAAATAGCATCAGAGGGCGTACAATCCAGTTTCATGATTTTTCCGAAATTATCACTATAGGTATTTGATGTAAAACCAGATTCGCAGAATAATTGAACACTTCTGCCCGCGGGTATATTATAATTCCGTTGTTTTGTAGAAATTAAATAGTCGTCGTGTGTAGGATGAAGTACAAGACTACGACCACTGATATACCGTTCGTAATTACAGTCACTGCGTATAGTAGCAATTTGTATGCAAACTATTATTATTAAAATCGGAATCATTTTCGATTTGTTAAAAACTAATTCAAGTCAAATCTTGACACGCTTGTCGAACGACTGATTCTCTTCAACTTGTTGTAGGCATTTATAAGAATTTATTGCTAGTCTTACAGAAAATTATCTACTTGAATTGAACCTTGATAAGGGTGCTAAATTTGAATCTTTAATTTGAATTGTTTTGTTTTAATCTTTTCATTATTCACAGAAATTATGTACATGGAAAATCCTAAGAACTGATATTATGTTTATAATCAGAGTATTCCCCATAGTAAATGCAAATATATTTATATCTTTATAAATAAGCATTCAAAACTATATAAAGGAATATAATTTTTACATGAAATACTGTAAATTATTGAGCGATCTAATAAAAACAAATTAAATAATTCAAGAATTTGATAATGACAGAATTTAAGTTGACAGAAAAGATTTGAAAAAACAGTGTATGAATATAACATTGAATTTACAAAGAAGATCGACAGAAATATTTTACTTAACCAAAAAATAAAAATATTACAAGACTACCGAAATGACCAATAGATTTTGGTGATAAGAACCAATCTATTCAAAAATTAAAAAAAAAATTAGTATTTAGTATAAAAAGTTGCCTACCTACTTACCTACTCATTATCTACAAGTTCTCTAAATATCACGAGTCAAAAAATACGATCCCAAAACAAAAGCAAAACAAAGAATTTTCTACATGAAATACTTTTATTATAAAACAATAAAATGGTAAAAATATTTAACTAAACCAAAAATTGTAAAAAGTCAATAGAGACAATTAATAAACATTAAAACAAACACATAGGTAATAAAATGTTACAAAAATGGAAGCAAACAACACAAAATTCTCAAAAGAGACCAAAAACGGACACAAAAATTTTCAAAAAGATCTAAAAATGGAAATATGTACCAGTCAATTTACTCTATTTCATCAACTATGTAGTGAATTTATAAGGAAAAAAAAATCACCTCCACCTCGTCAAAATCGGTAACAAATCGTACTTTTAGTCCTAAGTTCTGCATGTTATTAATTTAAGTAGAACAAATAACGTTTCAGGTCCAATATTCAACCTTGATAAAAACTCCTCAGTTGTTACTATATTAAAATTTTGTACCTGTTCTCTTATTTCGTTCACCGGCTGTAATAGTGGCACAACTCAAAATTCGCGAAATTAGTGCAAATGCCTCAACTTAATACCGAAAAAACACAGCACTAATTATCAGCATTAATTATTGTTTCTTTTCTCCACTAATTTGCTCCAAACAATAATAAGTTGTTCCACTAACTAGATAAAGCGTTGTTTTTTTTTACTTGTCCATCTCGCATCAAATCGCACATAAATTTTAAAAACTATTGAAATTTCAACAGAGATTTTTAGGTCCCTCTACTGTTCACCCATTTACTTCATCACTGACCGAAAATGAAATTTAAATTTGCTTTAATTTTTGCAAACCGGGTTGTAAGTCTACACATCAAGAAAATATTGGTAATCTATGAATATAGGTATACCCTGAAAAATTGATCGCAACTAGTACACAGAATAATAATGCACAAATCAAATCAAAAAACATTTTATTTTGTAGCATTGTTTAAGCTAAGACAAAATTGGGTGCATTGAAAGCTTAAAACTAAGATTATAAAATAGCACTTGGGTAAAACAAATAATAAAATGAAACCTCTTATTGTTGTTTTAGCAACATATTAAACAAAATTTCTAAAGTAAAACTTATATGAATTTATAAAAAATGTATTGTACCAATAGCAATTAAGGTTCAATGACCATAAACATAATCATCATCCCGCACCCTCAATGCAAGACCACCACAATTCAAAAATCTTGCATTTGAGTAATAATTGATATTTAAACAATTCAAGTCACTGTATAAATTCAAATGTTTACAGTACTGTAATAAGTAGTTCTTTCTTTAGTTATAGTAGCCAGTAAAAGGCAAAGGATTTTTGAGTGAAGGAGAGGGACACATATATACAGCAAAATATATATCCAAAGCTTGCCATACATGTCGCGTAGACTTTAACGGCCCGGCCAATCAATTTGGTCATTTGTCATTACAAAACACAAAAGAATTCTTCGAAACGCTTTTAGTAAATGGTGAATTGATGGCTATTAAAAGAAAGTGTTATCATTGTTTGCATCGTTGCGTAGTATTATATAATTCCAAATATACAACGGTACATTCTTCTTTTCCTCATCAAATTCGTAGGTTAGATCATTAATGGAGTGTCAGACAAAGTCCTCAGGATACTTGACTACACCAGATTGTCCAGCATAAATTTCAAAACTTTTTCCAGATGCTTCTGTAGTAAGAAGTCTTTGGAAGGTCTCCCAATTGCCATTTTTAAGAGGCATCCACCAAGGTATAGCATAGCATTGATAGCATTCATATCTTCTATGAAATCGTGAAAGTGTCCAGAATATAGACGGCTGGGAACAAGTTCATGAAACTCATATTGCATTTCCTTTAGTAGATGCCTTAGGCTTGGATTGAACATTGTAAAATTGCTTTCTAATTCACCGTTCGTAATCACAATCACCGCCTATAGTAGCAATTTATTATTAAAATTGGAATCACTTTCCGTTTGTTAAAAAATAATTTTTTTTAATTCTTCATACGCTTGTTTAACGACTGATTCTCATCAACTTCTTATTTACAGAAATTATGTGGATGGAAATTACTAAAAACTGATATTATAATCGGAGTATTCCCAATGTAAATGCAAGTTAATATAACACATATAACACCATAGCAACAATTCCAAAATAAAATAATGTAAAATCAAATATATTGCAAACACGGTTATGTCAAATAAAAAATATTTCATATGGTCACCGGATGCGAGTTGCAATTTATTTGATGACATTAAAATTAAAATTATTCAGCTTTTTCTTTGTTGGATTGAATTTATGAAATTATTGAAAAATAAGCAATAAATTCCTTGCAGGTTGAAATTAATTAAGGTAGATTTTAAGAGTTTATTTTGGACCGTTTTATTATATGAGTTTAGCCTTTTTTTTAACTCTTTAATGAGAAATAACTTTCATATATTCTTGTATCTATATAAATAAACATTCGAAACTATATGAAGGGATATAATTGTTAAATGGAATACTTTAAATTTATGAGCGATCTAATAAAATCTATGGGGAATTCAACACAGATTTGTTGGTGCATCTACTGTTCATACACTTCATCACTCACCGAAAATTAAATTTAAACTTGCCTTAACCTTTTCAAAAGGGGTTTTAAGCATCAAGAAAATATTGGCAAACAAGATTAATTGATCGCAATTAGTACACAGAACCATAATGCACAAATCAAATTGAAAAAAAAATTATTTATGTACCACTTCTTAAGCTACGGACAACATTGAGCATATCTAAAACTCAGGACTAGGATTATAGAGTAACAATTTAGTAAAACAGAATGATAAAATGAAACTTCTTATTGTTGTTTTAGCCATTTTAATATTATTAATTGAATTTTTTATTATAATTTCAAAATGTTGGCCGAAGGAGTGCAGAATTTTGCTTAGACTTGTTGGAATATATCTAGAAAGTCAACTGAAAGGAGAGGGAAATTGCTAAGTTTATTTTTAACATCATCTGGCTTACAACAAAATATATATCCAAAACCTACAATTCTCCGCGTAGACCCTAACGGTCTCAACCAATCAATTTGATCACACATATCATCACAAAGCACAATTTCAGGAAATGGTGAATTGATGGCTATTAAAACAAACTCCTTATCATCGTGTTTATCACTGCGTGGTATTATATAATTCCAAATATACAACGGTACAAGTTTGTATTTTTCGTCAAGTTCGTAGGTTGGATTCTTAATTATGTCGTAGACAAAGTCCTCAGGATAACTGACTCCACCAGATATTCCAGCATAAATTTCATAACTTCTTTCAGATGTTTCTTTAGCAAGAAGTCTTTGGAAGGTCTCCCAATTGCCATTTTTAAGAGCCATCCACCAAGGTATAGCATTGCTAGATTTCGTATCTCCTATGAAATCGTGGAAGTGTCCAGAATATAAATAGCTTGGAACAAGTTCATGAAACTCATAATGTATCTCCTTTAGCAGATGCTTTAAGCTTGGATTGAAATTTGTAATTTTGTCTTCCAAATCAATCTTTGGAAGATATTTCGCATATAAAGAACAAATTTTTGAAGCATCATCTAAGATATACTCGTAGCTCTTACTCGGATTATAATTTTTTTGTGTACTAAGCAAATTATTCCTTTTACCAGTCACAAAGTGTACAAAATTTATTTCTAAACTATTGTAGTCATAACAAAATTCCGCAAGTATAATAGGAGTGTGATTGATTTCTATTCCATAAAGGAATCCTTCATCTTGACAATAATCGATTTTTTTAGCATAGAATGATAGCGAAAATGATCGGCAACTAATGGGTTCATTGTAGGTATAAAGTACCATTTCGTTAGTGTCGTTGGCATAGTAAAAATTGTTTTCGACCCAATGTACTGTGATTATTTTTCCGAGATTACTTGTCTTTTGATTATAGTAACTATATTTTTTAAAACCAGGAGCGCAGAATAATTTAACAGTTCCACCATCGGGTATAGTAGAATTTCGTTGTTGTGTAGAAATTAAATAGTCGTCGCGAATACTATTAAGTACAATACTTCGACCTTCGATATACCGACTGTAGTCACAATCACTGCGTATAGTAGCAATTTCTAAGCATATTATTATTAAAATTGGAAGCAATTTTCGTTTGTTAAAAACTTATTCAAGTTAATTCTTCCCACACTTGTCTAACAACTGATTCTCTTCAGCTTACTGTAAGCGCTTATAAGTATTTATTGCTAGTCTTACAAAATATTATCATCTTAAATTGAACCTTGATAAGGAGGTTAATTCTTAATCTGTAATTTGCATCTTTTGTTCAAATCAAAAAAATCTTTTTATTATTTACAGAAATTATGTACATGGAATATACAAAAAACTTATATTATGTTTATAATCGGAGTATTCCCCTTGTAAATGCATATATACTTGTATCTATATAAATAAACATTCAAAACTATATGAAAAATGTAAGCTTGAAAAAGATGAATTCATCATTGAATTTACAAAGAAGATCGACAGAAATATTTAACAAAGAAATAAAATTAAAAAAATACAAGACTACCGATATGACCTGCAGATTTTGATGGTAAAACCAAATCAAATTAATCAGATCTATTCAAAAATCAAACAAGAAATGAAGATATAGGAAAGTTTCTACCTAGTTTACCTATACAGCTCATTATGAGTTATCTAAATGTCACGAGTCAAACAATAAGATCCCAAAAACAATACAACGACTTTTATATATGAAATACCTTTATTACAAAACAATAAAATGGTATAATTTTGTTTTATGTAAATTGTCTCTTTTATTGATTGACTGATATAAACATAACCTAAACTAAATTGCAAAAAAACACTAGCTAAACATAAAAAGTCAATAGGGGCAATTAAGAACAATTAAAAGCAGCAACACAATGTCACAAAAATCGAAGCAAACAACACAAGATTTTCGAAAGAGACTAAAAATTAGCCCAAGAGTTTTGAAAAATATCTAAAAATGTAAATACCAGTTTGTTTGCCCTATTTCAGCAACTAATGAATTTATCCGAAACCAAACTTTACAAATCATTTTCTTTTCTCATTCCGTATGAAACGAGCCCTACATCGTCAAAATCGGTGGCAAAACGTATTTTTAGTCCTGCGTTTTCTATAATGTATAGCAAATAAAGATTTAGGTCCAACCAATTTTGAACCTTGAATAAGCTTCTTTTATATTGCGTGACAATTTTGTATCTGTTCTCATATTTATTCTCTATTGTTCAGTGTTGAGATGATTTTTCTTCCCATTGTCATCTTTTGGATGGTTATTTTAGTAATTTCAATAATTATTGTTTTGCCACCTAATGTGGAGGTTAAATTCATATTTACAGTAGAGTTCACTTAACACGAAAACTGATAACACGAAATACTATTGCATAACACGAAACACAGTAACCGTTCCCTAAAATGATTTGTATTTGAATTAATTCTGATATCGGAAAATGACTAACAAAAAATGTCGTTTAATACGAAAACATTTGAAATCATTACTTGCTTATTTTGCTGAAAAATTTTCTATTACCACGAAATAATGGTAGTTCTACTATCGAACACTACAAGCATTTTCTGATTATTAACAATCTGAAAGTCTCATACAGAAAGTTTCTGTTCAGAAAGAAATTTACGTCTGGTTTCGTCCGATTTTCTTTTGACTCTTGACAGATATATTTTATAAATGGTATCGGCGGATTTGCACTCAGCCGCATTTATTATATGCTTATATTATATACTTATATTCCTTAAGCTGCAGCCAGATTTTCACTTTGTTTTTAAATTATTAATTGTAAGATGCTATTCATTTTACTATTCTTTTTTGTGAATGGTTTAATTTAATTTTTGAGTTTAATATCTCAAAGAACAATATATAGTTTATCACATTAACCCTCTAATGCATGAATTTTTCTTTTTCGGTCACACATTTTAGTGAGAGAGATTTTGGAATGAAATACACGAATTCTTGATTAAAAACTTGTTTTTATTTTATTTTACCCAAATCATAGGTAATAATTTGATCCCCGCCTTGAGGTTTTTATTTTGCTCTATACCGAAATATAGATTTCATTAAAAATAAGCTCCTTATTGGAAAAATTAATTAATTTTCGTTAAAAAAATTCATATTATATAAATGCAATATACTTATGTTTAGTTGTGGAAATCAAAAAAGCAAGTCTTATTTGGTGAATTACACAAACTCAGGTTACATTTTGTACAAAATGCATGTGTTTCAGACTTGCATCCCGACATCTTACACATTTTTTTCCCAGAGCGATTCCTAAAAATACACCAATGTCCGAGATTGTCATACCGAACGTCGTCCGCAGATGCGTAGGCTTTCTTCGGTAGTTTTTTTTTGTGGATGTAGTGATGCACTCGATGGGCGGCCAATTCTCCTTGTTGGAAGCTGATTGCCGATTTTTCACAATGTTTCTGCTACTTCGGTTCGAAAACTCGGCAGAGATTGTTTTATATCGGGGTTTGCCCGATGAAACAGTATGTAAGAGTTGACAATAGCGACATCAAGAAGGTGGTCGAACAGCCTGTTAGGGTATTTTCTTTTTTTTATTCTTATATGATAGCGTCCAGTCAATCCGTCCATCAAGTCAACGCCTCTCAGGTGCTTATTATATTCGCAAATAATTATCGGGCACTCTATTTCCACCTTCTTTTTTTCCTTCTTGTCCCAACAGGAAACTTTTTTCGGTTCTGAAAATTCTTTGCTTGTTGCGAAGGGTTTCAAACCGACATAAGTTGACAAAAGTCGAACTGTTTTAGTGTCTTGCCACAAAACAGAAGATATATCAACTCCATATGCATTTCCTACATATTCTTCAGAGTATCTTCGTTCAACTTTTTGAGGAACCAGTTGTTTATCACTGGACAGTTTACAGTTCGGTACGCGATTCGTACGTACTGTACCTAATGCATAAATACCCCGACTTCGTAAACGAGCAATCCAACAGAGGTATAAAAATTGTCGAAATATATTATGTAGTTAACGAATTCTGGGACATTTTTCGTCAGACGAATCACAACATTGAGATGATTCGCCAAGGTCAGGACCGCCTTCAGGTATAACATTGTCACCTGCTCCTGTGTAAATTTCAAATGCGAATTTGAAGCACCATTTATTTTGTTTGTTAGGCATGTATTGGCGGAGATTTGTTCCTCTCATTTTTGTGGGGCACATTTGTTCATCAACACATAGTCTCGAAAGCATAGGAATCCATGAAAATTTCTCATTGAAATGAGTGATGAAAGGGCGAACTTTGTAGACACTGCCGTATCCTGGCTGTCCTTTTTGGATATCTTTTGAATTATCATTGAAATACAAATTACGTCGAATCGACTCAAAATCCGAGACTATCATTGTTGTTCTAATAGGCTCAAAAGAATTTTTCCCCCAATAGCTTCTAACGTTTGGGAATCGATAAACGGACATATCGATCAAAATTCCAAAGAACTTACGCAATTGGTTTACATCTACACTGAATTTTGTATTGACGTGCGTATAAATTTGACTGATAAGCAAGTTTTTCGAAAAGCTCTGCGTTCACAAAGTACGTGAAACAATCATATGGAGTCCTCAGTTCTTTTAAATGTGGTTGCGAGTCTTTTTTTACACGAAACACTACCTCGTTAATATTAAGTTGAAAGTTTCTCTTTGTCCACACTATTTTTTTGAATTCACTTGAGTCTTTTTTTATCTTGCATGTAGAAGGACCAGAGAAATATCCTGTTGTAAAATTAATAGGGTCACCCTGTTCCGCCCGTAAATCCTGTGAGTGAAATTTTTCACGATAAAAATGAAGTGAAGTATTTGAAGATGAACTAGCGACAGCATCATTAATAGCAACATTACTAATCGAAGAAGTTTCGTCAACAGGTGAATTTTCAGTGATTGTAGTTCGATTCTCGCTTTCTACAATACCTAACTTGCAGCTACTATCAAAAATAGCACTAAAATCAGGATCTCCCAAATCATCATCGTCATCAAATTCTATTTCTCCTTCATCTCCAGAAATATTTCCATTGAAAAAATTCGATTCCATGAAATTTATGATTTCATCATGAGAAGGCCGGACAATTTATTAACATGTCGTCTCGCCATAACTGTAAAATAAAATTCCTTGTTTTTCTGAGGATACACTCAAAATATTCGAGGAAGTCATAAAAATTTCTACAGGTTTAAAATTTGTATAAGTGTAAAACCGCATGAGTCCGCCTAGAGGCTGGCTGACTATTTTTTTTATTTTTTCGGTCCAAACCAACTTTTTATACAAAAATTAATGTTTACTGAAAACTAGACTAATTATTCTACTCACCAATAATTTTTTTCTACACAAATTACGATATTCAACACAAGTTTTAAGAAAATTTCTAGATCAGACCAACGTAAATGACTTCAGTTCCGACTGTGGAATTAACTTTTTTATATGCACGAATTTTCCAGTTAAAGAGTAGAAAAAACTGGGCCTTATGCAAAACATAACTGTTCTCCGAAAGGAAAAGTGTTGCAAGAGATGTGAAAACTATTCATTTCTTAGACAGAAATGACTTTGAAGATGCCTTTAGGCGGGCTCATGCATTAGAGGGTTAATGAAATATATATCTGTTTTTAAGAAAAACACCGTATCGCAAGAAAAATAATAAAACTATCTTCTCTTCACACTTTATCCAGACTTAGGACTGATAAGGTTTACAAATATCTACATAGGTAATATAAACTTTGGTGTGTTTAAAAGATGTTTTATTTAGTTTATTTTTGGTTTTTGTTGTTTTTAAATTTTTTTTATTGTTTTTTAATTTTTTTTGTATTTAATAATCATATTTTACAATGTACGTCAATCTATTTAAAAATTAGTTCCAAGTTTGTTGCATAAATGCATTTATGGTATTTTTAATTCTTTTATCTAAATCCAAATATTTTTTTGACCGTTTCGGCGCTGTTATCATTATTTCATCTTGTTCAGTGATTACTTTACAATGTAATGAATTCTCGTAAATTAGTTTCATGATATCGTATATATTTGGATGACTTTTTCCACACTTTTTATTTAGTCTCGAATGCCATCTTTCGACAGCATTGGTAGTACGATGACGACTTTTAAAACAAATCCAATATCTTGGGGAGTCCAACCACTGTTCAACGAAATAATCATTAAATTTTACAATTTTCTCTGTATCTGGAGAATTTGCAGCTATGGTTAGCCAACCATCGTCAATAAATTGAGAGGGAAAATGTGCCAAGGCTGCGCACAGTCTTAAATTTTTTCTTTATATCTTCATCTTCTTTATAATCTACAACAAGCCCAAGTTGTTGAATTTTTCTCCATAGTGCCTGGTTAAAGTGAAAATTGCATCCTTTTATTTGTGTATCAGGAAAAACTTCAAAAAAACCATTTATGGCAGCTGTTACAAAATCAACGTGAAATTGTGGAGGTGTAAAATCGGGAACTTTTTCTTTTAAAATTTGAAAAAATCTTTTGTAAGTTTCTTCATTTCTGTCTGGCAGTAGAGCATAAATAACTGGCACAATACAAGTTTTTTCTTCCGTACTATTCAAACCCATGTGAAGGGTGTACAGTTGATCGAAAAGCTTCGGACAGCTTTTAAAAGTACCATCACCAAAAACAATTTTGCCTCTTAATAAGTCTAATATATTTCTAAATACCATAATTCTGTCCTCCGGTTCAGTATGAAACCTTACAAATTTTGTTGCGGTAAGCTCTGCACTCCTAAACTTGCATGTCTCACCGAATAAAGTTGATGTTTTACCCTATGAAATCTTGGAATTGACGTAACGAAATCAAGTCCTTTATCGCCGGCACTTTTTATTACTTCTTCTTCATAAATTTGTGTGATCGGGGCACACTCTTCACGTATTCTTGCAACTTCTATTAACACATGATCATAATATTTCAGATTTGTTCACTCTTTTTTTATTATATTTAAAGCCCTCGTACAAAATTACAGGCTGGCCTCGTTTTGACTGTACGCCTTCCATTTCGCAAATAGCTCAATGTGCGATATTTACTTTGACTGTAAATCACTAATTGAGTGAAAGCATTGACGGCATGCATCTTTATACTGTAGGTATACGGTGACCGGCCTTTTCTAATGCGGACGAAACCAGAATAAATAGGGTTCAAACAGGTAAAATTTGTCTATCGGACGAAACCAGAACGGGCAAAACCAGAGTAAATCGTTTAATCTAACGAAAATACTAATGGAGTGAGAATTTTGGAACAATTAAACAACAATTAAAAATTGTTTCAATAATGGTGGATTTTCTTTGTTAATGTCTCTCTCACTAAGGGTTACTGTCCCGCCGAAAACGTTATATGTATTACACAATAATTTGCGGGTCTCTGACTTTAACCACGGATATTACACTCGAAAATTTGAACATAAACGACCATATATATGTTATACTCCTCCAATGTAGAACGAGCATGAATTTTTGGGAATAATTAGACCATCAACGTATGCATGCATGTAAAGCTGAAGACTCAGATAATAACGAAGAGAAAGAGGATACAGTGCCTACACCCAAATTTTTTAATAATATTAATGTTTTTGCGTATGCATCTAGTACCACGAAAACACTCCGCTGCTCCATACGATTTCGCGTTAACTGATTTTTACTGTATACCTATTTATGTATATGATATAATACCATATAGCTCTGTAAATGCATGATCAGTAATTGTAGCAGTAGTTTCAGTAGACTTAGTTGAGTTTTCAACATCAATTTTATTTAAAATTCTAAAGTGATTCATTGTTCTGGGTTTTTATATTATTGTCCATCAGCAGATCGATGGCAGTATCTCCTATGTACGAAAGTTTTTTGTGTTGTATTAATATAGTCTGCATATCGATGGTCTAGTTCTAGTACAAGTTTAATACTGGAACAAGTCAGAAAATTCGATTCGAAGTTAAATATTGCAATAAGTCGAGTACAATATTCACTATTCGAATCTATATTTGACAAATGCTGCCTTACTAATGAAAACAAGATACAAGTTCTGTTCCAGTACAGAACTGAAGTTGTTTAAGAAAAAAACCATTATATACATATGTACAACTTAAATGCCCATTCTCTCGAAACAGTTAATTTTTATTTGTTCCAATATTGAACTAGACAATCTATATACACTGTAAAAAAAATTTCATTTTCTCTGATAGAAAGGGAAAATGAGTTTAATTTCTCCAAATCAATGAATTTAGGTATTTGGCACCAGAAAACCTATATAGTACGGAAAATTCCCGAAATGTGAAGCTTTCTCGGATATAAGAAGAGAGCATTCAATAAATTAGGTATAATTCTACATTTTACATGGAACACTTACAAATGTATTTTTGTTAATATAATTTACACATTATTTTTGAAAAGAAGTCATGTATTGTTTTTCACTATTTCGTTTGAGTGTGCCCAACGCCCCAGCCCCAGCATTAACTGTCATAACAACTATATGTTTTAATGAAAGGTATGGCACATAATAAATGAGTTATTCAGCTCATTCTTATGTTTTTTAAAGGTGTTGTAAGTACACCCGTAACTACAGTTTATAAAAATTATTACCTATTCCTTACATTTTAGGAAATACTCCCTACATTTTAGAAAAAAAAAGAAAACAAAAAAAAATTGAAAATTCCCTACATTTTGGGAATATTCCCTACATTTTAGGCACAAATTTTTGTGCCACAAATTGTTTCCACTCACATAAGGGAATTTTTTACTGTGTACATCATTTACAAATTCATATGGATTTAGACTCGGTGGTTCATACATTGTCCTTATTTTAAAGCTACTTTTGTTGTTTTTACTCACTTCATATAATATTGTATTACATTTATTTATTACCTGATATATACACAAGATTAGAAATCTTATACTAGTACAATGCATAGAAAGGCTAGGTTAGCTAGTAAACTAGAAAATAAAATTAAAATAAAAAATTAAATTAAAATAAAAAATTAAATTAAAATAAAAATTAAATTAAAATAAAAGTAAAATAAATAAAATAAAATAAAATAATCAGAGTTGTTTCGGGTATGAAAGTGTCCACTTACAAATTGGTTAGGAATGGAATAGAGCTATTTTAATCTCTCCACTGCTCACCCACTTCATCACTCACTGATAATGAAGTTTAGTTTGCCTTAGTTTTTGAAAAAGGGATTGTAAAATTATGCATCAAGAAAATATTGGTAACCAATTATTATATAGACTAAAAAAATTGATAGTAACTAGTACACAGAATAATAATGCACAAATCAATTATAAAAACATATATTTATGTACCTCAGCCTAAGCTACGTACAATAATGGTTACATCGAAAGCTAAGCGCTAGGATATAGTAAAAGAAAAAAATTAAACTTCTTATCGTTGTTTTAGCCATTTTATTAGTGTTAGTTGGAATTTTAACATAATTTTATTTAAAGTCTTTTCAAAAGGAAAACAGTATTCTGTTTTGTCTTAACAACATATTAAACACAATTTTTACACTGAAACTTATATAAAATCATCGAAAACAACTTCAGTTACATAATCATCATCTAATCTTTCTAATTTAACCTTATGCGCAGGAAAACCGTTAAGCTTATTTTTAACATCATCTGGATCACAGCAAAATATATATCCAAAGCCTGCAATATGTCGCATATACTCCAACGGTCTCAGCCAATCTATTTGATCACACATATCATCACAAAGCACAAATGAATTATTCGCAATGGTTTCAGTAAATGGTGAATTAATGGCTATTAAAACAAACTCCTTATCATCGTGATTATCACTGCGTGGTATTATATAATTCCAAATATATAATGGTACATTTTTCTGTTCCTCGTTAAATTCGTAGGTTAGATCATTAATGGAATGGCAGACAAAGTCTTTAGGATACCTAACTACACCAGATTGCCCAGCATAAATTTCAAAACTTCTTTTAGATGTTTTTTTAGTAAGAAGTTTTTGAAAAGTCTCCCAATTGCCTTTTTTAAGAGGCATCCACCAAGGTATAGCATTTCTATATTTCATATCTTCTATGAAATCATGAAAGTGTCCAGAATATAAACGGCTGGGAACAAGTTCATGAAACTCATAATGTATTTCCTTTAGTACATGCCTTAGGCTTGGATTGAACATTGTAAAATTATTTTCCAATACAATTGGAGGATATTCCCAAATTAATGGACTCATTTTTGAAGTATCACTTAAGTTATACTCGTAACTCTCACTCGGATTATAATCTTTTTGTGCACTAAGCAAAGTACTTCTTTTACCAGCTACATAGTGTACAGAAATTATATCTTGTATTAAATTAGTATAATTATTGTAGTTATAACAAAATTCGGCAAGTACAATAGGAGTATAATTGATTTCTATCCCATAAAAAAATCCTTCATATTCACAATAATCAAATTCTTGAGCATAGAATGATGGCGAAAATGAGGGGCAATAAAACTGTTCTTCTTTATCCAACCTATCTGTGTAATTGTCGGTGTCGTAGTAAATAGCGCCAGAGGACATACAATCCAATGTCATCATGCTTCCGAAAGAATTATCAGCATCATAGTGATTTGATTTAAAATCAGATGCGCAGAATAATTGAACACTTTTGTCCGCGGGTATATTATAATTCCGTTGTTTTGTAGAAATTAAAAGGTTATCGCGAATAGGATGAAGTACAAGAGTACGACCATCGATATACTGTTCGTAATTACAATCACCGCGTATAGTAGCAATTTGTATGGAAAATAATATTATTAAAATCGGAATCATTTTTCGTTTGTTAAAAACTAATTCAAGTGAATTCTTCACACGCTTGTCTACTAACTGATTCTCTTAAACTCTGTAAATAGGTATATAAGTATTTATTGCTAACCTTACAGAAAATTATCTACTTGAATTGAACCTTGATAAGGAGGCTAAATTTTAATCTGTAATTTGTATCTTTTGATTGAATCTGGTTATTATTCACAGAAATTATGTGCATAGAAACTCCTACAAACTGATACTAAATTTATAATCAGAATATTTTCCATTCTAAATGCATATATCTATATACTATAAACATTCCAAACTATATGAAGGGATATAAACATTAAATTGTAGTTTAATGACTGAAATAATTCAATTGATAATATAATAATTTAAGCTGACAAGAAAGAGTTGAAAAAAGAATGCATGAATTTATATTGAATTGCAATGACCATCGATAGATATATTTAACCAAGAAATAAAATAAAAAATACAAGAGTATCGAAATGACCAGCAGATTCTGGTGGTAAAAACAAATCAAATTAATCAGTTCTATTAAAAAATTAATATATAGGAAGTAGTCTCCTTAACCAACCTATTCATTACAAAGTTCTCTAAATACCACGAGCCAATCGATAACATCCCAACAAGAAGTAAAACAAAGACTTTGTACATGAAATGTTTTTATTATAAAATTATTTAAAAAACAACGAAATGGTTAAAATGAAGGTACCTAATATTTTTAATTCTTCAACCTTAATAATCGATTCAACAAAATAGTCTCTAAGCTCTGATCGCTTTTCAAATATCGAAAAATTTAATTTTAGCTCCACTTTATAGGTTGGCTAGTATCCAAATAAATTAAGCATAATACATAAATACATATATACTGAGGGAAGCATCCAACTGCGTGAAAAATATGAAACACTACTCAGATGTGCGAACCGTATAGCACAGAGAGGCAGGGGCAGACAGTAAGAAATTAAACACTTGGTTTTTTGAAGAAATCAAAACAGAAACTGCCTGCCATGTCCATAAACTATTTGAAAGTATAAATCTTGCAAACCATGCGCAAAGGTAAACAAAGAAAATTTCCCAGATCTCGAAGAAAATCAACAAATTCACTTAGATACAAGGCGTAGGTATATGCAAATTTTCATCAAGCTTCTCTGACCTCAATGTTTTTTTTTTCTACAATGATTTTTGTTCTGTTTGTGGAAAATATTTATACATATTTAAAAAAGAAAATTATTTCTTTGCAGCTTGGCAGATGTTTTACTCAATTATATGTACATGTACATATATGTGTATGTATATGATTGTAGTAAGAATTAGTCTATTAGATAAAATATTGATTAATAAGAAAATTAAGAAAAATTCAGGATATTCTAATTCTTTTTACTCCCATTCTAGTTAGCATCGACTACAATAAATACTATAAGTCAATGTCATCAATCATAAAAGATCGCATCTTATTTGCTGAATCAAGTTAGTGAATTTTTTTTAAAAATTCTTTTAAACGTTTTTTTCTTTACTTATTCCTCTTCGAACGACCCATCTCTCGTCAAGATCGGTGACATTTTTTGTTTTTCGTTAGAAAAACCTATATTATGTTTTTGTGGCCAAACTCAGACTTTCATTTTTTAATTACCAATTTCGACGAATAATATTAATAAGTAATAATGAGAGAAAAATGGCTACGAAATTTCGCTGAGAAAAATTAACCGGTCTTCGAGATATGTCCAAAAGACCGGTACGTCATAATCCGGGGCAATTTTACTAGTTTTAATGGTCTAATGTTTGACCTAGTAAATTTTTTTGAAAAATTCGTTTAAACTTTTTTTTATTTTCTTATTCCTCGTCCACATCAAACTCGGTGTGATTTCATGTTTTTCGCTGAAAATATTATGTCACCGATTTCGACAAGTGAGCACTTTATAGACGCGTAATATTAACAGGATTATCTATAACTAATACATTTTGCTTAGAAAAATTGCAGACTTTCGAGATATATCCAAAAAAATGCTGGTAACCGTGGTTCGGCACCAAATTTTTAGTTTTATTGGTCTAATTTTTGACCTAGCGAATTTTTTTAAAAAAAATTTTACACACCTTTTCTTTTGCTTTTCCTTGTAGAATGAGCCATCCCTGGTCAAGTACAGTGAAATTTTATATTATTCATAAAAAACTGTTGACCTGATGGTTTTGCGAAAGGAAAGACAACATAATATACTTGATTAAAACAAGTAAAAAAGCTAGAATTGGTCTAAGACCAATTCTTATGATACCCTAGATGAATGCCCGTATTAAATTTCGTATGGTCACCGATTTATTCAAGTTTGATTTTTGAAGTTGTTTTTCGCATATATTTCTAGAACGGTTTGTCGCACAGAAAAAATGATTATAACCAATTTTATAGGATTTCGTATTCTGCAGAAGTTTTTAGTACAATAAAAATGTCTTGGACTGATCGTTTTCAAAGTATACGTAAAAAACCTAAATTTTTATATGGCAACACCAAGAAGGAGTTTTCCGATTTAGTCCATTTTTGACATTTTATTTGCTAATATAGTAGAAACATCATGTACGAAATTTCAGCTCTCTACGTCGGCGCCTTCTCAGGCAGTGTCCAAATATATAGCGAAAAACGAAATTTTTATATGGCAATCCCACGAAGGAGCTGCCCGATTTGTCTCATTTTCGAACTCAATTTTACTTTTTTTTTCTAAGTCCGTGTACAAAATTTTAGCTCTCTAAGTATACGCGTTCTCGAGTAATCGTGCGCACAGACGGACGGACATGCAAAAATAAATCAAAATAACTTTTAATATTATGCGTGGGTGTCCAATCCATTTTGCTCTACCATCATTATTTCGAGGTGTTACAAACGGAATGACAAACTTAGTATACCCCTATAGATTTCATCTAGGGTATAAAAATGGTGTTTGTTTTAAAAAATGGTTTCTACCATGTAAAAGTGCTCGAAGATGGGGCAATATGAATTCCTTCGAATGCCCATCGGGTTGAAGACGGGGGTGTCCGATTTTGACAAGTGAGCACTTTTGGGATGCATACATGCAAAATTTCGTAGATATGTCCAATAAATCTGTTGAAGGTTTCATGTAGTAAATATATATTGTATGAGCAGATATTACTTATAAGCGCAGGAAACTAATAATGATTTTTTCACCAGAACTGTACCATCACTCGTTCGGTTCCTAGACCTAAAGTGTTTTATTCACCAACTGACCTAGAGCTGATTCTAATTCTGTTTTTTTCACACCAGTTCTATATGTTCAGTTTCTGCACCAGTTTTAAGCTTTATTACTCCATGAAAATTTGTGGGTACTGTTCGAAATAGAAATTATTTGCAATCAAAGTGTGGGTGTGTGGACATTGTGAATCAAAGTATAATTACTTTATTAAAATTATAATGGACGAAAATTTTCAGGTACACTGCTTTCTTGTATTCCTTATCAGCTTATCCCTGTTTCATGTTTCTAATGCCTTACAATAAAAATGATCTAGACTCTTGAGTCGATATATATATGTATGTACTCTGACCGCTTACTGTAATTGTCTACATCAATTATCTAATAACTAATCTGTAAAAAATCCAATTAACTTTTATCTTTCAGAGACCGCTTAAAGAAAGTACTTCATTTATTCACTGCTTACGATGTGTTGGTCTCACTTGTACATCAGTAATTTAAAATTTACTTACAAATTTACATAAGCTGGATACTTTTTGGAATACTCCGGTTTAACAGCAAAAGTGAAAAAAAATTTATTCGTTATTTTATCGCCCAACATATTGATATGTTAAAAGTTCTTTTGTTTTTTGCATGTCAGTCTGTCCATCCTTGCACCGTCTATCTGCTCTATCGATAATTCAAGAACACGTTTACTTAGAGAGCTCAAATGGGAATGCCAGCTTTTCATACAACTTTAGGCCTGACATCAACAGATATTGGAGTTATCTTAAACGATGCATTATGATACTGTAAACATATTTTATTAACTATGTTTATTTCAATTAAGCGGAGGAAAGCTTTAACGATCGGATGTAGGTTTAGCGACTTTCTTGGGTGAAAAGTGGACTTTTCTGCTTCTCGTGGTTCCGTGGAATGCGTGCGTCATGGAAATGACTTCGTATAAGAAAAATTTTCGCATAGAGTACTAATGGCCATGGAAGAAATAACTGCAAAAATATATGCGAAATATAGTAACTGGGTGCACGTGGATGAAAATGGGGTTTCCGTCAGCAAAACCGTCCCGAGAAAATTTTCTGAATCGGGAAAAGTACACCACCCGATAGTACTCGGCGAGACCTTTCATTTGATATGCAACATGCCGTATTAAAATCACTCCCCACGGGGGTAGGAGCCTACCCATGAAGTATTCAGAGAAACAATTTCTTCTACGAATTATGTACGTTAGTTCGAATAAAAAAGAGGGAAATACTGAAAAAGTGAGTATGGGGATCACTATTTAAGCCTCTGAGTATAAGAGTGTGGGTACTTAAACTTTTTATCAGGGCCTAAGAAATTCGATTCTGCACTATATTTACCAAAATTTACTAGATGAAACTTTTACCCGATCCGCCAGGCTTTCCCCCGCTTAATTGAAGTAAACAGTGTTAATAAGATAAGTTCAAAGATCATAATACATCGTTTGAGACATCTCTCGTGTCTTTTGATGTCGGGCCTAAAATGGTTATAATCACTTTTACCGTCCGACGAACCGGTCTGAAAATAGATGCGAAAAACCATTTTAACAATCAAACTTGAACACTTGTTGTATTTTCGTTTGTTTTTTCGAGTCACTCAATTTCATTATTTTTTTTTTATTGAATTGATTTATTTTAGTTATCTTATTATTTTATACAATATCATACCACTATTATTCTAGAAACTATTTTTAATAAATTTTATTATGTGTAGCGAATACCGGTTTATGTTTATTTTTAATGAAGAAAATGCGTTACCTGAAAACTTAATGCCCTAGAAACACAGCACTCTGTTGAAGAAACATGAAGAAACAACTAACGACTCATTAGTCTATAATGATTCATTATAAACTGCGGACACACAGCCATTTCTTTAATTAAGTTGTGCTGTCAAACTGGTTTTGATGAACTTATCACATTAAAGAAGCAATATGGATCGAATTAACGTGATAAACTTTGTTTTCATTTATTTTATTTTCAATTTAAGAATTTCCAAATGAGAAACACATTTTATTTAAAAAAATATTAATAATATAAATTGTGATTTGCATTTCTTTGCATTTCTTCGTCTTATTTTTTCAAATCGGCAGATGCACAGCGGAGCTCCAGACTTACATTATATGACAAATCTAGCACATTTTTCCTCATTATAGCTATAATGAAGGAGGAAAACACTTCATTAGTGTACTTCATTATCATCTGATTTTCGAGCTATAATGACATATACTATTTGACACACGGCATTTTAATGAATAGTTAGTACAAATGATTCATTAGTTCGTGCTGTGTGTCTAGGGTATAAGTCTGTTCATTCTGGTTTAATAAGCGTTTGGAGTAAATTATAGTAAAGTTTTCTACATATATAATACTTTACTGCGCTCATTTATAAAGTTGTAATTAAAAAAAAATGTAATTCCTTCTATTACCATGGCAGGCAATACTCAACGTATTTCATTCGAGACACATCCATTCCCGAAAGGGATGACTTCCGTAATATAGAATATGATAATCGCCGGAATATGAATCATCCGCGTATCATCTTTCTGGCAGGATTATTTCTAATATATTCATTTTTCCCCCTTTCTAGTTGTTTTTTATATTTATTACGCACCACCCCTTATAGTTATCCCAGTCCATTCTTGTATTTAAGTGCAATGCTCTTTGGTACTATATAATTTTTTTCAATTCTTAATTGTCTTAAAGTGTTTTTTTATCACTCCAGGGAATTATTTCTTTTTCACCGTTGCGTACATGACTATTTGTAATCCTTAGCAACTCACTTGATATTATATCCAGCAACCTTATTAGTTGCACGCCAAACTGTACAACTAGGTAAGGCACTGGTAGACATTTCTCTCATAATTGCGTCTATATTATATTTTAAACACATAAAAGTATTATTTTCTTTTTTATTATTAATTCGGTTTTCAGCACTGAGATTCACTACTATAGTCTCATGTTCCGATATTTTTAAATCATGTCTCTGAGACTTGTTGATGAGTCAAACCAACACGTGAAACTTGCTGCCTTAAATCAGTAAGTTGTGTGATCAAATAAGGAATAAAAACAATATTTTTTTTTTCAATTTTGCTGTTGTACGGGAAAATACCGAAAAGTAGCCAGCTTAAATAAGTATAAAGCTTACCCTGTAATAAATCATAGTTATCTTACAAATTTACATATAAGTTCTAGATCACTGTACAGAAGAGAAGAATCTGTACATGTTGTAATTAATTATAAAATATAAATTGTGTAAGATTGTCCTGGAAAATATTATTATTCTCAATCATCATTTTCAGAATGTCTGCGTATTTTGCATAATCAGTGTTCCTTTCTGATACGTTCATAGTTTCAATAAATCAGCAGGTAAAGTTGAAAAATTAACAAAAAAACAATTCTCTTTTTTTTCGAATGATTTTTATCCTCATCTGGTAGAAGCAATTACGACTTAATCATTTAAAATCTTGCTCATGTTTCTATCTGTCTCTATCATTAATAATAAAAGACTTTTTTTTGTAAATTATTAGGTATATCTACTTGATTTTAGACGTGCGTATGTCAAATGTTATTTTTTCGATGTTACAAGTAAATTTTGAAATTGGAAATAACGAGCAATAAAAACTAATTACCTGCCAACCAGATTAGGTGAAAGAAAATGAGTGATGGCGATAAGTAATGACCCAAATGAAATTACTCTTCGGTTATGACATTTTATGGCCTACATCAAAAGACGCACACGCGTTTAGAAAATTAGGTAAACTCATACAATTATAGAGAGTATACTCTGCCAGATCAGATTAGATCTGAAAATGAAAATCCTCTTCAGTATGTTTCCGATAAATTTAAATTTTTCAACAGGTGATTTGAAAGCTTTCAGTTTTATTTTTCGAAAACATTTTATTCTCAACGAGCAGGGCGTTTGCCAAAATCAACATTTTCATAATTTATTCTCAACCACATATCGACGCACGCAACTCTTATTCCTATAAAATTTCACTGCACTTTGATCTTAGAGGGACTATGTAGATATGTATGGCTGTTTAGAAGGACTTTTATATAAACAGTACAAAAATCATAGTTCTTAATTATTGATACACCTACCTACAGAAATATTTTCAGCAATCCAGAGTCCTAGGTACCTGAGCATGCGCGTTTTCCAATATGGTTACACTTTGTGGAACCATCGTTAATTTTTTTTTGATTTCACCATAGTTAACTTGCTTATTTTTGAAATATACCTAGAAGCCAGGCTTAATTGTAAATTAGGTTAAGAGGGATCTATTTTTGCTCCTAATGATGATTTTAAGACTTGCTAGTTATATACATACTGTTAACGTGATTTAATCTAAATGATCATTATCACAAATTAGTAAGAAAAAATTCTAACAATTAAGAAAGTATATTTATTTTTTTATAAATTTAAAGTGTGCCAATGGGAGTTTTCACTTTCACGATTGGACTAGACACATACATGCAGTAAGCACATGCACGGTTGATAAGATTATATTTAGCCCATCCCCGTCACACATGGCATCTGATAGATGTCAAGAGATGGACCGACCGGCTTACAAAATCAATCATGTTATGATTAGCTCAGCCTCAGGGTAAAAGTCTAGAGATAAGTTCCTCCGTCCGCTACCCTAGTCTGTTTGGCCATTTGGTTTAGATTAAAGTTAATTTGTGCGCGAGGTCATAAAAATGGGAGATGATAAATGGGAGGAGCTTGTAAAAATAATATTTTTTTTTTTTGGGCAAATGATAGAAATATTTTTTTGTATTGTTGATTTACATTTATATTGAAATAAATAATTTACACATACTTTCATACATATTTATTTTATTTATTAGTTTTGGCAAAGTTAAGGCCGAAATACAATGAGGTCGACATGGAATTTATGGCGACACTGTCGTCGTAAATGTCACCGAATTAAACCAATGGCAGCGACATTCTTATGTTTGTTGACTTGACATCAATATGGATGCTAAAATTGTGCGTTTATTGCCAAAATGAGAAAGATATATAAAAAGCTATTAAAAATATTGACAGTAAGTTGCTTGGCACACAAAGCTTATAAAAAATTAAATAAGAAAAAAAGGACATGTACAAAGCTTGTACAAAGGTTAACAAGCTTTGGCCGATTTGGGAGTAGGTTGGGTAAAAGGTGTGCCGCTAGAAATGTCTAGCCTACTTGACTTAGTCCTCCAGTGGGTCCATTGTACCCCTTTACCTCATGGGATTACCTTTAAAACTGCCCTAGATCCATTCCTCTTCCCTTAGGAATCTCAGGATACAGCTCTACTTGGAATTCATTACATTTGTTCCGGAAATCTATAAGTCCCGTGCCACTGGCAATCTCTGTAATACACTTCAGTTCCTGTGCCCGCACTCGTCTTGGATCCATCCGTAAAAGTAGGAATATCGGATATTATAACCACCTCCTTTCCATCCCAATCAGTCCTGTTAGGCATCATTGCATTGAAACCCCCACCAAAAGTTAGGAAAGGCATTTGATAGTCTGCTTCTTCCCTGTAATAACTGCAGCCTATTCTCTGGAGTATATTGGAATGCCCAAAGCCCGTCTCCATTCACTAACCCCCCAGCGACAAATTCGAACGACGCCATTGGGTACAGTAGCAAGGTAGTGCCATAAGGTGAACGTTTAATTTATCTTCGTAAATGTTGTGTCGGCATTATTGTACTTCGGCCTTTATCGTAGAAGCGTTAGGAGGATTTCAAAATTCTTCCTTTTTATACCCTAGATGAAATCTATAGGGTATACTAAGTTTGTCATTCCGTTTCTAGCACCTCGAAATAATGATGGTAGAGCAAAATGGTTTGACACCCACTGATTTTTGCATGTCCGTCTGTCCGTCCGTCCGTCCGTCCGTGCGCACGATAACTCGAGAACGCGTATACTTAGAGAACTGAAATTTTGTGCACGGACTTTAAAAAAAAAGTAAAATTAATTTCGAAAATGAGGCAAATCGGGCAACTCCATCGTGGGGTTGCCATACAAAACTTTCGTTTTCCACTATATATTTCGACACTGCCTGAGAACGCATCGATATAGAGAGCTGAAATTTGGTACATGGTGTTTTCATTATACTAGCAAATAAAATTTCAAAAATGGACTAAATCGGGAAACTCCTTCTTGGTGTTTCCATATAAAAATTTAGATTTTTTACATATACTGTGAAAACGATCAGTCCTAGACATTTTTATATGTAGTATACTACAAACTTCTTCAGAATATAAAATCCTATAAAATTGGTTATAATCATTTTTTCTGTGCGACAAAACGTTCTAGATGCAAGAAACCAATTCAAAAATCTAACTTGCATAGATCGGTGACGATACGAAATCTTATATGGGCATTCATCTAGGGTATCATAAGAATTCGTCTTAGACCAATTCTAGCTTTTTCACTTGTTATTTTATGAATCACCCTTTAATTTCTGCAATATTGATTGGTGATTTGATATTTGTGAGAGATTGATTGATATGTTTTAAAAAAATGAAATGAAATATGAAAACGCTAGTCTCATTGCATTATTCATTAGATTGTATATTTGTATAGGTACATACAATATGCAATCGCTGTACCAAACGTTTTACGTGGAGCTTATGCCTGGGTCTGCAATAAATAAGTTTTGTATTAAACTGAATTTAAATTTAGTTCCACTGGATGATCACATTTGTTCTTTAGTAACATTTGGTTCTAAAACACGATTTTAGTCTCCCTTTTTTAAATATTTCAAATATTACTATTTCATGTAATGCGACCTATACTATGTCACACATCATCATTCGACGATCTATTAAAATCATTCAAATATCTTTGTCCAAATTATCTTTCGCCACTGATGTTAAGCATTTTCTTTTTAACCATGAAAATAATAAACGTGGAGATTTACTCAATTTTTTAACAATATCTACATGACTTACTTTAAACTTTAATCTATTTCTAAACAGGTAATTTGATAACAGTTTATTGTCTTCCATTTTAAGGAAAAATCACTCAATACACCCAAATTGACCAGGAGTAAACGCAGCTACTCTGATATTAATGATGATTGTACGTGTTTAGAGTGAGGCCTAGACAGATATATCCTAGTAGTCTTGACTTGGAGCTAGTACTTTGGTATGTTATAAGATTACTAGCTCTAGTCTCTCCTAATTTGAAGAGCAGATCATAACCTTCACGTGGTCCAATACCGTCACTCCGTGCCAATATGATTAAGCCTGAACGGAGTTACCAGTCTCGTTTAAGGATCTGCAGGAAAATCCACTGGGAGAACCTATGGTCTTATGACCATGGACTACCATACCAATTGGGTAGCCGACATTGCTAGCTTGGTACCTCGGGTTTGAGGAGCCCTGGATAGTTCTACTATTATAGAGCAATTCACCTCAACATGGAGAAGGCCCCTTGATGGGATCATAGTGGTAGTGTGGTAGCCCATATGCGGGCAGAGAGAGAATGTCTGAGGCTACATGTCTTAGGCGGACATTCTTCTTTTAATAGAGAAGTATGTCTCTTGTATAAATTGCATACTACAGCTGAGGATCTGAAGAATGGTCGCTTATTAATGTATGCTTGGATATTTGGCTTTCGGCGTGGAGTTGCACTAAATCAACCGGGTGGTGTGACCCACAGATCGGCAGAGATTTTAGATGGGTCTCGCTTCGACCAGTAAGTTCAATATCAAGCATGCACTGGCATAAACTGGTACTCATTGGGGCAGGATATACTCTATTTCATGAGGGCGCTGTTTGTCACATTGGAACTAATCCGTGTATTAAGACTGCCGTGGAATTAAAGTTTCGAGCTAAGTGTCCACGTTAAACCTCGACAGAATCTGTAACATTGTTAGTTCATATTCTTCTGAAATTTGAATATTTTACGGGGTTTCGATTTAAATGCGAGATTTCGTGGAATGTAACTACCGTATAAATATAAATTTTAATTTAGGATAGGTCGCGTCGATACGTACATATGTAAGATTTTGTTTGTAGAATGCTGTAATATCAAAAGAAAAATTAAATTATAATTATATTATGAATTCATTTTTATAATAAACTTAAACTGATAGTTAATAAATAACATTCAACAAAATACAAATAAATAAATAAAAAACCAAACAAAAAATTCTGTTAAAATTAAGTTATTATTAGAACTTACCCGATTATATACATAGATGTATCTCCCACGCAGTTTATATCTAATCAATGCGCCTTTTTCAGTTTGCTGTCGTCTTTAAAAAAGCGCCAGTAAGCGGAAAAAGACAGATCAATTAGAGTTTTCATTCAAATAGCTAAAAATAAGATCTTGTTGGATCTTGTGTAAGATTTGTCTGTTAATTGAATTAATTAATCTTCTAACCAAAACTTAAAATTAAATTAAATCAATATGCAAAGTATCGAAACGAAAATTAGTCTATCTTGCAAGTCCTCTTTTTAATCGAAACCATCTGTCTTAGCTGGAATATATTAAAAGAAATAAAAAATGTATATAATTTATAATAGCCAAAATTGTTTTTAATTTGATAATAATAATGCCACGCCTAAAATTCAGGCATTAATTCCAGTAAAGAATTTCGGCTGTCTAGATTCTGCTGAACAAACCCGCCCTTAAACTTTGATTTTAGCAGCTCATAGAAAATGGATTTTACGACGTTATTAAATCTGGCACGGATAGAAAAAATACTGCAAGCGTTGAGTGCGAGATGAAAAATTTATGGTATCAAAATTGAGTAAAAAAAATCCAATTAATTATTATTTTTAATGAAAAAATATAAATTAACTTTAGGTGTGTGTGTGTGTATATATATACAACATACTTACATATCTTGCCCAACATAATGAGCACGTTTTTAACTTTTCCTTCACACTGTAATAAAGTGGGAGTTGTTTGAAGTGAAAATTCCTACCTTTGTGAAAAAAAGAGAATAATAAAAAAAATTATTATTAGATGCGTCTGATGCTGAGTTAGTTAATTTTATGAAAAAGAAAATTATTTTGGGATACATGATCATGTAAGAATTTCTGATGTTTTTTTTTTGTTTCTCTTAAGATTTATACATAGAAGTATAAAAACCGTAGGCCGCATAGAATTGCCGGAAGATAATTTTGTTTTGTTCATACTTAAATTTTCAGAACAAATTTTACTTTATGCCAATTAATAAAATAAGTGTAATAGAAATTTAAAGACTGTATGCTATGAGCCCATAGCACAATTTCCAAGATCGTGAAACCAGCTCTAGTGCTAGTGGAGTTTTTTCTAATGGAGTGGTCTAATTTGCGCAAATATATCATTGAAATTCTGAGACGCAATCATAGTATAGTCATATTGCTGAGTTCTTCTCTCGTTGCTAGATCGAATAGTTCAACTTTCTTGTGAATTTGATTTAGTATAAATTACAGTAAAATCTGAATGAGAAATAAGAAGAGGAAAATTATAAGTACGATTTTCTTCTGACTTGCCGGGTGATGGATAGGAAATTTTACCCAGCTCACCAGAAGATAGCCTATATGTATAGTTAAGAAACCAGCATCACTATGCGACTCAAAGGACAACCTCTATAATAACAATCAACTCCAAGAATAGCAAGCTAAATAGAATTATACTAGGAAGCTCCGTTTGAGATCTGGAATTCAAGCCACACAAGTTTTCTAGAATCTTTAGAAATTACTTTAAATTATTTATGTAAATTCCCTTCTGAAATTCAGCATAGACGATAATGTAAAAAAGTAGTTTTTTTCTCTTCTTTCAGGGGAGATATACACCTAAGAGCCGGAAAAACGGTCATTTTTTGTGCATTTTTTTCAAGGAAAACTATTTAAAATTTCGGATTGGGGTTTTAATTATCTATATATACATTCAAAAATATGTTTAATTAATTAATTAATTAATTAATTAAGATTATTAAATTAGATACTATAATCTAGTACTTTTCAGAGCCAATTTTGAAAATATCGATTTATGACAAAATGGCGAACGTTTGAACATAAATAGTGATTTTTGGGTCAAAAATTAGTTATTATTTTGCCTATAAAACAAAACTAAGTGACCGAAAAAAAAAATCCTATGACAAGTACTAGATAATGGTGTATAGAATAACCACAATAAACCTCAAGGCAATCAGTTCATTGGTTTTCGAGAAATTTTGGGTACCGATTTGAAAAACGAGGTATATGGGCTACCACAACTACCATAATGGTCACATCAAGGGGCTTTCTCCGTGTTGAGGTGGATAGTATTTAACACAATAGTAAAACTATCCAGGGCTCAACAACCCCGTGGTATCAAGTTAGCTATGTCGGCTACCCAATTGGTATGGCTTTCGTAATCCATGACCTAACTTGTAGGCCATGCTTACCCTCAGTAGATTCTTCATGCATAATCCTTATAAAACGAGACTGGTGGCTACGTTCGGGCCTCATTATATTGACACTCACGTGAAAGTTATGATCCGCCCTTCAAGTTAGGAGAGGCTTGAGATTACAGTCAGTAATCTTATAGCTACCAAGGTACATGACAAGTCTACTTATCTATATTTGCTGCTTTTGTACACGCACTATCAACAGTAATCAGGCAAAGCATCTGTCAGCAAATTCCAGCATATAGCTTTTCCCCTGCACGTCTTCTCCCTTGGTGGCATTACGTATCACAAACTACTTTTGCAGCTGCCCTGGATGAAAACAATAAGATGTTCCTCGTACAAATGGTTACTGGATCCAATATGGAGGACCTAGAGAATCTTTATATACAGTATGTAACCATAAACCTATAGCTGGAAGACAACACAGTTTTGAAAGCACAATTAAATAGCCCCCGCTTTAAGAACTAAGAGAACTTAAGATAACTAGTTATGAAAAAGCTACCACAGTGTGGTTGCATGCACTGACATACAGAAGTGCTCTATACCCAACCCCAAAACCAATAAGTTTTCCTTCGAAAGAGGTAACCATTAACGAGTAAAGCCACATATTAGACAGAGGGCTCCAGTTACCTTAACTTGCCCACGCCCAGATCTGACGCAAGGCTGATGGCAAAACAAGCACAGGGGTGGTGGGCCCAAAAATGGTACTCTCCATTCTGCTTGATGTCTCACCTTCCATTTTTTAGGCAAAAGTCTACGCTCTAGAAGTTGGAACTCAAGAAAACCTATTTAGTACTTCAACATATACATTTTCTCAGACAGATAAACTGCGTTCCTGGCTCTGTCCTCTCAAGGCTTTGAGTCGAAACTAGACTAGACATGCCATATAAAACTCCACGGAATGGACAATAAAGTAACCTTGTTTTGGATTCCTGTACATGAAGGAGTGGACAGTAATGAAAAAGCAGATGATCTGGTAACTGCCCACTTTAGAGGGGAACTGAAATAATGAGAAGACTGGCAACAGGATCTCCTCTCACGTAACATGCCGGTATGTATGGCAAATGAAGGAATTCAGCACACCCTCTGCTTTTCAGAAGATCAGACTAATTGGGCTCAGTAGATTATCGTTCAGGCTGTTTATTAATGCAATCACTGGATAGGATATGGCCCTTTTCGTTATTTCTTGAAGAATTAGGCAAAACCAACAGAAAACTGCATCAAAACTGTGTGTGGCCCAGACTGGCAGCTTTAAGGTTGCAACTCACTGGAGAAGCACTTATCTCTCCAAATATGGTTTGTAATCTAACACTAATAATCGAACTCCTAAAGATGCTAGATTTAGCCTAACAACTTTAAGAGAGAATACAATATTACAATACCGGTCGCGAAGTCCTAGTGGCCTAGTCGCCCCTTAACCTTAAGATAACTACGAAATGCTCTAACAAGGACACAATTTAAAATTTAGAGAGTACACTGAAGACAAATATCTCAACAAAGTGGATATACAGCGCAAGGACAATTCCATAAATGAAGACGTGTTAAATTTATTTATTCTCCACAAACTGAAGATCGCAATCTCCATATATTGTTAATCGTTAATCTCTTTTCTCTCTAAGAGTTCACTTGTGGAATATAAAAAAGTGCGTTTTGATCGAGGAGTACTTACCATGCTTTACTCGAAGTATATGAATCAAGAAAACCGTATAAAATATCTCCCGACTATTTGAACCGTTCGACAGACGTCTTAATCAATAAATTGATTCAAAAGGTCTGTCTTTTCATATATATAGACGTATATCTACTAATTGAGTGCATTTTTAAATCTCATATTTTAATCTACATATACACAAAATAATTGCTCTTACCTAACCAAGTTATAACTTTTCTTTTAATGAAAAACAAAAATGGAAAATCAAAATATTTTAAAAATAGCACAGAATTGCAAAATTTTGATTAAAACAGTTCAATACACCCCCATTACGTATAGATGTATATGAATATGTTTACATTACGGGCATATGGCTCCAAATTGTTGGTTTTGAATCACACTCCATCCAATCCAATTGCATTCTTTCTTCATCAAATTTATACCATCGATACCGAACATATGTGTCGATCTTATTCGACCGGGATAAATATTATTTGTGCTTTTAGCTTCCAATCTAAAATTAAATTTTCATTTCACGCTTAAATTTCCTTCTATTTTCCAATAATATACAGAAGGAAGTGAATAGAGATTGTGTACTGTACGAAATGTATATAATCCACGCCCGATACTTTGGTATTTTTTTATGGGGGCGCAAAGTATATTTATGGGCTATATCATGTGATGCCATATGTGTGTGTGTGTGTAACAGGAAGACTTAGATGATGTAGTATAGGTAAACTGTATGTTTCGGTCATACAACGCTAACATTTATATTTGGATGTTTTGTTAGTAGGAAAAGTATCTGCTATATTTGCATCATAGAATCCAAACAAATTATATCTTTGTACTTTTATATCTACTGAAGATGGGAGGAAAAGTTCACATTTATAAACGTAAAGTAATTTTCAGCTGCGGCAAGGTGCTCAAAATATAGTCGAGCATCTGATTTCGACGATGTTTCACCATGGCATAGATCAAACAACAGCAGCTCACTTTAGGGACTCAAATGACTAGGAAGTCTGTAGTTGCAGTAAGGGCTAATTTCCTTTGAGCTCTAGATTGGAAACAACGAACTTTTTGGTTAATGTCTCTTAAGCCTGTATATCAACACACTCCGTTTCAATTCTTGAACAATGAACCAATAGCGAATAGTGATAGGAATGTCATGCTAGCTTGAAAGGAATGGCCTCACATATCTACAAAAATACGTACGAACTAGGAGAATTATCAAAAGAAAACCATTAAAAGAATTCCAATTTGGTTTTTACAGAACATATACGACAATTTTCACTCTATAAGAAAATAAAGTAATTCCCTAATCCATGCATAATGGGGCCACATAAAACCAGTGAGAAAACAAAAATAATTGAATTTTATAACTCAACAAAAAGTGAGTTAAGGGTCCTGCACGAAAAGCTTATATTATACCCCTCCAATAAAAAATTTAACTCATAGATTTTCACATGGAATTTGTAGTACTAATCCAGATGCAAAAAAAAATAGCACGGCCATTTACAAATTTTCTGCAATTATTCCAGAAATTGTAGTGCAGCTTATTATGAGAGATTTCCGAAAAAAATATGGCTTTAAAGAAAATCCAGTAATAAAAAGATAAAAAAAATCTACTCCTTCCTACCATTTGCTCAATTTATCAGGAGCATTTTTCCAGATCACTCTCTTATAACAGTTCTGTGCAAATAATTCCAGTGATAAGTTTTAAAAGTTCGATTTTGAACCCTGTAAACAGAAATTATATTTTTATTGTACTTCCCTCAATAATTATAGTCCAGGGCCGCTCTAACAATACAGTGGGACCTAGGCAGTGTATATTACTTCCTCCAATATTACAGGATATTTTATTGTAATCTAAATATTAATTAAAGAAAATTATGCTATTTTTCTACTAAGTTAATAAAAAATACAAAATTATAAGAGTCATCTATACGTGATACATGAAATTCAAAGAGGTCACGATCACGTGCTGTTGTTGTTATTTTGTGTGTGAATAGATCTGAATGTTTAAATCACTGACTAAAGAACGCGATTTTTCTGTATTAAAGTAAGAAGTTGAGCAGTAGAAAATTAATATCGACCTCATTAATACTGGGAAACAATTTTTATTTGTGTCAAAATTTACTGAGCAGCTTTTTTTGATATGGAACTACAATGTTATTGTATTATGTTTGTAGTTATATTCAATATATTCAATTCAATTAATTTAAAAAAGTTATATGGTCTTCAGACGTTTAGTACATATAACAAAACAAAACGATTCCAAGTATATTAAATTGTTTATCTTTTTTTAATATATTATTAAGTACTCAGCGAAAGTTTCAATTTTGATACCAGCGAGCCTGTAGGCAATAACATTTACTATACGTAGGTTTGTGTCCTGAGAGTGAGAAAATTCATATAAAATTAGCCTAGACCTAGACCACAGGTCACATTAGAGACATCTAGCGTAAAAGACAGAAACCCAACATGCGACAATTTAAGACGAAAAATGAAAATTTCCAGTTCAAAGAAATTGAAAATTTTTAACAAGAATTAACTTTCCTAAATTTTTTTTTGCACATAATTGTTAAATATACTATTTTGCTTTGTATTTCAACAACTTTCAACGAAATATTGCAATTTCTTGTCGGTGAAATATCGGGAGAAAAAACAAGTACTATTAGAGTCAAATTATTTAAAAAAGCGTCACTAAAAATGAAACAAACTCGACGTTATTCGCTAGATCTAGGCTTTATCTTTCTAAAATGGTCACAATCTAAAGAAATGAGAATTCCTACTAAGAGGAATTTGATTCAAAAAACTTTAATTTTTACCATTTTTTAGAAGTTTCCGAGCTAAAATCTCCATTCCAATACACTTTTTTTTATTTTTCTCGACGTGATTTACTAGACCTCTTTGTTACCTTTAATTTAAGATATAAATCATTATTCTGGCTACAAATAGTTTGCCAGAACTTTGCATTGAAAAATGTATGAAACTAGCAAATCTTGGTTCTGACTGCTCTTAAACCAACCTCAGGGAATACCCTATACAATACAAAGCACAGCGTGACAGAGAGGAGATAGGGAAAGGAATTAGGGAACATGGGGAGGGTGGCGGAGGTGCTGATGTATGACACTCTTACACTTTCGTAGATTGTATGCCGGAGAAAAGAAAGAAGAAAGTAAACTGTTCCATATTCGCACAGTTCGCGATAGAAAAGCATCACGGAATTTTACTGTACGGCCACAAGTAGTTTTAAGGGTAAAAAGATGTTAGTGGTTTTCAGCGCGAGTATTGCGAACAGGGATCATTCTGCAAGGGATCAGACTAGATATTTCATCGAAGCATTGGCATGCGTGTAGCGATAAAGTAGCGAAACATATCCAATATTGCAGCGGTGATCGAGTGAGTCGATATGACAAGTTATTGCCAAATCCTCAATGGGCTTGAGGGCTCTCTTTTTGACAATATCCAATGAAGCTAAGACTGTCCATTTCAGGTCTGATGGCGGGCTTAGGAGCGCTAGATTCGATGGGTTGAAATATTTCTTACACCTTTTCAGAAAACAGAGACATTTGGCAACAGAGAAGATGTGATCTGTCCAACTTAACTTACTGGAAATATTAATGCCAAGAATGCATAAAGATGGTGTATCGTAAATCAGTGCAGTGAAACGGGAGTGAAAAAATTATAATCTTGTTTTAAAGAGATGAGATAGCTTTGGGACTTAGATGCAGTGAAGTCGACGCGATTCGCTTTGCTCCAAGCGAGGTTATTATCAACGTCGTTATCCAATCTCGTTTGACAGATACAGCATTCCCTCTGGAGTCCGCAAAAGTGCTAAAGGAGTAAACGAAATCAAGGGTACTGTCATTGGCAAAACTATGGATGGGATTTAAAGTAAGGGAAAGCAGTTCATTAATGAAAATTAAGAAGACAGATGATCAGATATCAGAGCCCTGGGTGGTGTAGCCCAGGGCATTTATAGGGTGTTCTTCACATGAAACGCCATCTAGTACAACCCGTATTAGGCGTCCGGATAAAAACTTTCAATTCATAATAGAAGAGGAAGGGGAAAGACCAAGTTTGAGTTTGGCTAAGACAGCTGGATACTACATAAACTCTATCAAAGGTCTTTGAAATATGTAGGGACTTTGGGGATTTTTCACCAAAATTGTGAAGACTACGGTTCCAACATTCCGGAAAAGAAGTCAGGAAGCCTCCAGATGAGCGTCCAGTCCTAAAGCCATATTGGCGATCGTTGATGAAAAGTAATAATTTTTTACTTTATATGCATTTTATATAAATTTCTAAATGCTATTTTTTAATGCTAAAAATTAGAATACTTACTATAAAGCAAATTAAAAAAAATCTGTAAACAATACTATTCTGAACTGACCTGACCGTCTGAAGGTGAAAAGATTAGGTTAAGAACATATGTTTTTTTTTATTTTCATTTTAAAAAATGATGAAATACAATTTAAAAAATAAATATAAATAAATTATGAAAAATATTTTTCAAACGGTGATATTAACTTACGAAAATAAGAGTATTTTATCCATTGGAGAACCTGAAAATTTAAAAATTTTATTATTAACAGATATAAGTGTTTCGTATTAACTTCAAACAGATTTTATAGTTTTAATGATAACAAGTAAATACGATGTAAGTAAATTAGTAAAATGAAATGAAAAACAAGTCCATTTTTCTGGCGCCATACATATCATAGCAATCGATCAACAAGATCAAAGCTAGATAAGCTATTTAACATAAGTTATTTAGATATTATTAAAAATATTATTCTTTCTTTCTTCCACTCCAATAATAATAATATAAAAATAAATATTCTAATATTGATACGACTATACGTCAACGCACACGTCACATCACCCTGTACTACACATGTTTTCGATCGTGCACAACGAAAATTTCATTTGGAGCAGGCTAGCAGCCAAGAGCAAATAGAATAGATCAAGGAAATTCGCAATGAAAGTGTTTCCTGGAAATTGTCCAAAAAGATTAACAATTTTTGGCCAATATTTGAATGTGATTCCCTCAATCTCCCTGCGTTTGCCTTACAACATGAGAAAGTAGGGTGTGCTCCTTGCCTTACTAAATATGTAATATGGATGGACAATTACTGTATTTCATATAGATTTATATTAAGTACAGAGAGTATGGCAAAGAGCGAGAGAGAGAGAGAGAGAGCGACACAAGGAAAATAATAATTAAATGTTACAATTTTCTACACAACGGAACTGTTAGGAATGCCATGGAAGTGAGAAAATCTTATTTTTCATCTGTTTTCCACCCACGCCCGAGATTTTATAAATGAATGCATTTTCATATATATTAGACAGAAGTTTGCTTACACAGAGTTTTTGGTTTTCGGTTTAATTTTAGACGCGTGGCATAATTCATGCGGAGAAATCTTTTTGTGCCTATTTTAGGATTTTTGTTACTTTAAGAAACGACGGAAGAATCGTTTAGTGGCTATACGTCGTTTTCTGGGTTGCTGCATCTCTTCTTGCGTCCCGCATAGATCGACCCCACCCTTCAAAGTAATAACATTGCATTGGAAATAATTATTTAAGGAAATGATGTTTGTTTGACGTAAGAGCTCCTCCATTCGATATATATTTCAGATTGAAATGTTTATATCGAATATATTTATTTATATATTTTTAATGTGTTATTCACATCGTGCACATCGTATTATCGCATTATTATTATTGAGAATATTGGTTCTGGTTTCGATCACAGCAGTATGCAGGAAATCAACGTCAAGTAGGAATTTGGATCTTGAAAATTCAAAGTTTTAATATTGAGTGAAAATATCTCAACAAAGACGAGGGTGATTTTTGCCATTTTGTACTGGCAAAGTGTTACTTTAGATCTACCCTAAATAGCTAAGACAAGAAACCAAGACAAAAAAGTTTACCAAGACCTCTGGCGGAAAACAAAAGAACCCCTACTCCTTAGGAGAATAGAGCTTAAAATGATTACAGAGCTCTTCTCAGACCACTGATCCTTGCGGTATCATGTAAACAAGATGGGCTCGGCTGATATTTCCTCCTGCCTTCCTTCCTTCTGTCTTCGTAGTGTTGCCATATAAAAATTTCGTTTTTCACTATATATTTAGACACTGCCTGAGAACGCGTCAACGTAGAGAGCTGAAATTTGGTACATGGTGTTTTCATAGAAATAGTAAATATAATTTTTACTAAATCAGGTAACCCTATTTGGTGTTACCATTTAAAAGTTTTGGATTTTTACATATACGTATTGCGAAAACGATCACTCCTAGACGTTTTTACTATACTGAAACGCTCTTCAGAATATGAAATCCTATGAAATTGGGTTTAATCATTTTTACTGTCCGACGAACCGTTCTAGAAATATCTGCGAAAAACCACTTCAACGATCAAACTTGCACCAATTGGTGACCATACGAAATTACATACGGTTATTCATTTCAGGTATCATAAGAATTGGTTTTAAACCAATTCCAGCTTTTTCACCAACTTAAACCTGTTTGCATCAGTTTCTGTGTTCATTTGTTTGTTAACAACCTTTTTGCAAATATTAGAAAAACTCGAAAAAGGACTAAGCTAATTGTGAGAACTAAATTCTTGGGGGTTTATACTCAAATTATTTTCCTCAAAATACTTCAGACATACTAAGTGATTTTTGAAAAATAAAAATTTAGCCTTCCTTTTAATTCTCCATCTTTTATTACTTATTTCTTTTTGTACGATTTATTTTTCTTTTTACAACATTTACAAATGTTACATGACACCCATTTTTAAAGAATTTTTATATAACTCATTCGTCATTCCACTGAGCACCCTTAAAATCAATGCCACCGGTAAATGAAGAGGTTCGTTTTGGCATGTGTAAAAAGCTTAAAAACTTTCAAGATGGCAAAAACCCGTTAAGGCTCAACTTGTCTGCCCGGAATTCCCGCCTGTATTTGCAATTTGTAATATGACTATTAAAGCAAAAATGATAGTTACCAACAAAAGTCGTGCCATATGAAATAGAAAATTAAGCACTGTCTAGATTATACATATCAGTGGGAATACCGCATAATGAACTGAATAGATAGAAAAAAAACAATGTTTTTAATAAAATAATCCCGACATCACTTGAATAGAGCAGTTTCTAAAGGGGCCATTGTTGTGTTACCTATTTCTCGTGCCCCCTGGCACGTCCAGGAAGAGGCGATGAGCCAGGAAGTTCAGGCACTGAGAACAAAAAACACAGATATCGGAAAACACTTCCATGTTTTTTCTTGTAATTCTTTATTATAATTAAAATGCTCAATTTGATTTATCATATAATTTTAACTGTAACCAGATGATTTTTTCAAAAAATCGAATTTTAGCTGCCCTACAGACAGACGATCACCACCACATAAAAAACTCGTATGGGTCAAAAACAACTCCAGTTTGGGTTCACTGCCCCCAGGTACCCATATGCATGATAAATCAAAAGCTTTTTTAGCTTCTTTATTATTTTCTTACGACGTTCAAAAAACGTACGTGAGAAAATGCAAAACAACTATTTATTCAGTACGATTGGATGAAAAGAATGTAACTTGATATGCCGGTTGTTGTAGTCTTAAAATATTAATTTTAAGACGGCAAGAATAAAGTGTTTGTATGTACATGCAATTGGACTGGAGGAGTTAAGGCAAGCAAAATGTATGCATGTACTATGTACATGCGAAGATGATATTCTATGTAAGTAAGTAGGCATACCGTGAATGTGTGCGTTTATAATAAAATGCAATTTATGCTAATTGCATTTTTTTATAATTTGATTATAAATTTTAAATTAAATTGAAATCAAAATTGAATTTCATTTTTGCTTTCAAAATCAAATCAATATATCATGTAGAATGATACACATATATTGATGAATCAACCTTATGGTTGTGATTTGAAGCATTGGGCACCTGGGTCACAACGCCAAGGTTGTCGTGGCGAACGCATCAAAGCGTAGTTTTTTACATAACTCTTTCGAGTTATTGTCAATCCAGTTGCATGCAGAATTGTAGAAGATAAAAAGTGGTCCTTCAGTAAGGCAATAGAAACAAAAGGCAATTCATATATGATTTGCTTCTACTAATACGAATAATTCATTAAAAGTATCAAAGTTCATTCTTAGGAATTTGTTTGTTACAGATTTTTAGGGTTCACTTTTAATTGGAGCTCACGTAAAAGATTTTCATGTGTCTTAAGTATACCAGTTTTTACTCCACTTTCGCTTACTTCCAACTTTTTCTTCAAGTGCCAAAATAATGGCTGCATAAGCTCGTTTCTTCTCGAATAAATACGACATGTCATCACTGTTCGAAACCTTTTCTCTCACTAAATGATGATTTAAAATCTCTAACATCTTGGATGTTCAAAAATACTTAGATGATGTATAACCAAATTTTTGCGGTCGACCAAAACAAATCTACTTGTTCTAAATGCAAACATTTGACCTTATGCCGAGCTTCTGATGTTACAAATTACGATATGGTTATTATTATTAATAATATGAATGTTACTAAATATCATCGTATTTCTGATTTGAGTGTCATGCCAGTAATTTAACCTTTAAATTTGATTTTTTTATTAATAAAGCTTATACTCGTGTCGGCTTGGTTTAAACAACATACTTGTTAATTTTCAGACCCATACCTGAGACAACTTACAACTAGATGTGCAAAACTCCATATAAACCCGGAACACTTTTCGAAAGCTTTTTAACTTTTTATTCAACCAAAGAAAGCTATCATTGCGAGGAATTTATGTGGCATAATACAGCAAGAGAGAGAGAGAATGTGTAGAGCTTTCTATTAGAGGGCCATTAGCTCGTTTTAGTTGGACCGCGTTTTGTGAGGTTTTGCACATCTAGTTGTAAGTTGTCTCAGCCCATGCCTAACACTTACAAGAGTTTATATGTTTCTCTGGTTAAGCCAATTCTTGAATATTTTTCAGTCATTTGGGGTCCTTTTTAGGGTTCCGTACCCAAAGGGTAACAAAGGGAACCCTATTACTAAGATTTCGCTGTCCGTCCGTCCATCACCAGTTTGTATCTCATGAACCGTAATAGGTAGACATAGTTGAAATTTTCGCAGACTGTGTTTTTCTATAGCAGATATAACAACAAATAACAAAAATAAAATAAATTTGAAAATTAAAGAGGGCCCCATACAAGAAACGTGATTATTTTCGGCGGATTTTTAGGGTTCCGTACCCAAAGGCTAACAACGGGTACCGTCATCAGGTTGTATCTCATGAACCGTAATAGCTAGAAAGTTGAAATTTTCATAGACTGCGTTTCTCTATTAGCGATATATCAACAAATAATAAAAATAAAATTTAATTAAAAATTAATGGGGCCCCATACAAGAAACGTAATTTTTTCGGCGTTTTTCATTCTTATTATTATCTGTCTGTCACCGGACTGTTACTCATTAGCCGTAACAGGTAGACAGTTGAAATTTTCACAGAATGTGTATTTCTATTGCCGCTATAACAACAAATAATAAAAATGAAATGAAATTAAAAATTATATATAATACGTGATTTTTTCGGCGTTTTTTTCCTCGTTTTATTCTCATTCATTATTATTTTCATAAGTAGGCATTTTTTTTCAAATGACAGCATTATTATTATTTTTTCAAATGACGCCTACTCTTATTTGATAAAATAAATAAAAAGTAGGTACACAGTGCGCGAGTCGGACTCGCACTTGGCCGGGAATTATATAACTCATATTCCGACAGAATTTAGAGAATTCAAAAATTTGCAATTCGTGAATTAAGTTGGTCTGCTAGACTTCGAAAGAATCATTCTGATTGACTTACAAAAACTTCCGTTGTGTCGTAAACTTCTTAGTGTCTTGTTTATTATAGAAATTTCATATTCCCTCTAGAAGAATCCACAACAAAAAACCACTGATTGAGTTCTTCCAGAGAATGAATTATGGACTTAATAATCCTTTCTATCGGTGCATTTGCCAATTTAATTTATAAAACAGCATCGTTGATTTTTGTTTAGATAAAGTAAGTATCAAGTTGACTCTAATTAATTTCCTTAAATTTGAAAGATAATTTATGTAAATATACTTTATTTTTTTTCAGTTCACACTTTTAGCGTACTTTTACTAATGTCTCTATTAATATTCTTATCTATAAGGGACTGTTCTCGGTAGATAAATAAAGAAATATAAAACATTGAACCACTATTTGAAGTAGTAAACAATTGTAATCAAATACATTTTATCAAATTGTTTCTTCAAATTCCTTTCATCAAATATGGCCACCTTAATAATATGTAAGTATATTGCCAAAAAAATTCAGATCCATATCAAAATTTTAAAGTACCTGCTGTATTTCGCCGTATTTTTAAAATATTTTCTTGCAGATCTAAATCGTCTTCTTGTAACTTAACTTAAATGCTTCGCTTTATTACCTATGCAGAACAGATCTTGCGTCTTTATTAACTCTCAAACTATTCCCACTAAAATTTGTAATGTCTTTGTGAATTGCCCAGATTTAGCGCAATTGTATGCTTTAGTAATGGCTGCCTACTATAATTGTAAATTTAATATTCTTTTTGTGAACTATTACTTTTTGGATTTTTTCCTTTACTCGTCATCATTTTCGATAAAAATTGTGGAAAAAAACTAAACAGCTGTATTAATCTAACCCGTCTATTATAGGTACTGTCCAGTATTACTACCTGAAATACTTGTTATCAATTACTAACTTAATTAATCAACTAGAGATAGCAGTTTATTTGTTATAATGTATTATAAACAAAAACATCGTGCACAGCCTGCCATTTTGCTGATCATAGCAAATAATAAATTGAAGATAGCAAATAAGGAAAAGAAACGAAAAAAAAAGAATTTCGATTTAAAATTAAGTAAATCCGATATATTAAAAAAAATCAATTCACTTATTTTTGAAGGTTCCCTCTCAAAAATGTTTTTCCGCCATATTTTTTCCAACCAAATGTCAAATTATAAAGTTGACTAGTATTAGTTCCAAACAAAGCGAGATTATAGACTATATTAGGAATAATTGCTGCCCTCTAAATAGATACTAGCTAGATAGTTGGTATTACTTATCTAGTATTATATATATTAACTAGTGCTAGTGCTAGGGCTAGTATAAGGTATATAGAAAACAAGGTATTCCCATTAAAATTTTGACACCTTGCAGCTGATAGCCTGTTACGTAATTCTGTGACTAATGTTATACATTTTAATAGGAAAGACAGAGAGGAGAGAGAGTATTGTGTTCTCTGTGACGTACTTTCCTATACATTTCATTATATTACGACACCTAATGGTGGAACATGGTTCGTAATGGGAATACCTTATATTCTATATACGTTGGGGCTAGTACTATTAGCTATTGGAATAACCTGCAAACGTTCGAGATAATGTATATTGTTAAAAAGAAAACCATTAGAAAAAGATACCACTTTTTTTCGTGGATGCCATTGCATTTTGAGAATGTAAATTTGACACCAAAACCAGAACCTTGTACCTAAGAATTTTCTTAAATTTTACACTAATTATGGATTGGCATAATTACTAGTCTGAATTTAAAGTAAAGTAAAAGAAATAAGGATATTGCTTAAGTTACACACACCACAGAAAAACTAGGTAACAGCTGGACTATAATTTTAATTCATACAATTTCTGGTAACATATAGCACCTCCAGTGCAAAACAACCACATCTCAAAATCGTCAATGTTTGACTTTTTTTATATGTAAGTATATATTTACAGGCTACTAACTAAAGAAAGAACTACACCAGTTCCTACTGAAAAATTTGAATTTGTAGAGTGATTTGAAATGCTTAAAAGTCAATTACAATTTTTGAGTTGTGGTGGTCTTGTTTTGAGGGTGCGATATAGACTTCAGAGTGAGTGAGAGTTACATAAATCACTAAGTACCTAGTTACTAGAATTTTGCAACATATTGAACTCTGTATTACTTATACACGAACTATTCAAAGTTATTGAAATGCTATAGATATATCCAATCTATTCTATGCTTGTCAAAAGAAAACAAATTAAATAGATTTATTTGTTTCCATATAGACTACTTATACTTACTAAGTATAATACTAAGTATGCCATAAACCATTTATGTGCATATATTTACAAATTTAGTAAGCCTTTGATTATTTCCAGATTTCCCTTCCGTATCCGAGTTCAATGGATTTTATTACATACACAAGAAGCTTATTTTAGACCTGAACGTTGTAAAGTCAGCCTACATAGTCTGTTTTGTGGTCTTTACCCAGAATGCAACTGTTTAATCACTTTGAAGCAAATCAAAGAACAAAAATAAATCATCTTTCTGAAGTTAAAACGTGCACATTTCATGCTGTATATACTAGCCATAGTCAGTCATAGTATAAACTTATTACAAATATAGTGGAGAAAACACATTCTATGGCAATAAACTATGCGATACGGAAGTTGTAACATCATCATCCAATCCAAAATTGAAATCAGAATTTCATGATTGTCGAATTTCTATGATAATTACGTAAATTGAAATGCTTTAACGTACATACCCTACATACTTATGGTGATCATCGGTGAAGAATCCGATAATGTAAATAGCTATTTATTTATTTATTTATTTATTTATAAAAAATTAATACTATAGTAAACAGATACATAAATCCAATTACTTACTACCGTTTGGTTTGCGCTAATTGACTTCAAAGGAAAAAAAAAGAAAAAAAGAAATAGAATCAACTATCATATATACATAAGGAACTTAAATCTAAATATAGAGGATGATAAACAATAGTTACATTTGAAAAGGAATAGTATAAAATTAAATAATGTAATTACAGATAAATTTAAAAGTCATAGATATACTATCTAAATTCATTTATACAAAAATCGGTTAGGTCAATTTGTCCCAGAAGTGTCATCTATACACATGGACCTGCTGAATCTGGGCCCAGGATCCCTATCCATATAGCTCCTATTCGAAATTATATACATGGCAACAAATTTTCATACAAAGAAAGATAAAAAAACCTCATTGTGATTGTATAGTGTCGGTGCTTACAGCTCCAGTATTTTTTTATTTCCCGCCTTTGTTTTAATAGCCAAACTCTATTTGGTAATCAGAGAAAATGTGTATAACTAAACCGATTCGCTCAATCGGAACTTTCACTTTACTTTAAATGCACCATTCGGACGGGAATTCCCCTTAACGCCACTTTACGTTAACTTTCTTCTAGGGACTGAAAATCAATTTGCTCGCCTTCATGTTATGTTTGTGATTGTATTTTACGTTATTATTCCTGTTAATAACTCAAAATAGTTTAGAAAATAACTTTTGTTAGAGGACTCCATATCTTAAAGTGCCATGGGCTCCCACTTAGCTAAAGACGGACATGTGTCCCAGTATGACACAACAAAGGAATTATCCAGATGTAACAAAAAAGAGTATGTACTCAAAATTTTTAGATACACTTTATGCGTTTAAGGTAAAAAAGTAATTTTTTTTTACAAGACAAGAAAAGAATCGTTTTTTAATAAAATGTCCGGAATAACGGCACATACCTATACGATATTTTTAGAAATTGTCAGAATTGCACCTCGCCTATTTATTGCAATGTTATGTCTAATATCTACAATATGATTCGTACGTGACCTTGACAACGTCAACTACACCAAGACCAAGGCTACCATCATCTGCAGTAGACTGTTGGATATATTAAATGTGGAAATTTAAAGATTCTACAACCCGAACGTAGGGGTGAACACTGCAAGTTGACAAATTTACAAAAATATCTTCAAATTGAAGAATCTCTATATTCTATTTGCCTGCACCAAATTTAGAAAACATATTTTTGGCTAGAAACTACTCTGCGAGACCAACCACAAGCCTCTTGAGGTAATTTCAAAGAACCTCTTACATTAAAAGAAATAGCTATTGCAGCTGCCTTGAGTGTCATCAGCCAATTAAAACTGAAGCAAGATAACGACCAAGAAATTTACTTACTGATGAAATCGAAAAAAAAACCGTAACTGTTTAAAGACCACATCCTAAAAGGTTTGCGCAAACCATGCAAGAAGTCAACGCTACGATATGGGTATTCGGTAGGGTATACAGACTAACTCTGAGTATCGTGGGTATTGAGTATACTAGACATAAATAAAATCGACATTGACAATAATCTGCTCTTCAAATATAACAAGTTTATTGATTGTATATCCAAAATCCTGAAATCAGTGGATATTTTCGTGCTTAACGCACTGTAAACGTAGCATGGAAGCATCTTTATTAATAAAATACTTATAACTAAAGATATACTACGGGGATGGCAGCATATTGTCCCGTTTGCCAGCGATTTCAATCGGCCTCGGCGAAGGTAAAGGAACCTCTTATCTTGAAGGATATTCTATTCCTACCCTGGTAGATTGTATGGTTGTGATATTTTTCCTAATTTCAATACTTATTTTTTTTTTAATTATAGTTATAAAGCTTTAAAATTTCTTGGAACTAAAGAGGCAATATCTACTGAATTAATTAATATCTCATGGTATGGTATGACAATAGGGCTCAAATCGGACAATGGGTGCCTATCATCAGGGAGGCAGTTTAACATACATTTGCTAATAACTGAGCACCATCGCTCCAATGGACTTGTCGAAGGATATATTTAAATGGCAAAATGACTACTGAACAAGAGTGCCATTTTGAATTGTCAAAAATTTACTTACAACTTCTTTTTCTGCTTTTGAAACATACCCAGATCAGATGAACGCAATTCGCGGAATGAACATCTAATTAAGAGTTATAAAAATTATCTTCATGAATTAAAATAAATGCTTGCTGTGAAAATCATACAATATGTTCATGAAAAAATTAATAGCATACGTAAATCTCAAAAATCGTTCAAGTAGGATAACGGTACTGGTTATCATGAGAAAGTTATTTAAAGCATACCCAAGCGTATCCAGCCCAGCCTGCGCCGAAAAAAGGACGGACAAGCAAGCGCACAGAAAATGTTTGGTTGTCTCAGGCATTCCTTCCTGGCAGGCCAAACAACCAGAGCAGTCAACAACTCCCACCTTCGTTAGATGATCGTGATACGAACTGTAGCCAATGATGATGCCAACCACAGTGCTGCATTGTTTTCTTCCAAGTCACAAGAGAAAGTCAGTGAAATTCCTATTAAGCCCATCAAGAAAAAGTTTTGTACACTTGCAATGCAAGTGCTCAGGTTCACCGCAATCGCTGCTAATGCTTCATGCGAACATCCGCTTAGATGGACGCAGTTTAGACAGGTCAGTATGCTGCCTCTGCTCCACGAAATCTGTAGGTAGGATGATGCCTTTATTCTTACCCTCAACCATCATCTTACCCACAAGTTTTCGTACGGCAAAAGTGCGTTTAAAAGAGGAATTAATGAAGGAAATAACATCGGAGTTGAATTTATAAAGACAAACGCGAAGCGCTCCATAAAAATCAGTGCATTTCTGAAAACTACTGGAAATCTTTCAAGTTTAAATCATATTAAAGAATTAATGCAAACATTTTAGAGCCTCCATAGTAATATAGAAAACAAATCACTATAAAGAAAACAACCAGATCGTCTTGTCGGTCCGCCCTTGTTCATTTATTGTATACACTTCCGGTTAGACAATCCTTTATTAAATTTTTAACATTTTAAATAAACGGAATAAGCCAAAATGTAGTATTTTTTACCATCCTCTTTGACGTGCTTCTCAATGCTTTTGCCATTTTGATCCTTTTCAAAAAGCTCCCAAAGAACGGTCATTGTGATTTTTGACATCAACATTGTCGGTACGTTTTTTAATTCGTATGCTTCCTTTTTTAATAAATTGTACAACAGTGTCTTTCACGTCGAATGCATATTTTTCCAAACAATGGTGTAATTTAGCGAAAACCAGCAAAAGTGTATCTAAAGATAACTCTGTAGAACAAAAACCGTACTATCGATTGATATAAATACCTACTCTCTATTATAATTTGGCATTAAACTCTTAAAGACATGAATTGGTACAGAGAAGTTGAGTTACGTGATGTGATGAACTATTCTAACCAACCACGAAAACTTGGAATTATGGAATACGTCTTTAATAAAATATATCTATAGGGTCACCTTTATAACAATAAATCCAGATGAACAGCACTTTTCGAGAATATTCAAAGCATAAATAGATCTTTAAATTTTATCAGCAACCCAGAAGCTCGAATAAATCGAATTTCTTTGAACCGGTCCTCTCAGTCTCTCAGAGTGCATAAAATTCTAAAGATAAGTTTTCAAATATGTAATTTAGCTAGAATAGGCTTATCTGCGCTTATAAAAACTTGCAGTACGTACCCAAGGTGGTCAGGCACCCGAATGAATATGATTATTATTTGGAACGTTTGTTACCAATAATTCTTACTCGCTCAGCAGAAGTTTCTATCATAAATTAACCAGTTAGAATATTACAGTACCCACTATTGCTTAACGAAAACCATATTCCACTCCACATTCGTATGACCCACGATAATACAAAGTAACCCTTATAGTCCTTATGGCCATTTTCATCTATTCTCAATCCGTAACAAAATCTAGATACTAATTTTTGATTGGTGAATAAGGTCAAATTTAGATATTTTCAAAATTAACACCATTAAATAATCTTGGTTGATAAATATGGCTCTTAAAATAGTTAAAAGTTTTGGAAATGGATGGTATGAAGTTAGTAAATAACGAATTTTTTCAAATTTTTGGACGTATTTGGGGTATACAGAAGTCGAAATAATTACGGAAATTTAAAGAAACTATCCCTATTCTTGCAAGAAAACACAACTTAATTTTGTTACAATTATTAATGTGCCATGAATTAATTAAAATGTCAATTTGAATTAAAAAAAATCACGAATTTTATTTTTCAGATCGAATATGAAAAATCTTACGCTTAAAATAAAAAAAGAATTTAAAAATTTTCAGAAATTTAAAAAATACTCTTCAATGATATAAAATATTTCAAAATTTTCTCACATAAGACTACTCGTAGATATTTAACGAGACCACAACTAAATATAATAAAAAAAAAAAAACTGAACTGATGGAAATAATGATAAAAATAAAATTATGAGGTAACAAAAATTCTATTAATCTCAAATAACTTACTTTTTTTGGAAAAAACTTTCACATCTGGCATCAATTTTGACGGCACTCTTCATTTTACACTTAAAAACAATTCACACTAAAAAAATACAAATAATAATAATTTAAAGGTTAAAATACTTTTTCTTTCACTTCGATACTCTTGCAAAATCACTTCACAAATTTAAATTAAAAAAATTAAACCCGTGACCTGATCCTTTACCGATCTGATCAGTATGACGCGTCTCGACGCACTGCACCCACACTCCATGATTTGCGTTTCTGATGATGATTATGGTGACGATGATGATGATTTTCATTTTGAGTTTGCGCATACGTCGATTTATTTTCCTCTTACTTAGCTTGGCGCTCACGTCCATATAGGCCGGCTATATTGTACCGCTTACCGTACGTACCATTTACCGCAAACACTCTAAAGATAGAGAAAATCAAAAATTTTCATTAAGAAAATATTATCTTTAGGACATATGCGCGGATGGAATTTTTTTTTCTATTTTTTTGTCGTGGTCATTTACAAGATTTCATCTAAGACTTAAAAGAATCTAAATATTTTTACGTTAATTCATTTATTAAATGAACACCGGCACTCTCTATTCAAATCATCAGGAGAATGGAATTTTGAACTCTTCTTCACCACGCCGCTGCCGAACTGTATAATAATTAATTAAATAAACAAAAAATCCAGTGGCGCTACAAGTAAATGGGTCCACCAATCTTATAAGGATTTTTTTTTCAGTGTTCAGGAAATATTTATAACATCATTGGAATCTCAAGAAAAGAGGCACAAAAAGCTGAGAAAAGGAAAATGTTTCGATTATAAAAATATACTTAACTTAAGATCGCACCACATTTTCCTTTTTTTACTTTTATTCTGAGTCATGATTTATATTACCAAACGGGAAGTAGGTGGAGCACTATGTATGTAGGTAGTACTTGTATTTAATGTATGTATACAACTAACTACTTGCTAATAATAATTAATTAACAAGAGCAATAAAGAACCGATAATAATTCACAAAACACATATTTCGCAAAATATTTAGACCCAATTGTTTTTTTTTGTTTCTCTTTGGTTAGCAACAAGGCAATATTTTGTGAGAGCTAAATTTTGTGAGTTTTGTTTAAATTTGAAATGTTTAAGAAAAGTTGGCGCCGTGATTTTGAACTCATATTGTGTTGTGCATAGGTGCGCAACATCAAATATAAATTTTAATTTTATTTTTTTTTTCAAGATATTGCGCTGCAGCGTTCAACCAACTCGTTCTGATAAAGCTCGATATGAAAACTTCAAGAATTTGCAGTGATATTTTTTTTTTTTTTAATCATTATGTCACAACACGGTGTGCATCATTTTGAACGTCTGAATCCAGCCTGAAACACGGGGGAAAACAGGATTCGTAGCCTTAGGCTAATCAACACAGTATTCAATGTTTTGTTGAAAAACAAAAATCATGGCCAATCATATTCAATTCTATATTCCTCGTAATTATATTCTTAATTTTAGTCCGCGATATCTGAGGCGGACAGAGTTTTGCGAAAATTTATCACACAGTCGAGCAGCCCAAAAGATAACTATGTAGATAACGTTCTCGGTATTTTCAGGATGAATCAAAGCTGGGGATGGGGATAGGATAGGTGCAAGGCTCCAAGACGTCTTCTTCATATAGCTGAACTTATTATTATATTATATATTTATGCATCGAGAATATGGGCCAGCATTACTAGTATGACCTAGCGATCCTAGTTTAGCGGCCAGACCCAGCCTATCCTCCAGGGACAAAAAACATAAGAAAAACTGTATTTGGTAGAATAAACTGGGCGTTTAACTGCAAGAACATATCTAAAGCTACTATATAACACGACACCACATAAAAATAAAATATAAATAATAAAATAATTTTAATTGGAATAACTGGATAGAAAGGATTTTGATTCATGATCATTTTTCTCAAGCGGTCTTTTGGTACCCTGTCGTTAACCAGTTAATCTGGTTGGATGCCTTCTTGGGACTACTTTAGCTTACGTTAGAGTATACGTTATATACGATGTAAACAAACCAAACCAAAATCCAAACCAATTGACAAACTCTCTTCACCCGCTCCTAATTTTTCAACAACTAACAAATTTTGGTCATAGGTATCTAGATACATAGTAACATATAAGCACTTATCGGATACATTTCCGTACGGAAAGTTAATAAATAAAATAGCACACGATATCTGCATTTTTAATATCGCTTATTCCGAATGTATTGATTTTAATATGACTCAAGCCCAAATCAAGAGTCAGCTAACAAAGTTTTTATGATTTTTTGACTGTTATATTTTTTTATACTTATATTTATGCACATTTTTATTAGTTATTAATGTTATTTTTAAGAATTATTTTAAGGCTTATTAGTAATCAGTGATATAATCACGACAATGAGACTCGATTAGTACACAAAACTAATCGAGTCTCATTGTCGTGATTATATCACTGATTACTAATAAGCCTTAAAATAATTCTTAAAAATAACATTAATAACTAATAAAAATGTGCATAAATATAAGTATAAAAAAATATAACAGTCAAAAAATCATAAAAACTTTGTTAGCTGAGTCTTGATTTGGGCTTGAGTCATATTAAAATCAATACATTCGGAATAAGCGATATTAAAAATGCAGATATCGTCTCATGCATACCGTAATTAGTGCTGTGAAGAGGAACTTAGAAAAAGCCACGATAATTAAGGGAGCGAAAAGGAGTTAAAACGCTAAGAGCCGCCAGAAGTTGAGGAGAGTTAATAACGCCCTGTAAAATATCCAAAACGAAAGCGACTTGCCTAAAGAAAGCAGATTAAGCTTTTGCGAGTATGGAGGTAGAGTAAATCTCCAAGGAAACTTACGAAGAGCAAACCTAGGGTATCTTCGTTGAACGGCCTCAATGCGACCATAATCTCACAAACCCCAAAAATAGCGTTAAATTTGTTCAATAAATTTCCATCTACGGAATAATCAAAATATCAAAATAAACGAGCCTCTCTTCTTCGGAATACATCATATACATATCGAGAAAACCTCCTACTGGAAAATGTCCACAGCTCTAATGCTTTTGTTCTTCGTGGAGAGCAATTTGCTCCATAATATTTAATCTTATATAAGACCCTCATGAGAGCTTGATTATTCTGTCTGATTAGATCGGTGTATCAGTAAGTTAATGTAATTAAAATTTCTACGGAAATGTTTGAAGCAATCAATACATTCAAAATTCCAGGATATATCTGTAGAAATTGTACATGTTTTTTCCCTTTGTTGATTTGCGTCCCATAGTTCAAGCAGAATCATTCTAAAGTTCGTTATTGTTAATGTTATATCAACTAGACATCGATATCAAAATCACCACCGAGCTCATTAAAAGTAATAGAACCTTACCTTATTATCCAAGCATTTCTACCAAATACTAAAAACAAGTCCCATCAAGTTCCAACAAAAATACAGCGGATACAATCCTAATCGGAACTCCAAACAAAGACAACAATGGCTATCAGGATATCTAAAAAATATATATATGTATATATAATCATTCGAATAAAGTATCTTAAAAACTGAAATTGGACTAAGTTAAACATTAAAAACAGTGACATGAAAAAATTTATTGATTTTACCATTTAAATTAAAGAGAATTTCAAAACCTCAAATAATTACACAATCACCCACACTAAATATTTATTGAAAGTAAATTTAAATTTAACACTCTTATCCCATTTCATTTTCTTGATAATAATATCCTACTGCAGTTTCAGGAACAAAAGGAATAGCCGAACCTCTGTCTGTAGCAGTATTGATAGCATTCGAAATACTTAATAGCGCGTTAACCTTTTGCGATTCTATATTATGCCTTTCGGCAATAATATTCTTCTCAAATGCATGTTTTCTCCTTTCGAATTGGAGCTTTTGAGTTTCTAATTGTAATTTTTGTCGCTCTACTTCAAGCTTATCGTTTTTGTATCGTATGAATTCCTTTAACAGAGTTCCCTTAAGTTCTGATATTTCATTTTTGATTTTCCTATATATTTTACTTCGTTTGTTTTTTCTCTTAGATTTATGTTGAAATATTCTACGATTGGGTATATCATCCACCTGAATATCTTGTCGAATATCTTCATGGGGACTATTTGAAGAATTTGATTCATCGTCTAATGAGTCTTCTATCTGAAAAAATGAAAAATAAAACTTTTGTTTATAGACTTCTGTGTAGTTGAGTGATTTCAATAATAGATTTATTATGTATGTATATCTAAAATTTATATCTAGAAATTAAGTAATAACCGCATTTATTTGCAAATCTAATGCAGATCAAATAAATTTATAAAATACAATAGCACAAGTCAAAAGAAAATTTGTTTTGCATTTTCCTTTTGGCATATTGTAAATTTTTTTGATTTGCATTAAATTTGTAAACGAAAAAATGTTAATAAAAGAACTTACATCTATTGTTTCGACTTTTACAGTAACACCCTACAGAGAAGAAGCAAAGCAAACTTACTATATTATTTTATTATTGTTTTTTTTTTTTAAGTATAAATTACAAACAAAAGGTCTACCTCAGTCGGATTGTTATGTGTTTCTAAAATATCTTTGGAATTATTAGGCACTTCTCCTTGAACATATATTGGAGCATCCTGAAGTAAAAAATATTATCTATTGAATATTTATTTTTTCAATATTATTAAATATTAGTAAGTTTACTTACATAAGATTGTGAACAATTCGAAATTTGAACCACATTTACAACTGGTTTACTGGCTGCGATTTGTAAAATTCTTTCATCCAACCCATTCAAGCAATCTTTTCCATATGTTTCGAGATCATTTTCCTCTAACCGTTTTCGATGTTTTTTATATTTTCCTTTTGCATTTAATCTGAAAATATAAAAATTTTATCTAGTTAATTAGATATTCTCGTTAGTACGTATATAAAGAGAAAACTATAAATAAGGCATTCCTGTGGCGTGGCGTGGCAGCTACATTTTACATACAAAAAACATTTGTAAAATTGTAACTTAATCGTTTATTGTAGCCATCGTAGGATGTGATATGACCTTTATTATTAATTAACGTCGAATACAGTAAGGGGGTGTAATCATGTTATAACGATGATATAAGGCTAAGTATGAAAAGGATTATAAATGCACTTTATTATATAATATATAAATAATATAAAAACCTCCCTATACCTAACAGACAAGTCAAATTACAAAAACCTTTCACTTACTTTAAGTCGCCCCAACACTTCTTCCATCTGCTCATATCTTTATAGGCACCCGGCAATGCATTAAGTTCGGTGGAAAGCTTTCGCCACAGATTAAATCTAAGCTTCCGCTCATCCGATGGGTTCACATCACTTGAAAGGATTAATTTTGTTTTACTGTATTATAAATTATAATTAAAGACAAAATAAATACTAGATATTTACTTGTTAATGATATTATTCGCAAGTTCAAGATGATTACTCATAAAATTTACAAGAAATACTTTTTGTTCATCAGATGCTCTTTTATGATTCTGTCTACGCTGAGTACTAAAATCTATCTCGTCCATATTCAGAAAAAATAAATAAAAAACAAACAAAAAATGCAGATCTGAAAGGAAGGTTTTTTGTGAATGTTAAATAATTAAACTATTTATAAATACGATAATACTTTCAATACTTACCAATTGATTAAACGCTACGCTAATAAACCGAAAAAAAGAATCTATTTCATATTTTTAATAATATACAGTTTTCCTTATTTTTGTTATCCAAACAAGCATTCTGACAGTTTTGAATGACACTTCTCGGTGGTGAGTGAATTATGTGAGAAAATACAGATAAAGGTGAGATTATGAAATGGTGGTGAGATACCGCAGTATGTATCTAATTTTTTTGCGAAATCAATACAATTAAATTAGTGGCATAATAAGCGGAATTAGCAGAAATGAGACGAGTTATATGAGAATTAAGGACTTTCGAAATTTTGCTTTGAAACGTATTATAACAGTCCGGCAACTTTTCAAAATAATAAAATAATATTTAAATATTTATTTATCGTTTCTCAATGAAGCCGCTGTAAAAATATCGCAAAAAAACTTTACATCTGTCAGTTATTTGTTGTTTCCGGATGTGATGTTTTCTTTTTCTACCGCAGATCTATATTGTATTAAAAAGTACTTGTTAAGGGAATATAAAGATCTACCATTAAAAAATTAGAAGCAAACTGTTCTTGCAAGTTATTTTGCAATTGAAACACGAACAGATGTCTATAAAAGATTCCAAATTTTGTACATTTCCCCAACGATCTCAACAAAAATTCTACACACTTCGTTCTAATGAAAAAAGACAAGACAGGTTACACTGATGGCTTACTTGAAACATTGTCATATTAACTTCCTAAAACCCAACTTCCAAATTCAACTTAGCCACACGCACTTCCAGTACGGTAGAATTTCACTCCTCAAATTGACTGAAGCTCACTGTCTTATATTTTACCCTTTTAAATTAACGTCACGCCGTCGCGAGTGTTCTCTCACAAGTCTTATAATTTTAAATGATCTCCTACGACTTCGTGAAAATAGAGAAGACAATTTGTTTTACCCGCCCGAACTATCTCCAAAATTGATTATGCTAATATCCCTATCGTTTCTTGTAGGACCTTTATAGAAATATCGTCAGGCGACTCATTATGGAACATCTTAGGTGTTGTTTATGTTCGGTCAAGTCACTCAGCAGTTTAACTGAGATTTAGTGGTGTAGTATGGATCAGTAATGTTATGCACTATTTTGTAAAAACTTTATCTGAACCTGAATTATGTACTTAACTCTAGTTGTATGCTTTTCTTTGTATTATACAAACCAATGCAATGTATTTAAAGTAGCTTTAAACCTCTCTATTACAGAGGCACTTCTACTATTTTATTTTATCTTTCTAAACATGTACCTACTAAATGATCTCGTATCTTACTAGTGCATTGCCATGAATATATATGTATAGTGTTATAGTTATATATATATATAATAAATTGAATTGAATTGAAAAAAAAATTACTGTATTGAAAGTTGTTTATGCCAAAAACTCGCACGACTATATTTTAGTTTCAAGTACAGTGTAGTTTTCACTATTAAAGCTCCAATTAATTTTGAAAGAAACTACACAAATTCATCTTCCATTCCGAGCAAAGGTTTAGTGGTCAGAATATATTTGTGGGATTAGATTTCTCCCAGTAAAACAATCTTCCCAAATATCCCCTAAAAAACAATTTCTCTATTGAAATAATAATAAAACTCAATGTGGTTTTGACCAGCCTAAGCATTCAATTACCATTTCGTTCTACAAGGAATGAGGATTGAAAATCTCATAGTTCAACATAGTTTTCTTATAAAAACAAAATTAAATTTATTTCCTTAAAATGCCAATTTCTTCATTAACAAGTAAATATGTTGATCAACTTCAAATCCATGCAAATTATTCGCATCACCTTGTAATCTCATCAATAGTCCACCAAAAGATACGTACGCAGATAGTCGACTTGATGCTTCATTAATTGCTTCATCACCTTCTATTCTATATATTTTTCCATACATTACATATTCAAAACTATCAGCTCTAGAGCCCTCTGTTTCCATTGGATTGTATTCTCCACTGTCCGGACATCCATCTTCACGTAACGTTGTTGCAAGAACAAGCCGAAATTTATCTCCCAATTCCATTGGATATAACCATGAATTAATATCCAATATCAAATCCATTTTAAACGATTCAGATTCACAATGTAATCTACTAACTCGATCAAATTTTCTGCCTTCGGGATCCATATCTTTTACATTGAAAATATCTTCGAATAATACACCAGCCATTTTTTAAGGTTAAGATCAATTATACCGCCTATAAGAGAAGCAATTTTGATCGTTTTATTTTTTATTTATTATTCTTAAGTACTTCACTATCTGTTAGACTATTATTTATATACTGAATGGCTTCTGTTCTGTTCAAATAACTAAAAATTGCGAATCTTAGTAGAAATCTAGTAAGCGTGCTTAGATTTAACAACACATGAAATGTCAGAACGGCGAAATGTCAACAGTCTCTCTTGTTCTTATTGAATTTGGAGCTGCGTTCGCAATTTAAAATTATTCTCATTTTTATTTCACTATAATAAAAGTATACATATCGAAATACAGATGGCGTTAGTAAAACTGAAGTGAACATAATTATATCCACCATTTCTCCTACAGAGATTTTGGAAGTTTTAAGGGAGAAAATCAATTTTATCTACTACCTTTAATACAAAGCTTTTTAGTTTTCGAGCTATAATTATTTCCGTGCCGAATTTAAAAAGCCACTCGCTTGCAGATGGGATAGTTCTCTTTTAGTCGTATTGTGACTGTAGATGGAAAATGAATGCACAAAGAAATTATTCATAGAGAAAATGATGCCTAATTAAATAATGTAAAGTAAAGTTAAACAGCAAAAATCAAAGTACAAATCAAGTATTTTCATGAACGGTATGAATATGCCTCTATTCACCGTGAATAAAGCATAAATTATGTATGGATGAACGCTCGACATATGGACTTTATTAAATATAGATGTCCGGCGCAAATGTCCAAAATAAACAACTATGCAAAGATTCCATTCTTTCCCAAAACTGTAGAAATTGGTAGAATTTCAGTGAGTGTCCATATACTAGCAAATGTGACACAACAATTTTGATTACATAAATCTCACCTGAAATCAAAAATATAATATCAATAAATTAAACTTATTTATTATAAGAGCCCCAAAAATATTTCTTACAAGTTACTGAAAAACAAGGCACATTCTATTTAAAATTCTTGTTAAGCTATAATAGGAAATAAAAAAAAAATAAAAAAAAAACTTGTTTAATTTATGGGTGTGTAAAAATGTTATTTTATGTAAATTGAATTGCATTTATTTATTTTTTATATTATACTTAATTCTAAAATTCAAGTTTATTACTTGTTTCTGTCTACAACAAAATTTTATGACGATTAATTATATGCAATTTAGATTTTTTTATACATTCCATATAGCAACATATAGCACTTTATCTTCTTTACAAAGCTTGGAACTCATTAGAACCGCCAAAATGTATGCAATATCAAAAAATTTCCGACACCATTGCATTATTATTAAAAAAACAAAATCAATCAATTCCGAACGATCGAAGATAAAGGTCTTATATCAATTTCATTTCCAGTCCAATTAAAATTAAATAAAAATAAATTTAACAGAAAAACAAAGGAAAAAAAAGAACTCTGACAAAAAAAGCAGCTATAAAATTTGTTTTGAAAAATATTTGTGCCTCGTGGCGCTGGCTCCCGTCTGACGCTGAAATGAATGATTCCGGATTGTTTGGTTCGCGTTTTAATATTATGTAGATGAAGATGATCCATGTGTCATTAAATAATAACGAAAGAAAAAGAAGGATGCATGAAATAAAATTCGCGAAATCAGTTATATACGGAATTCATAAATTAAACATATTTCTGTGAATGTTAGACTTTACATAGATGGTGGAGACAACAGAACAAAACAGAAAAAAAACGCAATGATGGAAGAAATACGTATGTTGATGACCCCCGCGGTAGCATCACCAATAAACGTGTGGCAAAAATCTTGTTTTTCTGTTTTCTCACTACCGAGTGCTTCATCTCTTACGACGGATGGATGGATGGAAAATGGAATTCCCTAGTTTTTTGTTGAGACTGAAAGAAGATGTTGTGCTTTTTTTTTATGTGATATGAATAATGACATTAAAAGATAATACCAAAATGCAGAAGATTTTGCTGGCTGACTACATATGTATATCTACATATTATTTCGTAAGCGGATCTTGTTCCCGGTTTTAACGCCTGCGCAAGCTGTTGGTTTATTCAAATGACTATAGAGTTTCCTTCCTGTGCATCTTCTAAATTGAACTTCTTATTGTTTGATATCTCTTTAGTCGGTGGCTTATTAGTCATATCTCGATACATTTATGGTTTGTTGTGATGAGATTAATTGATATTCATTTCTTTAATTCATTACTAAAAAGGTCAATTAAAATTCTTTAAATTTTTTTAACTGTTTTCAGTCATGACATATCGTCAAGTATAATTCATCATTAACGATTAACGATAATCGATTTTGGATTTTAGTTAATAGGTAATTAGGTACCACAGACAATAATATAGCAATAATGACTCAATACATTTAAATACGTGGACTAACATTGTGTTAATTAAAAGTTTTTACATATTTGATGACTAATAATTAAGCAAGCCTGTTGTATCCGAGAAGATACCAGAAAAATGTTTGTATCTTATTATGTCTGATAAAAGAAAAATGTTTGTATCTGATTATGTCTGACGCATAGAAATAATGTTAGTACAAGAATGTGATGAAATATTTTGATGTTCGCATGTCCTTTTTTCTTTATTTGTCCTTCCGTCTGTCTATCCATCCGATAACTTTAGAACGCGTTAAGTTTGCGAGCTGAAATTTTGTACATAGCAATTATTTGATAAAAGTAAGGTAAATTTTGAATGTAGATGAGTACAATCGGACAACTCCCTTATAATGTGGTTTTAAGGCTCATTGGGGATGGCGAAATAACTTGTCAATTCGACTAGCTCGAGCATCGCCACAATATCGGATGCCGTTCACTCCTTTATCGCTAGATGCATGGTAAATGTTCTGATGAAATATCTAGTTTGATCCATTGTAGATTAAGTTCTGCACGCATCACTCGGAGTCAAGCTGCGCATATCCTTTCACCCCTGAAAATATTTTCGACCGTATAGTAAAATTTCGTGAAGCTGGCATACATCAGCATCTCCATCTTCCTTCTCATATCCCTTATCCCGTCTAACATGCTGTGTTTTGCATCATAGGGTATCCCCTGAGCTCTGTGCTATATGTATATTTGGTAATTTGAACATTGCAATGAATAAGGTGCTTCGTATCAGCAGAAACCAATATTCTGCAGTACGCGACTAGTTCCTGCCTGCCGATAGACGCCAGAAGAAAAATGCTAAGCAGACCTCATATAATAAATTTAGAATCATATGAGGTGAAATAGTAAGTATTTACTTTAGCGTTTAAATAACTAAGCAGCCCTTATCCTGGAGGCAGCCAAGTTGAACGGCAAGTTGAACAAAAGAAAGGTCATAAAGACTTTTACAAAAATGTAAAAAAAAAATTACTAAAAAATGGTAACTAAAACGCTGCAAAAGCTTGCAGCTGGCTCAGATATCAATGAATAGCCGTGCTGAAGAGTATTGGTTCCTGCTGATACGAAACTCCTTATTCATTGCTATCTGCGCCAGCTGCAGGCTTTTGCAACGTGCAACGTTTTAGTTATCATTTTTTTTTTAAAAAATTGTTAACGTTTTTGTAAAAGTCTTCATGACTTTTCTTTTGTTCAAATTGGACATTGCTTGACAATCCGTTGAATTTGTGAACACGGCGTTGTCGTAATATTGAAGATATATGAATGTAATTTAAAAAAAATGGGAGAAATCAGGTAGGTCCTTCACAGTGTTGCCACACAAATATTTCCAGATTTGAAGTTTGTTCACGTATCTACCTATATATTGAGAAAACTGTTAGTCCCAGATGCTATTAATGTATACTGAATAGTTCTTCCGAATATTAAGAAAAAAACTATAAAATGATTTTTTCCTGTCTGACAAACCGTTTTGGGAAGATATGTAAAAAAATACGTTAACAATCTTAATTTGAATATTTTCAAAACAAATGGATGTGACTATATATTTGGATGGATGAATTGATTGAAAAGAAACCTAAAAAATTTCTAGAACTTAGCCCACAACAAGACCCATTGCTATTCACGCTCCAGATTTATGCGTAATTGCTCATAGATCCCAGCCGGATGCTCTCAGAAAATTACTATATTTACATAGACATTCATCATTACTATATTAGATTATAATAATATATTTTTTTCTATAGTTTATAGGTCGTATAGATTCAAATTCAAATTAAAAATACGCAAAAAACAAACACAGACAAAATGTGAAATGAAGGATGGGCTTTTAAATTATGAATTAATAATGATAATTTTCAAGGTGGCTTTGAAAAATCCGAATGAACCTTATGACATTTACGATTTTATAAAAGTAGTTCAATTCTCAGATTTGTAATGGTCATTTCCTGCAAAAACATGTATGTATTTGATGGCGTGCAACACTTTTTTCTTTAAATTTTGTAGAATATCAATGAGGTGACTTAAAAAATAAAGATGTTATTTAAAAATACAAAGCAAAAAAAACATTTATGTAAGAAAGTTATGCAGTGTACATACAGCCAAGCCGTATAACATTCATTCTGAAAATGGTATTTTTATGAATCGCATTCGGATGACCCTCAGCCGCCACGCCAATGAAATCGGGGATTTCTATAGTTGCATGTCATCATTATAAAAGATTATAATTAATTCATTTCGAGTATGATATTTATGCCAATGGTTAGGAATTATGGTGCCGAGCTTAAGAAAAGGGTATAACACTATATCCAAATCTCATCATGCTGCACGGGAAGATCTGTAGAAGTGGCACATTACAAAAAAGTATATTCAGGTACTTTCATCTCTTTATGGACATATGGTGAAAATATTTGCTTTCCAATGAACTATGTTGCACGACACCTTTCAGCTTGTCAAAACTCCACCTTGATTCTAATTTTCAGGCTTCCTTGAGAATTCCAAGCCAAGAATTACGTAGTAATTCTGTTTCTTTCACATTGTAGAGTATGAGCGAATCTAAAACCATTTTATTCTTTGATTCTATCATCGTGTTATGCATAGTTCATCGTTTTATACTTGATTTAAAAATGACAGGTCCACCTTCCTACTTTAACAGCCATGTAGTAAAACTACTTTACATTAGATTTAATTGATTGAGATCTGTGCAGAGTAGGTACCTACCATTTCGAGACTAGCTGAGCTAGAAAGACGCCTCTTGATTTCTTTACATACGGGAGCCGATATGTTCTTCTACAGCACCAAATTTGATAATTACGCACGCAAATTTTAATAGCCTCCACATTGTTGTTATTGTTTTTGTTGTTATCAATGACTCTCCAGGAGATAATGTTCGTGTCAATCTTCATTTTCTTAGTCTCTGCTTTATGATCGCATAGGTACTTATATTTAATAGAATTATAAGAAAATTACATCTCTTATCGGAGCTATACCGCGCGAGTGTTTGCAACTCCTACCCCAAAATTTCTATTAATTAAAAAAAAAGAATGGAGAACACCAAATGATGCAACGATTATAGTGCGATAATTGTTTTAATTTGTCAGTTGAGTGGTAAAACTATAAGCAAAAATACTCTAAAAAGGGCAATGCTCTCTGATTTCCTTCTGGAATGCTATGAAAAATTCTGTTTCACTTATATGAATTTATTTTGAATGCGAAATGTCTAAAACCTGATTTTATGGATAACTTACCCAAAATACAACATTAGAAAATGAGAAAATGTAACATGACTACACAGAACTTTTAACGATCTTCTGAGACATTTCACTTATTACAGAACTATTAGACCTAAGTAGGTACTCTACTTTCTTTACTTTGATCGGGTACCTACATCAAGGTATCTTGGTTACACTGTTCTAGAAATAACTGGATTTCAGTTAAAGAAGGAAATTAAATAAAAACCACATTTATCATTCCCAAATTATATATAAACAATTCCTAAACTATCATTAATTTCAATAACCCACCTAGTAAACAACATCAAATCTGTCATATATACATATCATCATCCCGCATATGTATATATCCAAAACCAAAGGATTCCATTGCTTTATTAAATCAAACTTAAGATTAACATATGTAAAGAAAGAAGAAAAAAAAACATCTGTTTGCCGTTTTCTTGTCAATACCTATTTCTTCTTTTCTTATTTTCATTTGCATTATAAAGGCACGTGTGATTCAATAATTGTAACATCCGACTCTATTCGACAGTTCCACCATCCTATTCGGTTTTTTTTTTCATAGATCAAATTCCACAAAGATCGCATCATATTCATATTCTGAAAATGTATCAAAACTGAAGATATTTTTTTTTCTTTACTAGAGCCAACCTGCTAGAGTTCAAATCAGATCTCGATCTTCAAAAATATTGAACTTTATACCTACAATGCATTTAGAAGATATAAATATATGTATATAGAAACGAGTATACATATGTATAATGTAGGTCTGTATAGAATACATCACACGTGAAAACCCACAAACCTAACCTTTCCTTACCCACCTCAAGAAGGTCAGAACCCCCGATAATTTAATAGATTTCGCAGTAATGCCAATCGTCTATATATAAAAAATATATATTATAATAATGTGGATATAAAAAAAGCGCATGCGCTCTGTTAAATTTCACTGGCGACAATATTCTTTCAGCTTATGTATATTGGAAGATAAAAAACAAAATTAAGAAGAAAAAAAAACATACTGCAAATATCTAAAGCACGTCATTTGAGGACCAGTTTCGTGAAAGTTTTTAAAGAATTTGTCATGAAAATCAGAGATTTGCGTAATCATAGATGGTGCGCGCTGGTGCAAATCTGCTCCAGTCCAGTCCAGTTTTACACTTAATTGCTACTTCATCGTCGTATCGATCGAGAATTCTCCATCTTCATTGGTTTTGTCTTTTTTTTTTTCATCTTATTTCACCATCAGTTTTATCTTCTTCTTCTGGCCTGTCTGTAAAAAGTTTTCGCAAAATAATAATAAGAAGCAAAAAAAAGGAAAGAAAAAACGTCTAAAATCAACCGGTTTTTATTATAACATTCATTTTAACGAAACCAATTATCATCAAGTTTGTTTTGAGGATGAACTTGTTCGCCACTTTGGTAGTTGTTTTTCAAAATCGCATTATGTCGCGATCGCGATCATCTTGATCACCACCGGACTTTTGTTCACCATTTAAGCACAAGACGAAGAGTAGCTGATCTTAGTTCAAGTCGTGAACGTGAAGTGATCGTATCAAGAAAATTTAATAAGAAAATATTCAAAGCGCTGTTAAAACTGATATACATACTTAAATCTTATATAAAAGAAAGTTATAAGAAAACTTTTGTTTTAAAAAATTTTGTGTGATATATAATAAAAAGAAAGAAAATAAAATTTTAATCGTCAAAATGGTGTATTCAAGAAATAGTGTTGTTGTTCTTGCAATTGTTGTTCTCTGTGCAGTTAGCTGTTATGCTGCTGTTTTTACACAACCTTGCGCTGTACATCCTGGTAGGTTTCTATTATGTTATTATTATAAATTAAAATTAATTATTTATGTGACTTTTGCGGTATGTGAATAAGTTTTTAAGTCCTCTAACTAACGTTTCGTAACTCATAGAAATATTAATGGTGGGTGAGATACGAAGACTTCTCCACTATACCAGAATCTTTTACGTATAGAAGTCCTTTACTTACTTCCTATGTAGAAAGAAGACTTCCGGAAGTTTAGGAGTTATTGCTTCGAGTATTTCCATGAAAACTTGAACAAGTGATTTCTGGAAGTAGCTTTAACAAGACGTTATACTTTGCAGTGAACATAAATCGTCTGATGGAGAAAAAAATCCGATCTTGGCCCATCAATTAATGTTTGCGATATCTATGAGAACGTTTTTGTTTATGTACTTTTATCGGATTCTTTTGAACTTCACGTTCGCTCTGTTCCGGTCTGACAAATTTTTTAAGTTTCAAATAGTACAAAAACAAGTTAAAATTTCTGAATACCTTCTGAAAATATTCATTTGAATGGGGGATTAAAGCCGGAACATAACATAACTCGACATTAGATTAGATGCAAATATCTTTCATAAGATATTTACTTTCAGTCGAAAGATCCCGGAATAAAATAATTTGTGGTAGGTGAAGAATACCGAAGCTTTGGAATAGCTATAGTAAAATAATTTTCATAACAGAACATTCAGAGTATTATCAAAACCAGTTACCTATACAAATCAGAATCATCTGAGCTTTTGAATAATATTGTTTTTTAAATTTTCTATTAGCTAAACTTTCTTCATCGCTTTATATTGTAACTACAGCAATCTCTGGAGTTCTAGAAAGATCTATACAGTCCTATCTTTAGCTCATCGCACTAATCGTAGGTACTCTTGTGTATGATAATACTATCATTGCTGAAGTTTCCATTGTTTTTTAATTGAAAATGATTTAATATTGAACATAAAAATTACAACTATTAACGAATTTTCCTTTTCGCCCTATTGGCAATAAATTATCAAAACACATCTTCAATTACTTTGAGCATTCCGACAGTAATAAATAATGAATACAACTTTCAAGTGCTAGAATGAATACAACTTCCAAGTGCTAGTGTAATCCAACATTTCTCTGTGATAGTTTCTTTGAAAATCACAATTAAATTCTTGTATTTTTGTGATCTGATAAATTTTATTTCCATTCCATTCAATATATTCATCTAGTCGATATAAATTCCAAGAAATCATAACTATCCTCCTTACCAGCATTCTCTTAGTCTGACTATTAATTTTTATATATGAACTAATTGAGCACCTTCACAAAAAGCCAAAAGCTGAATCCTTATATTATTTTCAAGTTGTCCAGTACCAACTTACCAGCATTGACAGTTATATAGTATATTGGTATATTGATCTGGTGTCAATATTTATGTTGTACAATCTATGCATTGAGAGTATCATCAATATGTATAAAAATAAATAATAAAGGATCAAGATGAGTACTCTGAGGAATTCCAGAAGTTATATTACCAAAATACAATGTATAGATTCGTTAAAAATGACATTTTGATCTTTCCAGATACAAAAGAATTTATTCATATTATGTAGGAACACTTCTAAAAAAATATGGGGTACTAATTTTGATTAAAGTTTTGAGAAATGAGAGATAACTAAAACAAATAAACCTTTATGTTCCATACACTTTTGCCGGTTTATGTATAGCTTCAATATTTCATGTCGAATAAAGTTCAATGACTCAAATTCTTTGCAATATTTTCAAAGAATAATTTATTCCAATCACCTTGAATTGTATACTAGCAAAAAAAAACCTCAGTGTAAACAATAATAAAACTCAATTCCTTCAAGTATACCTGATTGATGGATGAGTGACCTGGCTAAGTCTTGGGACTTCCCCACCTTCTTATATGCTTCTTCTGTATACATATGTATATACATTACTTAGTTGAGCATGCGCGCTCACGATTTCATGTCCAGATTTTATCATTATTAAATCAAATGGTGAAGCACTTTTAGGTTCTTTCAATGAATTAATATCAATGACAAACAAATATAGTAGAATTTGAAGAGAAAAAAAAAGTTTGATGAAGATTTATATGAGAAAGGAAAAAAACATATGTCGTCATCCTTCTACAATGATAGTCAAAAGAAAGTATGCTTGTAGATCTCTGTTCTAACTTCTAATATAAGATTTCTTTATAATAAATACGAAATAAAATGAAAATTAATTTATTATCACTATTCGCTAAGTTTCGCTAAGTTTCACTAAGGCTGCATAAATAATCTTTCCAAGGTAAGGCATGTTACTCATTTTCTGTTATTGCTATAATTAATGCTGACAATGAATCTCTTTACCCCTGAATGCTTGACAACGTTATACTGTACAGAGCCTATTATGATAATTCATTGAAAGTCTTTAATCAATTTTTCTGATAAACTTATTACCTCGATGTATCTTCATGAAGTACGAGCAAGCTCTTACCATATAAAATTTTGCCGTGAGGTCATTTCAGTTCAACATTTACAAAAAAAAAAAAAAAAAAAATATTAAAAGATTACTTCATATATGTATAATACAAGCATATATATGAATAAAGTATATAATTATGCATTTTCCTCAAATATATTATGATCGCAGACGAAGATGATGGCAATCGTCTTCTATATAGTTGGAAACATTAATTAAAAATTAAAAGACTGCTGTAGGATAAAAAGCCCTGACTTTATGGAAGATATTTTTATGTGAAGTCTATACAAGTTTCAATACGATAATGCGGTACAAGGTGATCTTGTCTCGGATTATCTATACTATAGTGCAGGTATTCATGCAATTTACTTTCTGGTTTTTTTTAAGACTAAAACCTATTTAGAATTGCGTCAATAGCTTTTTTTTTTATTGATCGAAAGAGATTTATTACGAATTTGGCTTAATAATATGACGAATTCTTATCAGAACCCATTAATTTCGGATTAATGGTTTTTACTCATATTATTAGGAAATTCTTTTGAGTCATTATAATCAGCTTAAGACTTAAAAATTATAAAGTCAATGCCTTCTTTTATATACATACATATACGTATATGAACACAGATATGATTATGATCCTTTGATCTTCAAACTTCTAACTTAAATCCAATTCTCCGCACCGGCCGCCAAAACAGTCATTCAACTTTTTTTTTTAATACAATGGAAATTTTTCAAGTACTTTGATCTGAATATCATTTATTAAACAAAGTGACTACATATACATAGTACATACGAGTTAGGCTTGAACGTATAATAAAATATTTTTTTAAGACTTTGCTTAGGCACGAACTGAGTTCGTCTAAAACAGATTTACATATACTATAGGGAATGCAATTTAATTTTAAACTAAGAAATTGCATTAATTTTCATATTTTGTATGGTGTCATGCCTTTTCAGTTTTTATATCGTGCAATTTTTCCGAAAAATATGTGGTAGATAACTATCTTAAGATCAGTTTTTACGATCTGACATTATTATCTATACAGTTTGGCTGAACAGCCCAAACAACAAGATATTTCGATATGCAATATATTTCATTAATTTTTTCATTCTTCAAAAATTCACTTCGTATAAATTTTAATTTTTATACAACTCATTTCTGGGAAAAAAAATGATCGATGAAAAGTAAACGTGGGATAATGATCGCAGCTTTGATTACAAAAACACGAGAAATCATTAGTGAAAAAGTTAGCGGCGAAGAACATTACTTTAGAGAAGAGAAGCTTTCATTTGACCTCCATTTGCCCTGCATCAAACATGCGGCGGCGCGTAAGGTGATCATCATCAATAATAATTCTGTCAATACAAAAATGATCAACAAAATTTCCTGTATCACCTTCTCAAATGTCATTATTCAATGCCATCATCGGGCGAACGATACTTTTATGTTTTTGAGTCTCACACTACACATATATCTTATACATATCTATAGGTACATAATATCTCACAAATATTATGCTTATTATTTCTATGCGGATATCTAAAAAAAAACAAATCATTCATAATAATGTTCATACATGGAACAATTTACCATAATAAGGCGGATACGCGATGGGTCAATTTTAGAAAAGAATTTCCAATATGGTAATTGCGGTGAGTTATTATTTGTAGAATTAAATAAGAAAAAATTCACCCACATAAAATATTTTGCACAAATAAAAATTATGATCAAAAAATTAAAAGTAATAAATAATTCGTGCAAAATAATCTAAAATTGGCGCCAAGAGTGTATTTAAAAGACGACGACGGCGGCGCGGTAGGTTGAAATCGAATCTAAACCATTTCATGGCGTGTTTTACTGTATAAGACGGAACACGTTTTTCACTTCCTTATAAACACGTTGAATTGATTTTGACTAATATAATTTCATGCATGCGCGCAGACAGGTTTTCCCCCAAAAACAAAAAATTATTTTGTTACCCTCAAGAATTTAGTGCAAAATTAATTCTTTTAAGAATATTTAAAATATTTAAGAGTGCAAAAAAAAATCACATTTATAAGATTTAATGTGGATGATTTGCAACAAAAACAAAAATTCGATCTCTTATAGAATTTACATAATTCTCGAATTATTTTCGAAAGGAATTTTCTGTGATTTTAAAGTTGAATGGAAAAAAAATAGAAAAAATTTTTTTTTTCAATTTTAAATCCTTCTTGTATTTAGTCCTCTCAGTATGTAAAAATTTGTTGTGAATAAATAGTTATACAAATTCGTTCAGTCTTTATTAGGCAGCTTAATGCAAAGTCAGAAAGCTCCAGTCTATTTTGTGTTATAATATATTTAATATACAACATGTGTGCATTGCAAAAAGAAAAAAGAAAAGAAATAAAGAAATAAAATATTTTTGCAATTTAAATTTAAATTATATTATACACATTATCACCTGAGAACGACAGGTTATTTGAAATATATATATAAAACTTGTTATCTTGGATTTTCATCAACATTTTTATTGTGCGTCACTGAGTTATATGATAAACAAAGTTTTTTTTTTCTAGAATATTTTTTGCATTTAATGATTTTTTCCTCTCTCTATATTCTTTTTAAATCCGGCACTAATCGGAAATTCAAGAGTTTAAATTTTTTTTATCTTAATTAATAAATAAAGTAATAAAAATTGTGGGATCGTTTTTAATGTAGTTTAATGAACGTAAGGTCAAAATTTAATCAATAAATAACGGCACATGCTACCTTTTGTCCATAATATGTAGATGTGCAAAGAATTCTTTTAAAGAATTAATTAACATTTCCCGCGATTATATATTTTTGTACTTAATCCTCTGAGGTTTAACATACATTAATCAGTTAGTGTTGTCGTTGGAAACAGCAATATGAACAATGTGGCTTGATTCGGAAATTTCTAAAGACTATTTTCGGTGTTTAAAATACTTTATATCAGTCAGTAAGTTTTTCCCTCATCAGTACCATAATCCAAAATTATCGATCCTTTTATTGATGAGAGATCAATTGCTACAGCTTTATTTTAGCTCAACTTTTATTGTACTACCTAACGATCTGTAAGTTGGTACAATAAAGTATTGAAAGGCTTCTTCTTCTAAATTAATCCAATCTATATTGATTTAACTCTTCCTTCGATAACAGATCGCTTGATATAAAAAAGGTAAATTATAGAATCCGATGAATTAAAGAATTTTGGAAATCAAAGTTGCTATTGTATACAATTCGGAAAGTTAAAAGTCAAACTTTCTACTAGGTACTACTCAATTAGAAAACTGTTGATCTCTATTGCTGCTGCAAACAAGTAAGAAGTAGGAACTAAGTTGATTTTTTTTTTAAGTGTCGGAACTATTAAAGGAGACAGGATAATAAGGTCAGACAGACAGATATAAATAAATAATAAATAAAATAATAAAATGCATTCACCTATATATGTATGTCTCCAATTTATTGGTTCATTCACGAACCTGTTCTCTATAATTGTGCATGACTTACTTGTCGTGCACGATTTACTATCATATGCATGATTATCATTCATAAATGCTTACAATATGACAAGAATAAGAAAAAAAAATTAACTAATAAAATGGGTCAGAAATTTCCATTTACCAAAATTACAGCAAGAAAGCAATGGAATTTTTTGTATAAATCAGAAACTAACTTGACTTGTATAGAACATGAACTGCGCAATTTACCTTATTTCTCTTCTGTTTGAAATGAACATGAACATGATCGTTTTCATCGAAATTTGTAATGGGCAAGAGATCAACAAAAAGCGTGCCATTATTTCTAATAGGATAAACTATCTAATATAATCAACTAGCCTAAAAAACTTAAGCTGAGCTAGGTGTGATTTTAGCGAACTATTTTTTTAGACCTTGACTTTAAGTCTAATTATTATTTAAACTTATTTGTAGTAAAAAATATATGTATAAAAACAAAAAAACAAAAAACTTTATAATTAACAACAATTTTTTTCTTTTTAATTTCAGAACATCCTGGAAAATGTTATGACAGACTTACAAAACGTTCATTAATTCCCGGCAAAGAATATAAACCAAAAGGAATTTGTGCTGTTATGACCTGTGAAATGGAGAAAACACTTATTTCTGTTGAAACTTGTCCCTACCTTGAAATGCCCGGATGTATTGAACTTCCAGCAAATTCAAAATTATCCTATCCAAAATGCTGTCCTCAATATTTGTGCACAGATGACAATGGCAATGAAATCATAATTGATTCATCAACTCTATAAATAATTTATGTACTAATACACTTATATTATTTTATATTATGAACAACCTATATTTTTAGTAGTTTTGTTATTTAAAATTGCTAGGAATATTGACAATATTATTATTATCAGAAATATATGTCTAGTGTATTTTAACGTTTAACGTTCATTAAGTATTTTAAATTAAAAAAAAAATAATGAAAATTTTCTTTAACAAGATTATGTGTGTTTGTGTGTGTTAGCGTGTTAGCAACACTTATGTAGTAAGTAGCGCTTAAGAAATTATTTATTTATTATCATATTATATTATTTACATATATATGTAATGAATGTAGTTCCATTCCTAATCATTTTGTTTAATCAAAAAGTGTATGCGATATTTGCAGTTATACCAAAATTTATAATATTATCATTTAGTTATAAATCTATGGAATTATTTAATAATGTTTATTTAAAAAAGACAAATATAAATCAAAATAATCTAAAATTGTTTTTTTATTATTATTAACATAATTTTTTGGATTTCTTGTTCCTCTTCTTTTCTTTTATCCTAGATGAAATCTTAGGATATACTAAATTTGTCCTTCCGTTTGTAACGCATAGAAATAATGATGGTAGATCAGAATGGATTGGACATCCACACATAATATTGAAAGTCCATCCGCACGATAACGCGAGAGCTTAGCGTGCTGAAATTTTTTACAATGGCTTTAAAAATAAAAAATTAAATTTAAGTTCGGAAATGGGTCAAATGGAGCAACTCATTTGTAGGGTTGCCATACAATAATTGTTTTTCACAAACATTTGAGTACTGCGCGAGAACGCGTTGATTTACGAAGCTGAAATTAGGTACATAGTATTTACAGAGCAATAGTAAATAACATTTCAAAGCTGGACTAAATCGGGCAACCCCTTCTTGGCGTTGCCATACAAACATTTTGGTTTACACTATATATTTGGACGCTGCCTGAGAACGCCTCGACTTAGAGAGCTGAAATTTTGTACACAACGTTTTCATAACAATGCAAATAAAATTTCAAAAATGAACTAAATCTGGCAAAAACTTCTTGGTGTTGCCATACAGAACTTTGGATTTTCATTTTATTTTATTTTTATTTTCATCTAGAGTATAAATATTATTGGTATTAGACCAATTATAACCTTTAATGTTTTTTTTTTATATTAATAAGCCAAGCTTAGAGGATACCCTATGATGCAAAGCACAGCATGACAGGAAGAAGATAGGGAAAGGAATTAGTATGTATACATATATACATAAGTAGCAGATCGTTAGGGTACCACTGTAAAAGAAGGCCTCAAAATTTTCCCAGTAATGTACAATAGTATGGATTTTGGAAATTTTAGACTCATATCGATTAGTAAGGCTTTTATAATTCAGAACATGAACACGACTGGCTAAACAGTAGCATTATGACTACTTTCGGAGATATTTTCATGTCTATCAAATATTAATAGTTTTTGACTTGATACATTCAAACAGTTGATAAGCCACATGTTATGGGCCTATCCGAGTCCAAGTCTTCGTAATGAAATGTATTGAGAAACTAGAGCAAGTCGGGCTCACACAAGCAGGGTTCTGTACTAGAGCTTTATGAACGAACCTAGTCGATCGACCGAATTTAAGAAGTATTTAAATCTAATTCAAATTTGCCTGTATGGTAACTGAAAAATGGCTAAATTAATTGTGCCACATTGTTCAGATTAAAAATTTAGAAGATCAGGGAGGAACGGTATTTTTTCAAAAAAAATTGGGCTATACGTTTAGAACCAAATCACCAAAAATCATTGAAAGTAGCCATTTTAAACCATACTCTACACGATACAAAAAAGAAATTTTGAAGCGTCCAACTTACCCTTAAAAAATTAAATTTCACAATTCCTACGTCACGCGATTTTCGAGAAAAAAGTTTGAGACAGATAGACGTTTGGACGCAACAGTGATCTTATAAGAGTTCCGGTTTTTTTCCTTTTGAGGTACGGAACTCTAAAAGGGATATCAAGAAAATAATACACTGCAAACATAATTATGGTAAAGGATTAACCATTAGATTTGTATTTTGGGGTCCAGAATGTTTCCCCTAACTCTGTCATAAAAAAAAACAGTTATGCACCGGGATTAAGTTAGATTAAGTTAGGGGGTACCGTTAGAAGTGACTAGCCTGCTTTACTTAGACCTCCAGTGGATCCATTGTGCCCATTGCTCTCATAGGATAAATTCTGAAACCACCCTAGATCCATCCTGCTTCCCTTAGGAATCTCAGGATACATCTGAAATCTTTATTTCCAGCTCCCCGGGGCATTACAGTTCGTCCAACAAACCCACTCTTCCTAGGAAGAACAGTATTTTCTTGGAAGAGATTTCTTCGAATTCGTCAGGCTTTAAGAAGTATGAGTCAAAAGCCTGGAATCTACATTGTGCAGTGGTCTTGCATTCATACAGGACGTGCTCCGATGTTTCATTCTCTTCAAAACATACATAACCTACACACATCAGTGGATGAGATGCCTATCCGATGCATGTATATGTTAAGTTTACAGTGTCCGGATAGAACTCCTGTAATAATTCCGAGTTGATTTCTAGATTGCCCTAAAAGATCTAGGCTCATCTTTCAGGAAGGTCTTTTAATGAATCTTTTGGCTTGTCATTAAAGTCCATCTCTGGTCCATTTGGTTCTAGATCCAATTTTGCATGGTAAGCTTCACGGTATTATAAGAGATACCGCAAAAGGGTTCTAGTCCTATGAGGGGCATGGATGCTCCTCTTTTGGCCAGTAAGTCTGGCTTTTCATTCCCATAAATTCCCGAGTGTCCTGGCACCCACTGAAGTGTTAGGTGGTTTTATGTGCCAAGGTTCATTAATGCTTAAATACATTCCCACATTAAATTCGTTTTGAGCCCAGGTGATGAGATGAGATGGCGTTCAAAGTCGCTTGTCTATCTGTATAGATATAAATATTTTTATTAGTGTAGGTTCGGCTGAGGTTTTCGTATGCACATCTAGTGATGGTATATAGATCTGCCTAAAATATTGAGGCGTATTTTCTTAGGCTTTAATAGGTATTAGCTCTTTCTCGGTTTTAGAACCGTCGGTGTACGAGACTAGGGCTTGATTTGCTAGAATTGTACCTATTTCTTCCTTATCTGGTATTGTTATTTTGAAGGGCAGACGAAGGTTGTGCTCAACGGCCATTCTGTCTGGCATCATATCCAGTATTGGATTTGCTTCAATTATTTTGGTTATAGTGCGTAGACTTTTAGAGTCCCATTCACTATAGCCATCTGTCCGGGCTCTGTACACTTTAATTCCAGCCTCTTTTGCAACAATGTCGCCGAGTGTCGGTAGGTTCAATAGTGTTTCTAAAGCGCTGGTAGATGTCGTGCGCATGGCACCATTTACACTTAGACAGGTCATCCTTTAGGAGTTTATTTAGCTTCTTGGTGGTTATCTTTTGTGTACATTTATTCCCACATGCTGCTGCAGCATAGGTGACGATGGGTCTGACTAGTGATTTGTATAGCCAAATCTTGATATTTGGCTTGAGTTCCCATGTTGAGCCAGACAGTTTCCTGCAGTTCCACCCACAGCATTAGTGTACCTTTCTGGACTGTCTTGTTAATATGCTTATTCCAATTCAGCTTATCATCAAGAGTTATCCCGAGATAGTTAGCTTCTTTAGACAGTGAGACCTCCTTACCAAAGAGGATAGGGCTAGTTATGTTCCTGATTTTCCTTGTTTTGGTAAACGGTATAATTGTTGTTTTGTTGGGGGTTGACTGATAGCGCTGGGGTTGCAAATAATAAAAAGGAACTACCTCTTTAAGTCAGAGTACATCTAGTTATTATTATCACGAGACATCTCATAGTCGGGAAGAAGCAGTAAGGAAAACTCATCATATTGAAGTAATAAGAGTAGAAGTCTTTCTTTCAACTGCGATCACATACTGTTTAACAGATGGGAAAAAAACTTTTCTCGGTTTTGAAGCGATTATTTTTACAAATGCATATTGTAATAGAAAATTATTTTATAAAGCTTCATATAATCTGCCCTCCAATTGAATTTATTCTTACTTTTTAAAACCCGAATTATGAAAGAATGCAAAAAATAAATAATAGACAATATTTTTGAGGCCATTCCATTCGTACACGAATTTGTCTGTCTATTTATATATTTCTTTTTTACTATTTTCGACACTCTCGTAGACCAACTTTCCGTCATCACAGCGAGCTGAAATTTGGCACACAGGTTCATGTCGCGTGACAATTGAATCTGTCAAAATTTGAACAGGAAATTTCCATGGAAAACCCGGAAAACCGGGAAAAATCATTTGAAAATTTAGTACAAATTTGATTAGTGATAAATCCGTTTCAGGAAACTTGCAGAGTTTTCCGATTTTTCCGAAAAAAATTTCCGGAATTTTCCGATAAAAAAGTTTTCTAAATTATGCAGGATCAAGTTCCCTATCAACCGGCATCATTACTTTCTCTCCGACAATGGTGAAAACTTGCAGAAAAAATCGAAGAAAATTCATGTAAAACGCTTTTCCGGAGTTTTTCAGACCAAGGAAGCGTTTGAGCATTTTGCAACCTAAGACAAAGTTGTACAGCGAAATGAGTTGCATAAAGTTGCTTTTGTGGAAAACTCCGCGGAAAACCGGGAAAAGCGGGAAAATAATCGATATGATTAGTGATAAATCTGTTTCAGGAAAAATGCAGAATTTTCCAATTTTTCTGGATAATCTTCCGAAAATTTCCGGAATTTTCCGACAAAAAAGTTTTATGAGCTATGCGGAATCATTTTTTTCCGTCCTACTGGCATCAATACTTTCTCTTCAACAATCAAGAAAACTTGCATGAAAAATCGAGGAAAATTCATGTAAATTTTTAAAAAAAAATTCATAGTAATAGGAAAAGTCTGTGGAAAATCGGGAAAATTCATGTTATATGGGATCAAGTTGGAATACAGCTAAAGAGCGCTGTTTAAAACATAATTTGAATTTCAGAAAACTGTTGCAGTAGTTCAACGATTTGATACTCGAAAAATTTTTGTTTTCGGATCGGCACCAAACATGACTTTAAAATTGTTTTAAAATATCTCCATGCAGCACTTAATAACAGTTTAGTTAACGTGAAAAAGGCAGAAAATAAAATAAGTAAAAAACGAGTTTTCAAACAAAACTGAGGCCAAGCCGCATGAAAAAGTAGAAAATAAACTTTTCTTCACATACAGAGGTGGACTCAGATTTTATTCGTTGACAATCACCGATATATTTCAGTATGATCAATCAGAGGTGATTTGATTCATGAAGAGAAAGAATATTCAAGAGAAATGTCCCAATCAAAAAATCTGAGTCCACCCACCTCTGTGTGCGAAGAAAAGTTTATTTTCTACTTTTCATGCGGCTTGGCCTCAGTTTTGTTTGAAAACTCCTTTTTTTAATTATTTTATTATTCATGAAAGAATATATTTAAATAATTTTAATGAAAAGTTTTTTGAAAAAATTTACCGTTACGTAAATATTTTTGTGATTCCACTTGGAGTCATTGGTAGTTAGGGGTACTTATATGTAAAAAAAAATAATTATTGTCTATAATAGTAATTATTTCTAATAAGATTACTTACAACCTTAGCCTTAATATTATTTAAGATGGAATGCTCTGAAACAGTTTTTTTCTTTATTTAAACACAGCGGCATTTTACACTTTTCGCATCTAATTCGGGTATAACTATGAACGCAGTGTCTGCATCTGAATTTTTGGTCAATATGTTCAGGCCAATGATTTAATCCATCGTATCGAGCATCTTGAGGTGGTCTAGGAGCAACTACCTTTCTCTTTATATCCAATGGACTACAACAGGAACGACCTCGTATTTATTGCACATTGGCCTTTTGAAAGGAATACATGGCTTATTTCTGTTCTAAATTTTACAAGTGGTATATGTTTTTCTTCCAGCTGTTCGCAATGGCGCCAGGAGCTAACAACAGCTACGTCGATAAAATGAAAAATAATTCGAAGGTAATATCTTTTACCTCTTATATTTGTTCTATATAATGTTGCCAGCATATCTTACAAATCCACTCCACCCATTTTTGAATTGTAAGCTCCGATAACGTCTGGACGTGGAGCTTCCACGTATTTCTTTTCTTTTGTAGACCATCTTTTCACATTTTCAATCGATAATGGCGTCTTATAAGAAGATATAACATGGACAAATTTGTTATCAAATCATTTTAAAATTAGAAGATTACTACAAGCATCTACTTTGAAATCAAAAGAACCCCTTTCGTCAATTTTTTAGATCCTTATCGCTTGCTAAGTCACACCCGGCCATTCAGTTTTTGCGTATGGTTCCAATTGAAAGAAATCCTTGCTGCTTCAGAGTGTGGTACAAATTGAACGAAGAAAACCAGTTATCCGTGTATATTATAAAATTTTTCTGTTTCGGAAGACCTTCTACTAGTCGTAAAACTATGTCTCCGCTTAATCCTAAAGGAATGCTGACAACACCAGTGGATTTTCCAGTATAACTTTCAAAATCCCGCTCTCGCGAATACTTTTACTCCCCATTTTTAAGCGACTTATTCTTCATATACTGACGAAGACTTGTTTTCGATTTCATTGGAATCATCATTTCATCTGTACAATTGTGTTCTTCTGCCTCAATTTTTTTGAAATTGTCTTTGAGAGCTGTTATAAAAGGACGAAACATAAGTAATTTATCGTAGTTTGGGTGATCTTTTGTCAACATCTCGTTATCAGAAACGTGCAAGTAAGTTCGTAATTTTGAAAAGCGATCTCGAACTATTTCATTTGCTATGAGAGGTATCTTGTAGATTCACTCCAATACATGCTATATTGCGACATGGATGTAATTGCCGTCATCAGATGTATTCCCAAAAAACGACATATTTCATCGTAGATGGTATTGACTGATACACCGCTCTGATGTACTGAGTACCAGTTTATTTGGAATACTAAATTTTGAATTATTTTGTCGTCAATGAATCTAGTAAAGTATTAAAAAGGTGTTTCAACTAATGGTGGATAGGAAAACTCAATTTCACATTTATCATTTACGACTTCCATATCCTTCTTTTGCCACTTAGGAGGCATCTGGAATCATAAGACATTTTGGATTGTTGCCAGTGAAATGTTTTCTTCACTTTCACAATTCTGACAATCAACTGGTTCTTCGGGAACATTGGGATATACAGCTTCATTTTCAAGATATAGCTGCTCTACAAGGGTACAATTTTCGCAATCTAGCGCAAGGTCATCGTCATCAGACATATCTGATAAATCAGATAAATCGCCCTCCAGAGTTACCTCAATGATATTTTCATTTTTAAGTTTAATCGACATCACAAATGTTTTTCCCTACAAATTAAATACCTAATAAGTGTCATGCATTTTATAGCTTCTAGCTACCAATGATTCCAATTGGAATCATGCAAAAATTCTGCTTTTTCTATACAATTTATTAAAATTTCGAATTACCTTGTGATGTATATCAATAAAGTAAATTCCAAACAAGCAGAAAATATTTTTTTTCTACACAAATGAATGAATGCAGGCTTTTTTTAACTTCGAACAGTTCGCTCTGGTGAAAATTCGCGAATGAGAAAATTTCAAATTTCCAATTCTCAAAGATTGTGCTTAAAATATTTTATTGCCATCGTTTAAGATGCCTACTAGTAGAATATTCTTTAAATAAATTAAATCTAATTTTCAAACCCATTTCCTTTGATACGAATCCAAATAAAACTTAAATTTGCCATATGATTCCAATTGGAATCACTGGGGCTCAAAGGGTTAAGAAACTCGACAATTAAGTAGTTAAAGAACTATATTTAGGCATGATGAGGAAATCCCTGGAACTAAAATTTGAGTTGCTCCAAATAAGCGAAGTGTATGACGGGAAATATATGTCTATTCAAATTTAAATTCAAAAATGTATTTAGTATATTAACCTTAAGTCAAAACTTAAGCCTTTAGTACAATAAATTTAGTGGGCCACGGCATCGAGGCCATCGGGGGTAATATACATATTTCTAATTCATCATGCAACGTATGATGGTGTCATCAAATTCATACTGTTCAGCATGACCAACGAATTTTACAAAAATACCAGTAAATCGTCTTTTATTGAATAAACTAAAAAAGTTCAAAATTTTAAAAATTTTCCCAAATTTGGAATAGAGTCATGTACATATGTGTGTGTAGGTTCAATAAAAGGCGATAATTTATCGTCTTAATATTTTCTATGTCAATGAATTTTTAATTACTTTTAGAATTGGTCACAAGTAAAAATATCATCATTAGGCAATATAATATTATAATCATAAATTTAAGAGGGCCTTTTATAACCAATCCGGACCTATTAAATTTTCCATATTCCAGTCCAATGATATTTTAAGCTTAGATACATTTTCATTAATTATTCATATTCATAAGTTACTGTAAGATTTGTAAAAAGGTTTTGAGATTGTTCACATGTCGCATTAAATTTATAATAAATAATATAGTGTGATCAAGGGTTATATTCTTACTAATTTTTATTTATTTTTTGAATTTGATTAATTTTAATCCATTAAATTATGCTATTTTTATCAGATTGGAAAAATATTAAAATAGAAATGACAAATTATACAATTGGTTTATACTTATCTAGGTATACCTACCTATACAGCACACATACTCTACGTAAGTGTTTTTTTTCTTTCCTGCTGATTATATTAATGATTTTTTTTTACTAATGATGCTCAAATATGCACACTTTCCATATTTTGATTATACTTTAATGAAGTCTCCAAAGTTGATTTTCCATGCTTTGCTCTAGAGCATATTAATTCAATAAGGCCCAATGCAGACTCTGCAGTGGAATTATTTATTGTTCGCTGACTTTTCTTTTTTTTCTTTTTCTTTAATTTATCACTTTGGCTAGCCGGCTAGTAGATTTTCAAAGGAATAACCACATCGTGGTGGTTGTGCACATTTTAACTACTCTATTGACTATTTTTGTCGTTAATTATAATAAAAGGTAAACTAAATAAGAGCACTACACTATGGCATGAAAAACAGACATCATTTGGAAATTTGGTCAGCTTGGATTTTTGTTAAAATTTCATATTAATTTTCTCTTTCTTTTTCAAAAACTTTTTTTTTTAACTATTTAACGTAGTAGCTTTTTGTTAGATTTAGATTGTAAAAGCCATGATCTGGTAATTAACTTAATTAATGACTTGATTATTTCGTGATTAATTAAAATATACAAAAATCTCTTGTTAGTTAATGAATTTTATCTCTTTACCGATTTTGAACTACTTCCCCACGAGGATAAATAACAAAAAACATAAAGAAAATTTAAATATTAATTAGATACATACATATGTATTTTAAAATTGAAATTATCTCAATGTTCTTGTTATAATTTCTTGGAATTTTTTAATTTTGAAAATAGGAAAGTTTTCACAAGATTTTCTCTGTGGACATATACGTGCTCTTTACATAGATATATATACATATATAACACAATGACAAACTGACATTTATAAAGGTAAAGATTTTCTGCATACTCAATGTCACTTGATCTTAAATCAGTCCCCACGTTTCCATAAATATAATAAAACTTAACTGAAAGTTTTCGCACCATATTTCAGGTGTATTCACTTTTTCCTAAAAATATTTGTTAGTTTTTGGTTATAACATTAGGTGGTAGTTCCAGTAAACTAATTCTAAAGATATTTAAATTCTTGAAATTATCTAGTTATACACAGTTTTAGTATTTTGATAAACTCAGTTCAATAAGAAACCCAGCCGAGTTAAATCAATTCCGTCAAACTCTGTATGTATAAATTTGAACTCAGGTCTAATGCTCCTAAAAATACTATTTGCTCTAAATCCCATTAATATTTTAATATATAAAAATTGTGGTAGCAATGAGACAATTTCAAATTGCTATTCATATTTCTATAATTTTTCATGATCAGGTGATAAAAATATGTCTAAAGAGTCCTGAATACTATAAGTATAGTAGAAATAGTTAACTTGTTTTTTTCTTGTTATATCTTCTTTTCGTTTATATATTTAATACATGTCTGTAAAATCAGTAGACACTAATCACCTTATTAGTGATCGTAAATACGGCCTTCGTGCTGGCCGCTCTACTAACTACTAATTACCGAGCGTTGAAATCAATGCCTCTATAGCTTTGGTAAATCTGAAATAATCGGATTAGATATCTCGAAGGCCTTCGATAGAGTCTAACTTCCTGCTCTTTTGGCTGAACTTCAGGCATTAGGTCTAGACCCTCCTTTCTTAAAATAGATTTATATTTTTCTCTCCCGCCGTTAAATTCAAATTATATTGAATGGAGTTACTTCTAACCATTTTATAATCCATGCCGGCGTACCACAAGGTTCTCTGAGATCCCTCCTCCTCTCTTTCTCATTTTCAATAATGATCTGGTAGCTCTCACTTTCAATAGTTTTGTTGACGACATCACCCTTGATTTCGTGTACTCGATTCTATAGCTGGATTACCGTGGGAATGTTATAGTTAAAAAACGAAGCCACATGTTCAGTTCACTAAACTATGACCTTACAACAATTCCCGCTTGGGGCAAAGCGAATCGGGTTTTGTTTAATGCTTTCAACACGCAATGTTATCTGTTATCACTCAAACGTACTCCAACACCTGCTCAACTCATTTCCGTCGACGGAGAAGATACCTCGACCTCGCTGTTTCTTAATATCTTAGGCATTGAAATATCCAACAATCTTAGTTGGTCCGATCATATATTTGGAATTATCAAAAACGCGATGAAAAGATGCAAGAAATGTTTTACTCCATCAGACTTTGCGCAAATCTACAAGTCTTATATCAGTCCTAGATTAGAATATATTTGGGCAGAGGCTGGACGCACTGTATTATCCGCGTTAGATAAAGTCCAAAAGAAGGCTTTCCGGCTTATTAGCGATAACATATAAATAGAAACTATTGATTCCTTAGATAGAGCATCGAGGTAATTTCGGATGTTTATCTCTTTTATCAGTGCTTCTATGGCTATTGCTTTGATGAAATCTGTAGCCTGATCCCTTGTAGAATTCTTCTTATGCACACCACACAAGCTGTAACCCAAGCTTATTCTCACACCCTTCCAAGTCAAATTCGACCGTACTATAAAATTACGCGAATCCTTCATAAGCAGAACAGTACGAATGTGGAACAGTTTGCTATCCTCTGCTTTTGCCTTCAGCTATGAGCCGAAAATTCAAGCGTAATGCACACAGTCACCTCCTTGGCTGAACGCAATAATCCTCAATTCCCCCTACCTCATCTTATTTTCCTGCCAAGGCTATGCTACGGTAGCATAGGGTATCCCCTGAGCTTTGACAACATCATAAAAAAAAATTTCCAAAGCACTGGCTGCTTATTTGCTTTTTATTTATGGCAAACGTGTTCATTGAGACAGATATTTTTTTTTTCATGAAGAGGGAAAGAATTAAACCGACAAAATCATAAAAGTAGGTATAATAGATATTAGCCGCGTTCTTTTTCCTGATTCGGATCAAAGGAGATTTTTTAAAACCAAATCAAATTGAAATTTCCAATGAACCAATATAAAAACCCAGCTATTGCTATCAAGCTCTCAAATGCAATCTTTTAAATTAAATTAATTAAAAAGCTTAAATTGTCAACGCGAATAAATTGATAAATTATATTTTGATAACAATATTTAGTTACGAGCCATACAAGCGCATTCATGCCAAACAGGATACATACAAAATTTATGTTTAAGTATTAAATATTTTATATTAACAATTTACATAAAATCAGGTCATTTATCTATGTCAGTGTTTAGAGCGCATTATATACCTATGCAAGAAAAGATATTTAATTCCAAATTAATTGGTTATATCGAAAACAGAGGATAAATTAATAACTATATCAGATCACTTAAATTATGTTAATCACCATCAATTAATAATCCACCTGCGCATTATATAACAACAGCAAAATAAAGAAAACAAGTAAAATATTTTACTAAAATTGGCTACCGTTGATATATTAGCATTTATTTCTTCACGCAGCCATAAACAATTTTTATATGCGCCCCAAAATTAAGAACGTTTTGTAAAATTTAAATTCATTAACTATAATTATTCTAGACTTGTTCCTGCTGTTTTTACATTTTGGGAAAATATTTTTCTAATATGTATGTATATGTATTTATATACTCATATATCATTAATAATTTTTACTTTTTTTCAAGGTTATCACTACGTTGAAATGACCACATTTTGCTAAGTTTAGTTAATTAGCGCTTTCTGTTCCTAAGAAATAGAATAAATAAAATGACCTCATTGAGGGGTCAATTCTATCTGCGGATTTTTTTTTCTTCTAGATAAAGTTTTACAATTTATTGTACTTTATACAATAAATAATGAGCAAATGATGTAATAAAAATATTTATTATATAACAATAAACACCGACAAGCTCATAAAAGTCATTCCAGGTCCGGTGATCCTTACTATGTATATTATTCAGATTGATATCGCCAAGTGTATAAAAAGTAAATTATAACCCAACATGCGGATGTTGCATGCCGTTTATTTGGATAAAATTTAATTAAAATAAATCATTGTGATTGCCTTAATTTCGCTAACATGATTTTTTTTTCTCGAAATAGATACTGTCTGTTCTAGTGTCTGCAATCTATATATAATAATACATTTATGTATACTTAGATTTATCAAAAGTAAGTTGATAAAATCCGAACCGGACAGAGTAAACAAGTTTTAAAACCTTACGGAAGTAAGGGAATTATCTCTATGATGGAAACGGTGGCGATCCAGTCCCCGTAGATTGATGAACTTTTTTAAAATAAATATATCTTATCTATATTCCTAAACTATTTCTGTTTTACATACTGGTTTCGTAAAACTTGATCACGATATGGCATTCCTAAAAAAGTTAATTATTGTTGTTACCGGAACTCGCAAACACTAAATATCGCCTCAAAAGTATTTTTGATGAAGACAAATGCTAAAATCAATTTTCTATGAAGACATTATATATTTAAATTTTTTGTTGTATAATATAAACATATTTTTTAAGTTTTTCGCGGGAAGAACAAAATTCCAAGATTGAAGATTAAAACCGGCTAAGTGCAGTCAGTATAGAGTCTTTCTGCTGATCACATAATAAAGCAACATATTATGGTTGGGTAAAAAATATTCATAGGTTTTTTACAACCAATATTTCCGTAATCTTGTACTTTCATTTCATAGAACACTTTTCTCCAGCGGCTATCTTGTGGCTATTTAGTGGACATTTCGTTCAATAACATGTATTAGATGGTAATTTCTTTGTTTTTTCGCTTTAATATAATTTTAATTCTAAATAAAATGAAAACCAATGATGTGATTTTTCGTTACGGAATTTAAATGAATTTGTCCGATCATATGAGTTATAAGAATTCTTTTTTTAATTGTTTGTTTGGCTCTGTCGATAATCAAGCTGTCCTTACATGAAACATCCATTAAGCACCTGTTTTCAATCAAAACAAACCATCCATCTCCCTTACTTGAATGTGTTCTATCCAAGCACTTTTAAAAAAAACCTGGCTAATGTAAACAAGTTTTATGCGTATCAGCACTTCATATATTCCAACGCTTTGATGTGGTACATATTGATTAAGCAGTGAATTTAATTATTATAATTAGGTACAACACTAAAATACATACATTTGCGGTAGATGAGATTTATGAATTAGCAAAAGAATGACAAGCAAACCTACAAGATCATCTTAAGTCATTTTTTATCTCGCAACTCTTAAAGATGTTTTTTCCCTTCTATGTAAATATCCATTTTACTAATTAATTATACTCTTATTATTTTAGGTCAACGACAAAAAAAACTTCCATCGCCGCTTTTAACAAGCATAATAAAACCGTTAATTAGAATATAGGTATAGGTATCTGTTACGCTACCCAATTTGCCTGATAGATGCGAAAAGGTATTGTTGAGAGATGAATGAATGATGGATTAAGATTTCTGAATTAAATTTCCTTCTTCCGCTTTTTTGTTTACTTATACAATCACTTCAACCTAAATCTTAGAATAGTAGGTATGTCCCACTTAAGTCAGATGAAAAAAAAAATATATGCATATTTTAAAGAACTAAGCTGTTAACGACTTAAGAATTTAAAAATTTCAATATTTCACATTCAGTTAAATTTTCTATGTGTATTGGAATCTTATAATTAAAAACAAGTAAAAAAGCTAGAATTGGTCAATGTCATTTCGTATGGTCACCCATCTGTGCAAGTTTGATTTTGAAGTGGGTTTTCGCATATATTTCTAGAACGGTTCGTCGAACAGAAAAAATTATTATAACAAATTTTATAGGATTTCATATTCTGAAGAACTTTTCGGTACATTGAAATCGTATAGGACTAATCGTTTTCACAGTATACGTTAAAACGCTAAATTTTTATATCGCAATACCAAGAAGGGGCTGCCCGATTTAGTCCATTTTTGAAATTATATTTACTATTTTTATGAAAACATTATGTACAAAATTTTGGCTTTCGACGTTTACGCGTTCTCAGGTACTGTCCAAATATGTAGTTAAAAATGAAATTTTTGTATGGCCCCATTTTAGACATCTTACTTTTCTTTTTAAAGGCCATATGCAAAATTTCAGCTCTCTTGGTATACGCGTTTTCGAGTTATCGTGAGAACGAACCGACGGACGCGCGGGCATGCAAAAATCAAAATAAGTTTTCATTTTATGCAAGGTTGTCTAACCCATTTTGCTCTACCATCATTATCTCTTAACGTTACAAACAGATTGCTATACTTAGTATATTCTTTAGATTTCATCTAGCGTATAACTAGATTTACATTACTCTCCCTTTCTTTTCGTTTAATTATGAAAATGGAATGAAAGATAAAGTCAAATAATTTCAGAAATAATGCTGATCAAATCGGATTCACATGGATGCCAACTTCAAGGAATAGAAGAGACTGCCAGAAAGCGAGGAGGTCTACTAAAAACCACGCTACATGAAACCGAAACGATATCATCCTTTGATACATGCTTCACAAATTCAGCTGGTGGATAAGCCATTTTATAAGTTTTTTCCTTCAGTATACCTAAATACCAAGTTGAATTCCACACAGGCAAGAAAGTTATCGGTACATTTTACTTCTAACTAGTAGAAAAAAAAACAAAATTTGCCAAGCCCGTGACACCCGGAAGATACAAGCCATGAAGTCGGCGATGACTCCGACAACATAAAAGGCCTTAACGGGCCACAACATGCAGTACGAGCTCACTCTCACTTAGTTTGCACACTTATCATGGAGGAAGAACTAAGATTTCACCTAAACAAGTCATAAAGCTTAAATCTATCACTACCACAGAAAAATGAAGTTAAAACAAATTGCAGCCAAATATGCTTTCTTTCTAATAGTTGTAAAAACAAATTGTATTTAGAACAAATTTATGAAAACTATAGCGTTCAAATTAAAGCTGAAAATTGAATCCGGATTTTCTAGTATCCAGATATCCGGATACCCGGATCTGCAAACTATCCGATTCCTGAAATCCGAATCCGAACCATCCGAACCATCCGAATTTGAATCCGAACTATCTGGATCCAAGTTATACTCAAACTATCCGGATCAAGACTAAGCAAAAGAGCTTCAAAATTTTATCCAAAGTGCATTGCTTAATTGAGAAATTATAAATTTCCATTTTCCCAATGAAACAATGCAATCTGAAGGAAATTTTGAAACTTTTTGCTTAGTCTGGATCCGGATAGTTCGGATCCTGATTATCAGGATACACGGAGTCGAGAAATCAGCTCCTAATTTTTCCGGATAGTCCGGATACTTTCAACTCTAGTTTGAACAAATTACAAGCTACTTTTATTATAAAAATTCCTGCAGTAAGACAAGGCCTTAAGGCTATGATGTTCACCTGCTAACCGGGCCGCTACTCACTTTTTCAGACTTTTTCATGGCTTGTATATTCGGGGGGTTACTCCAAGTCTCAAATCGGAGAAGGATAAATTCAAAGAACAGTTCTTCTCGTCTCGCATCTGGAAACATGATATAAATGGAGTATGCGTTGTGAAATGAATTGTCAGCGTGTTTTTGAAAGTTAATATGGTATGTCATCACCAATAATCGAAAGAAAAATAATTTTAAATTTAAAAAAGGAAAAGCAAAGTATGTATTTCTCATATCACGAGAGTTTTGACGAAAAGTCGTCGAGTAATGCAAATTTTCTGAGAGATCCCGAAAATTACGGCTCAAATAAAAGTCCTGGTCGTCCTCATGAGTAATAGAACTTTCGATACAAGTGCACAAGTTTTAATACACTTCCACTATTTCAGTACTTAAGTACGTACTTACGAAAATCTAGTACAATTTGGTATTTTCCGTACTGAGCGAATTTTAAATTTAAATTTCACAACTATAAAGAGAATTTCCCTGTGGGACCCAATGTATTGAAGAAAATGTTTCTTCTGAATGACTTCTCTATTTACTGTATGCTTAGGTACTATTCGTATGTTCCAACCGAAAAAATTGTTTGTGCAATTCTGAAAACTGAAGATTTGTATGTTCTTTGTATGATCACAACTGTAACCTGTAGAGAGGAGCGACCAATTCTGAGAGAGGCGTCAAACAGTACGTTTACGGCTACAGAACTTGCAACTAGAGCTGGTGTGTCAACAAACGTAAGCAATGTCCAGCGAATTATGCAAAAAAGTGAAAATATCCAACGAAAAAAACTGAAAGGAAAGCCACCTTTAACGGCAAAACATAAGGAGGAGCGTTTAAAGTTTGCTCGTGAAGAAAAAATGCAACAAAATAATTTTTACCGATGAAAAGACGCGTGAAAATGGGAGGAGGAGGAATAATGGTTTGAGTAGGAATAGGCTACAAAACGAAGATGAATTTACGATTCATTTCTGGAAAAATAGACAACAATTTTTATATACAGTTAATCGTCGAAGAAATAAGGAGCAAAGGAAACTCAATAGCAGGAGAAAACTTCATATTTCAACAAGATAATGCTCCCATTCATAAAGCCAGGAGAGTAAAAGATAATCTTCAAGAAAATGATATAGAGCTTCTGGAATTGCCATCAAGGTCTCCGGATCTTAATATTATCGAAAATGTTTGGGGGCATCTTGCAAGAACAGTTTATCATGGAAACAGGCAATTCTCAACCATAATTTAATTGAAAAATGCTGTTCAAGAGACTTGGAATTTGATTAGAACAAAATACTTAAAATGGTTGTTTAAATCTCTTCCAAAACAAATAGAAGAGGTAATAGAAGTAAGAGGGAGCTTCACCCATTATTAAAAAGTAATAAAAGTCATTTTAAAAATAGAACTGTCCTTTTTATTTACCCTTATGTGAAAAGAACTGAAATTTTGTCGCACCACTTTTGTAGAAAACACCAGTTAATTACTCAAAATTAATTTCAAAGAAAAAACAATCATATACATATGTACACACTAGCATGTTACTTTACAACAGACAATAAAATTTAATTTACGCCTGTACCTAGAAGAAAGGTAAATATATGGGTGGGTCAGCATTTTGTCACAGAGTGTAGATTGTAACGTGGTTAAAGTAATCAAAGGTAATGCAATTTTCATTACATGAAAGTTAAACATTCCATCGAAGTCAGTTATACCTTCCAAAAACTTGCTACAATATCTTTGCAACAAGAATACATACTAGTAAAGCAGCAAAAGAAGAGCGATCTAGACGACTTAAACAGAAAACAGTATTAAAAATTAAGCAAAGTAAGTTGACAAAATTCCTAAATTGTTTGTACAATTCATATTTAAGACTCATTTTCCTTGAAGGGCTGTACTCAAGAATCAAACAATACCCATAATGGTGAATGTTCCAGTTCAAATAAAATGATTTACATAATAATAATAATAGCTGATTTAGCTCTTATTCAAATATACATACATATAATGGGCCTGTATGGAACATCTATGAATTGCTTGCAGCTAGGAGCTGGTATAATAACATGACTTCCGAGACAATTTACGTTATCTACAAATTTATATTTTGATGTTATTTATGTATGTATATACCTTTTCGTCAATTTCTGTTTGTTACCAGCGGTTTTTACATCATGGAAATGGAGCTTTTCTTTAAGTTACTCCATATTTTCTTCATTATATTTAATTTTTGAAATAATAATTGCAATATAAAGTAAATATTATACCTATTTGACAGCTATAAAGAGCGGGCTGTCCATAAACCCGATGGTGCTGCCAATCCAGTTGTCAGTTTTACAAGTATTTGCCCTCCGCCCCCCTTTCGGTTGATTTCTTGTCGTTATTCGTTAAAGTGGTTTCGCCACGACCCTTTTTAAAAAGACTCAACTAATGAATAACTGTTTTTATAACTAAAGCTTTGCAATTATACAATTGATTTCATTTTCAGAAAGTATATTTTTTCGTAAACTTAAATCGAACTGAACTGAGCCTAATGAAGTGGCAAGTCTGGATGACATTTGAAAACGTCAAATTTGTTTAAAAGTTTATTGTTGTTGATATCATTTGTTGAAAAATATGCTGAATTCTTCATTCCGTTTACGCTTTCGTATTTGTTATAATTAAATTCGACATCTGAGATAAACAAAAACAATGGAAAATGAAGAAATACATTTGTGCAGCAACAGTAATCAGCAAATGCTTGCTTGGCAAAGAGTTTTGGCAATACTTGCAGAAAGAACGATAGCATTTCAAAAGATTTTAACTTACAGCCGAAGAAGATCATGGCTAAGAACACGTAGACGGCAAGCTCTTCTGCGAATGCAATATCTTCACCGCCTAATAGATATTCAATGCAAATTCTTATTACAAATTCCGCGACCAGTTAAAAAGCGCCTCTGGAGGGAGCAGTGTAACACTGGTTTTTGGGATGATCGGGGCATAGGAGGTTTTTCCGAACAGGAATGGATTGAGACATTTCGCGTTAGTGTAGATTCTTTTAAGTGGATCTGTGATCAAATGACTGATTTAAATCCCAAGTGTTCAGCGTTCAGGAATCCTATTCCATTGGAGAAACGGGTTGCAATGTCCCTGTATAAATTAGCATCTGGAGCTGAATATAGAATTGTTTCGGAAAAATTTGGCGTGGCTAGAAGTACTGTTTGCAAATTTGTTAGAATGTTCTGCGAAGCTATGGTGGATATTGTTAGTAAAGAAGTAATGAGAATGCCAGTAATCCAAGAAGCGTCAGAAATTGCTGAAGAATTTGAGTTGTTAAGCAATTTACCTTTAATTGTTGGCTGCGTTGCTATTACACATATTCCAGTTAATCCGCCTGCGGATGGTTTAAATACATTTCTAAATTCTAGTGGTTGGCCGTCAATTGTGCTCCAAGGTATGATCGATAGTAAATACGTGTAAGTTAGGTTGATGTGTATTTTTTCAACTAAACCCAATGGATTATTAATTTATTCAGATTTCGAAAGATTGATATAAATTCGAGAGATCCTTCACTGTTTACGGAAAGCAATGAGGATTTACCAAAGGTATGACAACTATAAATATTTAGATCTACAATGTTTAATTTATCATACAACGAAATATAATGACTTTATCATTTTCAGATGGAGCGCACAATGGATAATGAACGTTTATCTCGTTATGTTGTAGGGTTGCCGATCTATCCACTACAGCCATGGCTAATGAAACAATATATAGAGCCAAAAGATCCAGAAGAAGAGTTCTTTAATGAATCAATTCAAAAAGTCAATGATGTAGCTGATGAAGCATTTCGACGATTGTTTTCACGGTGGCGAGTCTTAAGCAAAAAAGTTGACATCGAATATAGAAATATGTCAGTGGTAATATCTGCGTGCTGTGTCTTACATAATATTATTGAAAGAAACAATGATGGATATAACGAAAATTGGGCAAATGAACTGAATCCAAGATATGAAGATTTGCAACCAAAAAATAATGAGAGCGTTCTAACCATGCCAGATACGAAGGAAGGCGAAAAAGTTAGATCATTTCTAACTTCATATTTAGCCAGAAATTGTTTGTAAATTCTTAACTCCTTTTGTAAATAAATAATAAGTTATTATAATGATAAAGATAGTTCAAGCGTTATCATATTCTTAGCTTAATAATCTGTGTGAAAGCCTGCAGTTTGTTTCATTTTCTTGGATAGTCTAAGGCAACTTAATTAGTTCCAATTATTAAGATTAAAGTCAGAATATATATCTAAAAAATGAGCTATGCTGGCACTGGAGACAGTACAATAACTTAATAAAGGATATTCATGCGTAAATGGGACACATTGAACAAATATTAATTGAATTTGATTTGAGTGAGTCGCTTTTTGCCGTTGGACATTCCCATGAAAGCACTTGTGGAACAACTTGTGAGCAAAAGAAAATAAGCAGTCCAGGTCAATGATTTTTTAGTAACTAAAATTGTGCTATTCTTTGTCCTCTTACTTTCTGTAGAGCAGGCGTTACAGTATTCATATAAAATTCCCTAACCATCTTACAAGCATTTTGTTTTAAGAAGCTTGAAGCTTTTAAATATGCACTCCCTCGAAAAACGTCGCATGGTCGCTGATGTAACTTTTGTGCATCAACTCTTAAACGCGAATATTGATTCTCCCCTTCTACTTAGCAAAATCTCTTTCCGTGATAGTGCGCACAATTTGAGAAGGTTACCTCTGTTGCATGTTAACGGCGCAAGATCCAACTTTAGTATGTATGAACCCATCAATCGCATGTGCATTGTTGTTAATATTAAGGCTGAGCATTTTGTCGTTGATATTTCCAAGCATGTTTTAAAGAAACGTCTATATAATACTTAAATATCTGTTTCCATGTCGCATTGCATGTCATCTCATTCGGTGTTTGGTCTATGTTTAGTTTAACATACTAATACTAACACCGACTAAGTGATGAATCGCATGTATTGTTGAGACGTTTATTTATTAAACGTGTCCATGCAGCGAGCTTGTGTTAAGCTGGTTCTGATAGTCAATCAAACAATTATCTGGATTATACCGCTCCTTGCCCTGTGAAAGCTGAAAAAGGATAAAAAAAAAACATTTCCATACAGTCCCGTTTTCTAGCCACCCGTTACCGACTACCACATTAACTTCTAGATTTCAAATACATTACTGTGATGAATTTACAGTCTGTGGTGCAATAACCAAAAAGAAGCGATTGGTTTGAGCTGTATATAATTTATAAGTCGATAGAGATAATAGGGCCTAACTTAATGAGAATCATAAATCAGGGATTTTACCTAGATGTTGGAAAGAGCCGTCAGTTCTACCAATTGAGAAAGTGAACAATACAATAAGCTGCGAAGAGTTTCGACCAATTAATATGCTTCCTGTGGATGAACAGATGGCATGTCATGTGGCGAATCATCACGTCGAGTACATAGAAACTAACAAATTTCTGATAGAAGAGCAGTCGGGATTCAGAGGAGGACATTCACGCGAAACAGCGTTAAATTAGCTAATACTTGAAAGAAAAAAGGAAAGAAATGTGGTGGCTACATTCTTATATTTTAAAACAAAAATTTTGTTTACAAAACTACATATGTACGGTGTGCGATGAGTGGAACTTAAATGGTTTAAATCGTTTTTAGACGAAAGATGGCAGAGAACAAACCTCGATGTGATAATAGATAGTAAACTAAAGTTTAAAGTGAAGTCGGACTATATTTGCAAATAAATGGCATTCCTGAAAAGAATACGATCGACTCTAAATTTAAAAAACTTACCACATCTCTCATATTGCTCGAATCTCCTGTATGTAAGGTCGAACGAAATAAAGGATTGCCTCCAACCCTTACAAAATAAAGGGATGAAAGTGATTCTGAGATGCAATATATATACTCCGATTCGAATTATGCTAGACACCCTACAGATAACGTCTGACATATGAAGCAATGATGTTTACTTTTAAAATGAAGAGTAATATACTATATAATTATCTGCGAGAGAATTTTATATCTGTTGCAGAAGCCCAACCATATAACTTGCAACAAAACCACAACTTTAGACTCGCCGGATTGAATAGAAGCAGCACCCAAAATTCCTTGATATACTATTTTACAATAACTTACCACCAGAATTAAAGTTGGAAACAAGAATAAACTCTAATTGTAATTCTAAGCATAAATTAATAAAATATATACGCATAAACGTTAATTAAAATAAGTACAGAAAGTAGTCAATATGTTAATAACCAAATAAATTATAATTATTATTATTAATTTTGCAAATGTATAGGAAAGCTATTTTAAAACTAATAATTAAAGACAATACAATACCCTTTCATTTTAAATTAAATTATTTAATATTATAACAAAAACCCTGCACAAAACAATTTAAAATCTGTAAAACTAAACAATCAGAACTCGACCTTTAAAGCTAATGTCAGTTTTGATGTTTATGCGTGCGTTCAGAAATGACTGAATGTGTGACATTTATTTTCTGACATTTCAAGTAATATGGCAGTGCTTTATCTAATTTGGTTGGCTCAATTCTTCTGTGTCTCTAAATAAATAAATAATAGGTCTGTCTTTAGAGATCTTTGCGTAAAAATCAAGTAAAAACTTAAATGCGAAAGATGGGATAACTCAAGAAAAGACGGACACTTTTCGAGCAAATTTTGTTAAGCTTGCCATTTGTCAAAAATTTGGCAGCTACGTTCTCTGCTGAAGCAAAAAACAATCAATTAATTTGAAATACGTTTTAAAAAACTCACCTTCAATATTTTTATTAAAATCCCAACTCTGGATGATCACTTTAACATTCCTCAAACACAACAAACGGCTTAACCTCAAATTTAATACTCAGCTGATTGCGTATCGAAGTTGCACACTTGATTAATAAAAATGTATGACTGAGCAAGAGAGGAAACGTATAAATTTACTCGATTTTCACGACTGTTTGTGTGTAAACATGCGTAAAATTTTTTACATCGAGTAAAAACTTTCGAGTTAACGGACAGATTTATTAAGTTAATGGTTAAATTAATTGCACGTAGATCTTTCTAGCTTTATAGAACACTTAAACTTATAATTTATGGCAAAAAACTTCGAGGTCTTGGAATATTGTGATTATTACAAAAATCTTTTAGTAGAAGAACTTGTTTTTATTCGTTGCCCACATAAGTTGCACTATGGGAAGTGTTCGGTGATTGGAAGGATTATAAATGAAAGGAAACATTATTTCTTAGAGAATGTTCGTCTCAATTCTCTACCATTGTAATTACATTTTTTTGAATTTAAAGCGTCATATATAAATATATTTCTTTTAGAAAATACACCATACCAGATGGTTGCATCAAAATACGCTTATTGTTACATGCCTATCCACGGCCACCTCCAACAGGCCGAACCTGTGAGATATTTGGAGAAGCTGTCTTGTTTGATTCCTTAATCCCCGAAAATGAATTTGAATTACCATTAACAAGCAAAGATCTTGTGCATCAATTGGAAAACAGTAATTGTACGGGAGAAATATGCAAAAAAATAAATGTGCAGCAAAGGTATCAGCCTGCATTGTTAGTGCATTCACTTAACATTATCGATCAGGCTCGTGAACTCATTGAAAAAAATTTAGAAATTAGAGCGCTATTCAATAAAAGTAAATAATTTGAAATATTAAATTAGGTATGAATGTTAAATATTGTTAAAATGGACTGGACCAATGTAAAGACCTCAATTTTTGAAAAATCGGAAATGTCTTCTTTGGATTTCATAAATTGTATTACATTAATTTATAAGCATGATACCAAATAAAAATAACGTGATATATAATATTGAAGTTGTTGAATATGTTTTATTGCAATATTGATACACCTTTGTCTTCTTATTTATAGGTTGCATTTCAATGAACAATAAAATTTTAAAGGATCATAGGTCAGTCACGACAGATGCAAAAAGTTCTACTATTAAGGACTGTTACTGAGTGTTTTGGCAAAATCTCTGAACAACAACTAAGTGAATCTGTTAGAAAATAAACATGGCAGATAAAAGAAGATAAATTTACCTCTGAAACATTTGACCCACAAATAACTTCTCAGAGTTTACTGTTGAAAAAAAAACCGACAGGAAACCTTATTACCCAAATCCAAGTTCGCCTAAAGAATAATAACGCCCTTGCAGCCAACGCAACTAAGTGTTTTGTCAACTTACTGAACGACACTCTCCTGGCAGTAATGAAATCATCATCTCTCCTAATTCTAATAATTGCATATCATTGTCACGAACAATGTGAGAAAATCCCTAGACTTTCGTTGAAATTAATTCATGATACACATATAATGTCGAGAACAGATATAAACAAATTCGCACTTCAATGTAAAATTCTACACGTAAGATCTTTCTAATCTCGATTACTTAGAAAATTTGAATAATAAAATCAACTTTAATTAAAAATTATTTTATTGTTATTTTTACAATAAAAAGTACAAAATGGACGGTATTAAGCTTAGTCTATGGCTGCGTATGAATTCGGTAAAAATGTAAGTCGAGAATTTCAAAGTTTATATTTTGTCATTCTAACTTCTTAAAAATGATACGTTAGTAGTTACTTCAGAAAATATTACACTTAAGGCTATAAATAAAGATAAAAATCAACGAAGAATTTATCCAACCGACGTCTTATAGTATTATTTTAAAATGTCTTTTGTTGAGATTCTCTTGAGAGTATATTTTGTATTCAGTGTTTTTTTTTACAAAATTGTAAATAATTCTTTTAGGAAAGTGTTAAAACTTTAAATTTTACCCCGTCAAGAAATAGTTAACACCATTAAAAATTAGTATTTAACCGATTCAAACACAGTCTAACAAATAATTAAAAAGATAAAGGTGCATAATACAGTATATCAAAATCCAGAATCTTTTTTAAATTCAGTAATCCAAAATATTTAAATATTATAAAAAAAAAAAAGTTTGCGTCCCGTTGCCTAAGCCTAAAGCTTCACTTTTTACAGATGAGTCATTCGGGGGAGGAAAGTTTCCGAAATACCAAGTTTCGAATGGCAGTACAGGCAGCATAACATTGATTGGGCGGCTGACTTGGGGTGATAATATAAGAATTTAATTATCATTAAGTGGTGTAATTTTGTAATACAGTTATTGTTTATATCAGAAATTGTAACTTAATTGGACACGCTACAATTAAACTCGGTAATAATATGTATAAGGAGCTACCATAGAGCAAAATTACTAAATTGAATCCTTAATAGACGTGATAGACCCCTTACTTTAGTATACTATTCGAAATAATTGAATGCATTGAAAATATTGAGTTATGCATATACCTTACTTCACTGTATAGTTTAAAATTGACCCAACAAAGTATCTGACTAAAATTAGTTAATGGAATTCTTCAATCGGATGGTTTAAAAATAAAATTTCAGATAGTATTTTTAAGATGGATTTTGTAATACTGAATTATGCATCTTCATTCTGTTTAAAATAAATCTAACCATTTCCAGAAACCAACAATAGTAGCAGCAAGCATACAAATCCCACTAATTTCTATTGTTCCCCCGCTATTGCAACGATGATCCAGAAAACAGAAACAATATGTTGTGTTGGTAAAATAATCACGTTTAACATCATGTTCTTTTGTAGTATGATTAACATAATGTGCTAAACGTTCATCTTTTGCAGCAGAACGACAGCCTTCATAATGATCTGCTGGAATATCTGTCCTAAAGCTCAACGAACTTAGGCAATCTCTAATAATTGTTTGTTGTGCTGCAAAATCAAAAAAATAATTTGTTCATTTTATTTATTTTTTTTTTTTTCAAAACAAACCTCCACGACGCTCTATAACTTTAACACAAATATCATCTGGTTCAGGACATATTTCTCCTAAATATCCGATTCCACGCCAATTAAAATTTTCATCACAACCTGGAGTCGCCGACGTACATTTATAGCACCACAGTAATGTACCTAAACCTATTAATATATTTGAGTTTAATTTTTACAAATATTATTTAAACAATTAAATCAATACATACATTTTTGTACTGAAATCGTTAAAAAAATAAATAGAAGAGTATATTTCATTTTGATAAAATTTTGTTGTTAAAAATTCTGATATGACAGTTTTAAAAGCAGCAATACAACGCCCAGTCAAGTGACATTTCTCTTTTGGCATTTCTTTTTCAATTCAATTCAATTCAATTTTTAATTTTTTAGCATTTTACTTGCCATCTGGGGCTGGATTCCGCAACTATAAATTTATACGTGAATGCTAAAGAGATGGCGCTGATAGTTTATTTTTTAACGGTTGTAGTCACTGAAAAAGTTAGCACTCGGGATTGGTCCGAATGAGGGCGCCAGCGTACTGTAGTATCAAAACTCCGGCGAACTTAGATGGCGCCAGCGTATTGTAGTATCAAACTAATTGGCGCTAGTATCAGGGGTTGCATTTCATTACTGTCAAAATATCATCACGTTTACATTTTTCAACCGGTTTGGTCAATACACAACTACTTTTATTAATTAGCGCACTTAATAAACATGAATGGGACAACATTACACCGACGCGACAATAATTTGATGACTTCACGTAATTTGAGAGTAAAAAGCAGAAAAAATGACAACGATTTCATTCCACATTAATCATATTCGGAAGTTAGTTGCATTTCAGAAATACAATTATAAATTTTTGTTCAATGGAAATTAGAATATTTTTCATTTGACAGCCGGCTCAGCTGTTTGACAGTTGAATAAAACAGGAGGAATTTCTTCCTGCCTGAAAAAGTTTATTTTTAGGTTGTTGAGGAAATTACATCATAAATTTCGGGCGAGAATAACAACAACGTTCCTTACAAATACCTAAAATTAAAAATATCAATTGTAATTGCTAACTGAAAGAATTTTTTATTAAATTCAAGAATTATGATAATTATATAACATAATTTTTTTTGGTGTCTGTCGGTGTAGAAAACAATTATTGCTCATTCATAAAGTAAACTTCTAGTCAAAGAGGATTTAGAAATTACGAAATTTAAATAAAATATTTGTGCGGTTAAAAGGTATTACTTAAATTACATTGTAAAAAAATGCTACCGCAAAATCAGGTAAGTTAATTATTTATTCATTTTTCTCTGTGCAAACTTTTTTAGCTTAGTAGAAAATGTTGATATATTTTATGCCTTGGCCAATATATTAGTACTAGTAGGCTCGCTTTTGCACAATCTTTTTTATACGATTTCTATTGTGTACTGAGAGTTTTTTAGCCCCCACCCCTAACCTGATAAGTAATGATAGATAACTATAAAATTTGGCTTTATCGCTCTTTTGAGTTCACCTTCACTTCATATGATGTGGTGCTGGTGATAGACTATAGTTATGGTAGAGTAGTAGGGTCTGTGGCGCTTAAATTGCATAGCCAGGGGCAGAGGAAAGGTTTTCTTCAGTCAGTCAAATATTAATCAAACATTTGAGAGACAGTTCATGTCCCCATCCCCAGTTACCAGCAGTTTGCACTTAGCATTTACTGCGGTCAGTATCTGGATAAGCTAGTGGTGCTCTTCAGTTAAACAAAATTAAACTAAACTTATTTAATTAAATCAATAAATTAGTGAATTCTATTATTCTAGACATGGTTAGTACCAGTAGCATGTGATTATGTGTTTTCTGTTTTGTTAGAGAATATTACTTTTAGGAGAAGTTTCGAAGTGTCGAAGTTCATTTTGTTTGTTTAGAAAAAAAAAAAATTGAGATGCTTAAATGAGTTTAATAAACTGGTTTATATGCGTTTCAACAATGAATGAATTTCCATATTTTTACTTTCAATATCATCTGGATTTGGGACAACTGATTTGTATGCATAGTTTAGTTCTTATACAGTGAAAGATTATTGCAAAGTAATGTAATTGATGACTATTACATGTATGTGTGAATATGATTCAATGTTAAACGTGCGCAATTTCTTGTTGAGATAAACAAATATGTAATTATATATTTCCTTGCATTAACTTATGAAACTACGCAAGAAATCTTAAAAGAACATGTTCTTATCGCATTAATTAAATGAATTGCACATTTTGCCGCGATTAGATTATATATATATATATATATATATATATAAAAATATCATTTCAGAATTGCTTGTCTATTAAAAAGCAGAGAATTAACTTTTTTCTTGTCAGCTCGTGATTTGATTTCCAGGTCGTTGTTATAAAACTAGAGAGGCCATTAAATACCACACTTTCTATTTTTTATCCGCCGAAAATCTTTAATTATTCCTATTATCATCTTTGACCTTCAAACTATTCGCTGTAGTTGTCACTACAAAATCTTATAATAAATGTCATATGTATGTATGCCGTATGAGGGGAAAAACATCAAAATCTAAATATCAGTGATCCTGGTTGATTTTAATTTGAAGCAATTCACAATTTACCGACTGTGATATAACACTTTGAAGATTTAATGATGTCAGGATTTTAAAATGTTGTCATTGATGATATAACTAGGGACATTGCTGTATCACATAGTATCATCTGTAGTGTGGTACACATTTTATTATACCCTAGATGAAATCTAAAGGGTATACTAAGTTTGTCATTCCGTTTGTAACACCTGGAAATAATGATGGTAGAGCAAAATGGATTAGACAGACAGACACCCATGCATAAAATTAAAAGTTATTTTGATTTTTGCTTGTCCGTCCGTCCGCAGGATAACTCTAGAACGCGTGTACCTAGAGAGCTGAAATTTTGCATATGGCCTTTAAAAAAATGTAAAAGTAAGTTCGAATATAGGACAAATCGGGTAACTCCTTCGTAGGGTTTCTATACAAAAATTTGGTTATTCACTAGATATTTTGACACTACCTGATAAGGCGTCTGCTTAGAGTGCTGGAATTTTTTACATAGTATTTTCATAAAAATAGTAAATATAATTTCAAAATTGGACTAAATCAGGCAATCCCTACTTGGTGTTGCCATATAAAAATTTTGATTTCGTATACTATGAAAACCATAAGTAAGTAAGTAAGTGAATTTATTTAGCATTTTTGCTATTCATTACAAAAGCCATATAATTATACCATAAGTCTAGCTCTCTTTCCTCCTTTTCCTTATTTTCTACATTAGTTTACGAATTTAATAAGTAATTTTAACAAATTCAAGAACTTTTCTCTTAAATATCCTAAAATTATTCTCAAGTTTTACATCTAAAGGTAACTTATTAAATATTTGAAAGCCCTTATATACTAAACTATTCTGCGCTGAATTATCTCTATACAGTGGCAGCCTAAAATCATTAGCATTTCTTAATCCGTAAGGTTGTAAATCTCCAACATAATTCATTAATTTACTTAAATAACTCGGTATATCACCTGACTTAATTCTAAATATAAAAATTAATAAATTCATAATAATTCGTTGCTTTACACTCAACCAACACAAAGAATTCAACATAAATATGATAGATGTGTATCTATTGCACTTTAAGATGGCTCTCATTGCTCTATTTTGAAGTCTCTGTAGTCTTACAAAAGAGTTATTATCGCACATAAACATGAATGTCGAACAATATTCAAAGTGGGGCTTAATTAGTATGTTATATACATTAATTGAACTTAGTAACTCTATTCTATTTCTTATTCTTCTAAAGTACCCTATTTTCTTCGAAATTTTCTTTGCTATGTAATCTATATGTTTTTTAAATTTCAGTTCCTTATCAACAATAATGCCCAAATACTTGATTTCATCAACTTGTTCAATTTGTGCATTATCAATTCTTAAATCCAGGTCAAAATTATACTTAAATATCATACACTTAGTTTTACACACATTAACTTTTAATTTGTTTGATTTAAACCAATATTCTAGTCTCTTTAAATCTTCCTGTAGTTCGCACCGACATTGTTCAGTATCTTTCCCTGTCACATATATGAGTGCATCATCCGCAAAAAGAACAATTTTTGAATTTCTTAATACTTTGGCTATGTCGTTGATATATATAATAAACAGAAGAGGTCCAAGAATAGTTCCTTGTGGCACACCAAACGATGTCATTGTAGAATCAGATAATACATTATTCACCGAAGTCCTCTGTGTCCTATTATTCAAATATGATTCAAACCACTTCATCTTCCGTATTAATATACTTCTATCTATGGTTTCAAATGCTCTTTTTAGATCCAAGAAGACTGCAATGACCCTATTTTTTTCAGCTAGCTCTTCTTTCCAGTTCACTATTACTTGATTTAATGCAGTTTCACATGAGTGTCGCTTTCTAAACCCTGACTGATTCTCTAAAAAAAGATCATTTTTATCGAAATAGCTTTCAAGTTGTTTATGCACTATTTTCTCTAATACTTTCTCGCAAGTAGGTAATGCATTTATTGGTCTATAATCTTCACAGTTATCAGACCCTCGAACCTTTTCGATTGGCGTGACACGAGACTCCTTCCAAGTATTAGGAAAACATCCAGTACCTAATGAACGATTTACGAGACGCTCGAAAATTGGACCTAGCACTTCAAATGCGTCCAGTAGCATTTTTGCACTTATAAAATTAAAATCCCTTTTTTGATTAATTGTTTTTAGAACTTCTCTAATTTCACACTGATTCACTATTCCTATACTGTTTTAATGTACTGAAAAGTTCTTCAGAATATGAAATCCTATAAAATTGGTTATATTGATTTTTTCTGTCCGACGAACAGTTCTAGAAATATATGCGAAAAACCACTTCAAAAATGAAACTTTCACAGATACGAAATGATGGGCAGTCATCATATTGGTCTTAGACTAATTCTAGCTTTTTTTACTTTATTTTTATCTTAGGAAAATATTAAAGCAACATTTGTTTACTGAAATTGCTCTAATGGATCTATTAGTCCTGTATATTATGCAAAACTTTGGTGCATGTGAGCTTCGTAATTCACCATTCTCACGTTCCAAAATGAGTTTTCAAGCGAATTTTCAAATGTTTATTACTCGTTGCTTTTTTTGCTAATTATATATTTACCTGCCTGGACGTGTCTCAAAACTATTCTGAATACGATATCGTTTGCTCTACGAGCTATACCCCATTAACCTGTTCGTATTTCGCCTATTGTGCTATTAACTTTAAGAATTGTTCAATCTATTCTTAGAAATAATGGTTTTCACACATAATAGAAAATCTTTCAGGTAAAATTAATCCCATAGTCAAAATTATAAAATGAGAATTATTATCAAGGAGACAATTCAATTAAATTAAATTTTAACTTGAAATTTGTAATATTGCAGAAATGTATAAATGGATCGCATAATTCGGACGGATTTTTTTTTATACTTTTGATGAAAACATCGCGGGTTAATTTTTAGAGATTTAGATTCAAACAAATTATTTCAAATGTTTTTGTTCGATGTTTTTAAAGAAAAAATTTCTAGAAAATGTTCAAAAGCAAAAAAAATGTATGCTTATAGAATAAAATAAAAGAAAATGCATTTCTTTTCAACCCTAACCACAGAGCCACGTCCTAGGGCGGTTGGTATCATGATGTTACATAGATTTACATTAGGCGATTCTTAATTTATATTAAATACAAAACAAATGGTGTGTGTGAAGGATTGCATGTAGTATGAAATTTATAGTTATGTTCAAAGAAATATTGATTTGGAATCAAAGAAGGATGAACATGAATAGAAAAAGATCTTAGTTAAGCTTGGAGTGCCGCAAGAAGACTAGCCTGCATTACTTGACCTCCAGTGTATACATTGTGCCCCTTGACCTCATGGGATAACCTTTAAAATCGACCTATATCTATCCCTTAGGAATCTCAGGAAATGTCTGAACTCTTTACTTTGCAGCACCCCAGACTTAAAAAGAAGTAGCTACCCAATAGCCTACCTTTTTTATTATTATGAGTGCTCTTCCTGTACAATTGCCTCGCAATACGACAGGTTTCCCTGCTGATCCATCGGAGGCTTGCTTTTTGATAGGCGCCCATGATGATTTAATCTTTTAAAGCTCCAACTGGGATCCTCACATAAGTTACCACTGCGGAGCTATCCGTCTACATAGAGATTTGTGTAATAAATAATGAGATTGGGATATTGGGCGGCAGGCCGGATAATTCGAATATAGTCTGTGATAAGTGACCTAGTGCCATAACGGTCAAGCTAACAGTAAAAAAATAAAGATAAATTTAAATTTAAACCCGTAAATTCAGTCATAGCATAGGTTTAAACACGAAAATTCAGAATGCTAACTAGTGATATGTTGAATTGCAAACCCTTTGAATCTGTCAATCGAGCCAGCTGACCCGACTCGACTTGGCAGAGAGCTCCAGAGGCTCGCTCCAACTTAGTAGAGGCTTCTACCTTCAAAGTGTGTGCCGAATCTAGGCAGGACTACTCCGCAATTGTCATGACTACTAAAAGAAATTTCTCTTCAATGTAGTTAGGCAGTAAAGATACGTGAGACTGTCGCTCAAATCTGAAAGCATAGCTCAGGCATGCTTTGAATGCACTTTCCAGCTTTACTAAGGATGTACATTTCAGTGGATACATTGCCACATCCGCATAAAAAAATAAAGATAGAATTAGTACAGTCACCAATAGAGATCTAACTCGCGGTAGCAAGTGATGTGAGACAGCATACAAGGATTGCAGCCCAAAATAGACCCTTGAGCATACCAGATAGACATGAGCTTGCCAGTTGAGACCCATGTCCATAAGTAGGCCCAGGTTTTTGACACGAGTAGATTCTAGCAATACAATTTGATCCTGAAACCGAATCGGAGGTAGTGCGTCTAGTGCTATCTATCCTCTACCGTTGATGGAGTATAGAATTAGTTTTTGAAGTGCAAGTTCGTTATTTGGGTTATTTTCATTCAGGTCTGCGATAAGCCTTTGTAAGTATGAAATTTGGGAACCAACATAAATCTACAAATAATCCGAGTAAAACTAAAACCCCATATTTGTGATGGATGTGCACAATTTGGGTCCACCCAGCTACAAGCGAGCCTGGTGAATTGGAGAAGCCAGTTTTGGCTCTGAGTTTCTGGATGAAGAAAGCATGCAGTACCAAATCGAAAGCGTTCTTCATGTCCAGTAATACGTGGATTACCTTTTTACCCATCACACAGCGCACGTATATCTGTAAACACGTTTACTACCTTCTTGTCTACACTCATTAAAATTATTTTGCTGCCACCAGCACTCATCCAATTTATTTTGGCCATTGTGGTTATCGATCTCCAATGTTCAATAATACATAAAAATTCTATAGACATTTTTGAGCGGGAGTACCCAAGAATCTTCGTCCAAGGTCGCTTAGTTAACTAGATTTTGATTTGTTAAAAAAAGTTAACAATGTTCTATAAAATATGTTAATGTATACTATGAAAATTTCTCTATTTTACAGGATTTCCTTATTTCCTCAAGATTATTTTCAAGACAATTTTCTAAATTCAAGATCTTCCATTATCCGCAAAAGGTAAAAATCAGATTATAATTCTAAAAGTCAAATATGCACTGCGTTTGAAAATATTCCCACTTTCTTCAAATATGAGGCTGAGTAATTTAAGAATAAACACATAGCATTTTGCGCATCTAGCTTCAGTTTGTGATAGAGGCATATAAAAAAATTGTGTGTAAAATACAGTGGCTATTTAACCACACTGCACTGTTCAATTAATTTGTGTCTTAAATAGAAGAAAAAATTACTTAAAAGCAGTCAAAAATCACAATTTACCAAAAAATTATAGTCAAAACGGAACTTTAACTGAAAATCCATTTAGGTAAGTTTTTTTTTTGCCCTTCACTAACAGCAACAGATGTAAATATGATTCTAAATGTATTTTCATCTGTTTGTCACATCCAATGGCAATCTTCATATAATGTAGAAAGGGCATAATGAAACTGGCTAAACCCTGCATATATCAACACTAAAATCCATGGTGAAATATAATGTCAAAGTATTGCAATTTCAATGATGATTACTATGTCTTCTAAGTTAGTATCACAATATCGCAATGAATTCTGCACCTTTCTATCAAGTCGGTTCAAGTACATTCTTTATTGGGTTCAAGTGCTTCTATCAAACTAAAGTAATTGAAAGACCGAAAATTGATTTTACATAAACCGTCACTAAGCATTCTTGGCAATAATATTTCCAGTAAGTTAAGCTGGATAGATCACATATTCTCTTGTGCCAAAGAAGCATCGAAATCTCTTGGATTTCTGAAAAGGTGTAAGAAACATTTCAGCTCGTCAATTATAGCTCTCCCATACAAGTCCTACATCAGACCTACAATGGAATACAATTCCCATATATGGGCTGGAGCTGGTCGCACAGCCTTAGCTTCATTAGGTATTGTCCAGAAGAGAACCTTCAAGCTTATTGGCGATGTGGCAATAAATTATCATATCCACTCGCTGGAGCACCGCCGAAATGTTGGATGCATTTCGCTCCTTTATCGTTACATGCATGGTCAATATTCTGATGAAATATCTTGTCTGATCCCTTGCAGAATAATTCCTGCACGCAATACTCGCGCTGCAAAATACGCACATCTTTTTACCTTTCAAATTACTTTCAGCCGTACAGTAGAATTCCGTGAAGCTTTTTTGTCCCGAACTGTGCGAATGTGGAGCAGTCTGCCAACTTCTGTCTTTCCTCCGGCATACAATCTGCGGAAGTTTAAAGGGGACATACATCGAAACTACCACCACTCTGCTTATATCCCCTAATCCTTTCCCTATCTCCTTCCTGCCATGCTGTGATTTGCATCATCGGGTATCCCCTGAGCTTAGCTTAATAATATATAAAAAAAAAAAATTAAATTTTTTAGCCGGACTAAACCTTGAGCGACCTTGAGCTCATCTTTTCTCTGCTAAATTCGATACTTATTTGAAAATAATAGAAGCGGACTTGCTAGCTAAATACAACAAGAAACGAAACTCAGAAAGAAATGGACATTTTCTTAGTGTTCGGAAGACTTAAACATGGCTGGAATAAGACTGAGAAGATCCATGATCCTCCTTACTCTCCATTAAGAGTTTCATCATCGAAAGCAACAACATTCGATTGTAGTTGGCTACTAAATTCAAAAATGATCATTTTACCTCTTTCGGTGTGATTTAAACAACATTCTACTGTCGTCAGTGATCCTCTAAATTGTATTAGTTAACGACAATGCATTCTCATTCATCTTGGTGAGAATATTGAGCTAAACAATTCAATGTCCTATACTGCTTAGTTTACTTTCTCTAAAGTCTAAACCAGTATTAAATCAAGTGTATTTAACCAAACCTCTTTAAATTGTGAGTTCGTTTCTTAGATGCAGGAGACCGTTAAAAATAATTGATTGACTTTAATGCAAACTTCTTTTTATTTCAGGTTATTCCAATTGCTGTTGGTGTTCTCACAGTAATTATAGGCGCTATAGCAGTACACTACTTCTTTAGGAAAAAATCAAAAGACACATCAGAAAAAGAGACAAAACCTCGCACAGCAACACTTAAAACTCTTCAAAATTCAAATGAAAAATATCTTTTACCACTTATCGAAAAAGATGTTCTTAGTCATGATACAAGAAAGTTTCGGTTTGGTTTACCATCAAAACAGCATATTTTAGGCTTACCAGTTGGCCAACATATACACTTAATTACAACAATAGATGATGATATAATAATTCGCCCATATACACCGGTATCTAGTGATGATAATCATGGTTACGTGGATTTGGTTATTAAAGTCTACATGAAGGGTGTACATCCAAGATTTCCTGAAGGTGGTAAGATGTCACAGTTTTTAGATAAAATGAATATCGGTGACACAATTGCATTCCGTGGACCATCTGGTCGTTTACAGTATTTGAATAATGGAAAATTCTCAATTAAAAAACTTCGTAAAGATCCACCAAAAATAGTTCAAGCTAAAAAAGTTAATATGATTGCCGGAGGCACTGGAATTACACCAATGTTGCAACTAATTCGTGAAATTATTAAACACAAAGATGAAGATAAAACTGAAATGGCACTACTATTTGCCAATCAGGTAAAATATATTTGATGTGCCCCCATTCATTAGGGTATTTGTATTTAATGTAATTATTATTATTTTATTTTTAGTCCGAAAATGATATTTTATTAAGGAAAGAATTAGATGATTTGGCTAAACAGAACTCACAACAATTTAAAGTGTGGTACACAGTTGACAAAGCCCCGGAAGGTAAGCTTATTTCGATTACAATGATTTTTTTTCCATATCATAATTAACTATAATTAAATTTCTCTAGGATGGACATATAGCGAAGGCTTTGTAAATGAAGATATGATCAGACAACAATTATTTCCCCCTGAGGATGGAACTCTTGTACTGCTGTGTGGTCCTCCGCCGATGGTTAATTATGCATGCCAGCCAGCTCTTGAAAAAATCGGATTCCATCCAGATATGAGATTTGCTTACTAGTTGAAAAAGAGTTATAGTTTGTACAGCTCAGCTACAAACATGAATCGCTTTATTAGATTGCTTTCTATCATGGTTCCCCGAACGCTTACTTCGTAATAATATAATTATCCGTTCCACTTCTTTCTCATTACCTAGAAGGGGAAATAAAATCCCTTGTAGTTGTTATATCAACTAAAAATGGTTGTTACTGAAGATATTTTTAAAAAGTATTCTTTTCTAATTTAATTTATCACGATATACTTTCTATTGCATTTATCATTCGTTCATTGTACATTTTTCGTCAGTTAAACAGAAACTTACAAACTTAGTGCAAATTTACTGAGATGATTGAGAAGGGGTGTGCGTGCAGTTGTAAAAAAAATATTAAGTTTATCAAAGTCTATTTTGTGCTCATGCGATAGTATTTGTACTTTTTCTATATACTTTCCACACTAACAACATTTCTTTTAAGTCTTTTTTTTTTGTACGATTTTCGTAATAAGGGAAACTCGAAATACGTAAATATTTTTTATTGCAGTTATGACGTATTCGGTTTCATTTAAAAATCATTTTGTAATGAAGAATCTATTTTGCTCTAGCAATAAAAATTGAGAAGGAAACAATTGGGGTTTTGTGATTGTAATGAATATTTTTTAATAAGACGAGTTTTTTTAAGGATCATTATAGTGTCCGTAACAGTCTTCTCTCGGCGTCTATAATTTAGTTTTGAAACTAAGTTTAAGCGGATCTACATTTCATGCTGCAATTAAAATGGAAAAATTATTTTAGAAATGTGTGTCTCGATTGCTATAATTAGTCCGAAAGAGTAGACTTTCAACGGCTTCAAGGAGTTCCTCCATCGCTGTCGAACGATTTCTTTAATTCGATCGCTTCGGCTATTGGGAAAGAGTGTAGTGTTTCCCTGAAACTCAAGTGTACATTCAATAATATCAAATTCTGCTCTTTCATCCGCATCTGTTTGTCTTGATGGGAAAGCCAGATTACATAAATGGCAATACAGTTAGTTCTAAGGCTGGCCAGCTAGCACCTATTCATGTTATATGTTAATAAATAGTTGTACTTTTCATCACTTGGAAAGTAGAAGAATGGCTTTCAAGAATCCACAATTTGTTTGTTTGTTTTAATATGTATTAATGTGAGAAAAGTATTTGGTCACCGGCGATTGAGATTTTGAACCTTGATAATCCGATTTACAGTTCACTTCACCAGCCACTTAATGTGCAACCAGCTTTTTGCTCGAATCTGATCCCTTGTAGAATAATTCCTGCATGCAATACTCCCGTTGCAAGCCTCTCACCGTTCAAATTGCTTACGGCTGTACAATAAAATTCAGTTCTCCTTTTTTACTTCGACTGTGCGAATGTGAAAGTCTTTACTCCGGCATACAATTTGTCTGCCAATGTTTAATTAAGGGCGACACATCAGCACCTCTGCCAGTCTCATCATATCCTGTAAATCTTTTCTCTATCCCCTTCCTGCCATGGTGTGCTTTGCATCATAGGGTATCCGATGATTTAGATGAGTCTTCTACATAATTTTTTTTCGAGGTCTATCTTGATAAATTTTTTCCACCATAAGAATTTTGTCAGAATATCCACCTGGAAACAAAAATTGTACGTTGCGACCAAACCAGTTGAGAAACTAATCTTGGAAGGTATAGAACACAAATTGTTGACAAAAAAGAAAATAGTGACTGATTAAGGACTATATCGAGAAATGTAGGCCGGCTTTATGACGGGTTATAAGCAAAGTTTGTTTTTCAACCTAGATATAACACAATGCTAAGATGAAAAAGTTGGACAGACATTTGCTATCCCACAAAAAATAAAAAAAAAACAGTTTTGGTTGCTAAATAGAATCACTTTTATTCAGCGTCATTACACTTATAAAAACAACAAACTAACATAAATTAGTATAGTCGCTGTGGTGGTCCCATAGTAGATTTAATATGAAGCGACCTAACATTCTGCCAATGTTTTTTAAGCAATGAAACCAAGAAGTTAATTGACAGATGAATGTTCTGTACCAGCTCATCATGAGTCATTCCAATGTGTCCAACAGCAACAGATAAGCACAGGACTTTCTTCATTTGGAACTTAATAGTTGCTTTAACTTCATCGATTTTTGCTGTCATAGATTCTGTGTGCGATAGCAGACCAGGAAACTTGCCAGCTTTATTCAAACCTGGACCCAACAATCTTGGAATTTGCTTGATCAAAGATTCCGAAGCTAAAAAGGCATCATAAGATTTGGCTAATTTTTTCACCAATTTCTTATTCTTGTTGAGTTTTTTTAAAGCTTCAGCGTCCATGCATGGAACATTGTTAACTTTAGCTTCATCACAATGTTGTTGATCTCCAAGAATGCATACCTTCATCTTTGGCCGGGGAATATTCTTCAATCTAAAATGAGAAAATATATCTAAATTTAGTATTAAGGAATTTTTTTTTAGTGTTTAGTTTTATGCATTGCACGGACTATGAAATTCAAAGATTTTTCTTTGGTAAGAAATGCTACAGCACAACTCACCAGATATGCGAGAATCAATTAGACTGTTATTTAGATGATCTTAAAAACTAACGGCAAGACAAAAAAAATTTGTCAGTTGCCTACTCAATTTGGTTTTAAGACCCTGAGTGCAGGTCCGCCAAGTTTCGTCCTTGGCTTCCTGACAGTCACAAAAACAATGTGTAGGAACTTTTTTCTGTTCCAACATTTTGTTTTTGAGATTTTCAGGTACAAACGTACTTTACAGTTCCTGAGAAACGCTTATCCTTCTGAGGATCGTAGTTCTTTAATCCAATTTGAAGTTCAACAGTTTCCAAAAAATGGCGCTTCTTTTTCGTCGAAGCTTCAACCAGGCCATTAACTGCCTCCACAAGAGTGTCCCTCGATACTTTCGACCTAAAACATAAGAACAAAAATAAATGAGCAACCAATTTAAGGTAATTTATAATTATAATAAAATTAAATAAATTTCAATGTGAGAATTATTACCGACTTTCGTAATTGTTATTTTAAGAAAATGCATAATAATGAGTAAAATTCTGTAATATATTATATAGCAATCTTTTCCAAACTAGCAAGAAATGGAAGTTCATTGTAGCTGGTTTAAGATTGCAACACTCTACAAAACGTGTTATTCCACGATATCGATTGAGAAAAAATCTAAAATATTCGCATATTTCGAATTTATATACTTAAAATTTGAAATTAGTAATTGAAAAATAAATTAAAACATAAAGATTAAAGAGGAAATTAAGGATTAACACTTACGACATTTTAATTACGTCCACACGTCTTCACGCTATTTAGTGAAAAGAAATGTCGCTTTGACAATCTCTGTTTTGACTTCGAGCGAGTTTTATCTTTTTTGGTTGGTATAATGCAGGGTTGGTTAATGTTGTAACACAATTAGTGGAGTGGTACCTAGCTTTTCAAATTGAAATTAAAGTGAATTTACAATATTTAGTTTAAATATCTCAAAATGTATAGAAATATGAATGAAATTGTTTTTTTTATGGCAATTAATTACTTTAAACCCTAAAATATTAGCTTTATGAAAATAAATAGTTCATAGATTGTCATATATTTTTATTCCATTTAATAGGCAGACCTCTAAAACCTTGCACATCTCCCTTACCAATCAATAGTCATATTTGAATTAAAAATGGCTTGTAATAATAATATATATGTTTATGTTTATGTTTATATAATATAATTCCGAACGACATGACAATTTTCATAGGAGTGAGAGAGAAATTACTGCCAATTTTGCAGATGTCTAAAATGGCAATAAATTACTAGAAATAATATAATAATAATATATATAAGTATAAATTCTTGATTCTGAATTTTATTTGACATGTCTTGCTTTTTAAAAACTATGCTGGCTGGAATTCTACCTCATGTATAGAATTTTACGCATAATTTTATTTTATATTCAGGTATACATGCACGTACACGCACTAAATGATATCAAAATCATAGTTACTGGCAGTACTGGTACAAAAATTTGTCTCTGCGCTTCGAAAGTTGACATTTCCAAAGGCACTTGACACTTCCTATTGCTGCTTTGTCAGGCGGAAGGATTTAGTTTTGGCTACAAAGTAGCCAAAAAAATAATCTTTTTTGCAATTATACGGCTGCAAAGTTTATTATAACATCACTTATTATCGGGAATAATACGCGGTAATTAAAATAAATGTGTAAAAACGCAAAAAATGCGAATGAATTGAACGCAATACCATTAAATTTCCCTAAATTATCGATTCTTTCATGTACGTTGTGTTAAAAAGTTAAGAAAAATGTGTGTGTAAAAAGTATATGTGCATATAACATAATATATATATATATATATTTTGTATATAGTGGATCTGTGAAAACGTCAAAATTCGAAGGGTAATTTTTTCTCGTTTTCGCCTTTGGTTTGGGTCGATTTTTCACAATAATTTTGAGCGTATTACGTGCGGATATTAGTTTAAAAAAATAGTGCAAGGTTTTGATTTTTTATAATCGAGGCTAAACTGGGTAATGCAATATGAATATCGTGGGAGATTATGAATATAGTACCAAAGATATGCTTGGACATGGAGCCTTTGCTGTTGTTTACAAAGGACGTCATAGAAAGGTAAGTGAATTTAATTTAATGTTTATTTACTTCATGATGATAAAATGATAATTTCATTTTGTAATTTTGAACAACTATAGTATTTTCTACTGGGAATATAAGGCTATAAATAATATTTTTTTTCACATATCCACAAATGGTTCGACACCATTTTACTGAAACTTGTTATCGACTTTGCATCAAATTTTTAATGGAATATACAAAGAGTTTGATGGGTTTTTAAAAAGTTAAAGGTAATATTAATGATTACAAGTACTATATAGATAACTGCACCGTTGTTCAATAGATAAAAAGTAACGGGAAAATTAGAATCATTAAACGGTCAAACAAATTTTATTTTGATACTAAACTAAGGGTTTTTGACTTAGATACATATGTATGTATATATGTCAGCATTTGTAAGTAAATCCTTTTATAACAAAAGGAACTCGGATAAGGTACTGTTGCTATTTTATATAACTACTGTTGCATACAACAATACTAAACTTTGTGAATTATTGTCGGAACATTTTAACAACTTTGATACACTATTTTCAAAAAGCAGACTTAAATAAAACATAAACATAAACATTTATATATTTGAGTACCCGTGCCAAAGGCACGCATAACGCTGGGCACATCTTAGAAAGTTACATAGTAGATTTAACGTTGTAGCAGAACAAATAATAAAGGAATCAGAATAACATTAGAAATTCATTAGAATTAGAAGTGAATATGATAGTCAGTTTAGAAATATAGTACATCGAGTTTTAGTAATAGATTAATTTGATTAATATGGGGTTACGTGCAGATAGCTTAAAAAGTTCTATATATATGTATAGTTGAAGCTCCTGAATGATAGATAACAGGTAAAATATCCAAGTCCGGAACAGGATGTTGTGCGTCATTTGGAGTAAAAATGAAGGAAAACCGGAGGCAATATTGAAGCAAAGATCATTGCCAGGATTGAAGGCGGAAGGCGATTAGTTAGCTGCTAACATGAAGTCCAGATCTTCAGATTTAAATGAATTAAGTGAAGCACTGTGTCTAGCCTCATCTGAAATACGGTTCCAAAAAATTGCTCCACTGAGAAACGCAGTTTTGCCACCGAACTGGGTACAAACCCTGAGGAGGACAATTCTGTAGCTCATGGCGCTCCTAACGAAACGTCTAGTAGTAATGCAGTTGGATAGTAGGCCGGAAGAAGCATTGCAAGGAACAGTGGGGGCACATGTGAACCTCGTTTGAAACCGAAATCATATACAGCGCAGGCCTTAAATGCACGGATTAATTTAGAAAAATTACCAGTGGAAATGGGGAACAGGACTACGTCAGCGTAGAAAAAAAGCTGTAGAATTAGGGCCGAAAAGAGCCTTGTACGGGTGAGCAGATCAATACGCTGGGAAGCAGCGTAAAGCGAATGCAAATTATAATATACCATAGAACAAATTTTTATTTATCTGAAGTCCCCAAGTAAGATCTGAGTCCATGAGGAGACCGAGATTTAGGATCGGCTTGGTTGAGAGTGTAATAGTGTGGACCAGAAGATGGATATTGGGAAGATCAGAAGATAGGTTGGTGATGCTTTTGAGACGAATTGAATATACAATGGCCTGAGTCTTGGAGGGATTGAGGGACAGAGAGTTGTTAGCAACCCACTCCACAATCCCGGCAAGAGTCATATTAATAGTTTCCGCAGCCTCACTGATATTGTCCCCAGCAGTATATCTATAGATCGTCTGCATATATGTGGAAACGCACACTGCTCAGAACTTTAGTAACATCGTCTCTGGAGTGCTAATTGTAAAACATACCTATATTGAGAATACCGATATTAAATTATTACATCATCATTGACAACTCTAATGTCCTAGTCTCCCCAAATAAATAACGGTATTTCGCTATCGTTTCCGGTCTCAGGCAATATCATCTAGTCACAATATCCAGGGCTTTCTCGCCAAATTTCAATAACTTACCATTTTGGAAGAACTGCAAATGGCTCATAAAAAGCGTTCAGTTTAATTAACAAATTCTTATTTTTCAGCTTATCCATTGTGAGAACCTACTAATTGCATCTATTTCGTACAGAATTTTTATTCGGTAGTTTTTCGTTGTTGCTGTGAAAAATGTCTTGTATTTAATTTATAAATTTAACCCTTTGTTACTATCCTATTTTCAACCCTGATTTTCCTAACCTGTGTGTGGTCGAGAGAGACCACAGTCTGAAATTCGCTGATTTTACTAGGAAATTCAATAGTTTTTTTAGGTATGAAAGGAATAATACATTATTGTACATATGCCATCTAATTATACATTTTATTCTTTCTTATGAAGGCAGTTAAAACCTAATTTTGTATAATGTATTGAGCAGATGTATCGCTGGTAGCTGTCGCATTGCGAGTTGTTTTTCTTGATCGTGGAGAGGAAGTGCACTTTGCTCTCTTTCCACGAGAAGCTTCCAACTCTTCAACATGTCTTCCTTTTCAATTATTCCGGCAATTTTTTCCTTAAGTCATGTAGGTAAAGTGCGGCATTCAAAACGATCCTCTAAATATGGTCTTAGAAGATTTAATGCTAATTTTTTTTTAAAGCGTGTTTTTTTCACTAGATTCTTTGTTGCTTGAGATTGAATGACGTAAATTTATTAACGCGTTTATTCCTACCACGTTTAAGAGGCCATAAAATACACACATTGGGCACCGGCGGGTCTTTCTTGTTACACTATATTTGTGACACAATGGGTTAAAAGTGTACCACCTTTGGTATAGATACTACAAATTTGTAAAAACTTAATTTGTAAACGACACCAGCTCCTTTATATTTCTCAGAAAAATACACCGATTTTTTTTTATATTGACGCCGAATGAATTTTAGCTATCCATAGTATGTTTTTAAAACAATGAGTGAAGATAATTTTCAATATTTTCATAAATGAATTATTTTAAGATCGTTTTTGACTTCGGGCAGTAAAAAAGGGATTAAAAACATTTAATTTTCGCGTTGTTTTCTTGTGATTGAGAGTCTTCTTCTAGATCATCATATAGCAGTGCTCTTGATGTAACGAAAGAAATTAACGATCTATAACCTTCGGTTTTTTATTCAGTTTAAAAGATCTTTAAATGACTATAATCGTCTACACTGCCGATTCTCAAATACTGTTACCAACAAACGATAGATCTGCGAATGTTTTCTTTTTTGGTAAACTTCCTCTTTAGTCATATTTTCTACAATTCATTTAGAGTCTTAAGCTTTTTTGATCTCTTGGGGCATTAAAATTTTTACTGGCATCACAACTATTATATTATTAACACCAAGACCTACATAAAAATGATAATTATAGAGAGAGCAAAATTTTGTTAACGTTGTAGCAGGCTCGGATTTAGCATTGAAATTAGGGGGGGGGGGGTCATCTTACTAATTAAATTGAGAAAAAAAATCGTAAATCCTTAATTTAGCCACCAGTACTGTAGTGATTTACTAGGAAATTTTCAGCATTCAGCAGTGTGGATGATGACTCACTTTTTAATATAATTTTTTTACAAAAAGAAATTTTTTAATAGAGGCGCAAACTGCAGGAGTCACTCAAACCATACTATTCTCAGTTTTATTTACACACTGGCATATAAAATATGGACTGCTCAATATCCAATTTCATGCGGGTGCAATATTTTGAGTCAAAAATAGTTCTCACGTCGGTGCCAACATTGTAAAAACCATTGGCGGGAAGTTGAAAAGTGATTTTAATAAAACCTTTCGAATTTCTGTTGAGTATCTATGAATATATTGCCTTTGGTAAAGCTCTTTTTATCGCTAATTAACCCAAATAATTAATTTAAAAACATTTATTTCGACGAACCCACTTATTTATTTGTTGTTTACAGTTCTCTCTCAGTTGGTACTTGGTGCTTAGACCGAAAGAGAACGTTATATAGAAGTGAGCCCACTTTCTGCAGTGTATTTCTATGGACATAGTCAGTCTATATTATACATTTCAGTGGTTTTATGTATATAAGAACGCTGCAATTATTAAAGAATGTTATGAGTTAGGACTAAGTTAGGGCTCTGATGTGGTAGTGAAGGAGTCAGTTTCGAGACTTGGGAAGTGTTTCTCGAGGGTTTTAGATCACCCAAAAGTTGGGGTCCCACAACTCAAATTCTGAGAAAAACCTATACACATACATCACATGCATACAATAATATTCATTGAAATAAATTTTTATTTTTTAAGTTTTGGAATAAAAATTTGTTTTGAAGTTGAATTATATAAATAAAAAAAATATAAAATTAAAAACATATTTTTTCAAATAACTCGATTAATTAAATATTTTTTACTTCAAATTTAGGATGGTCATGAGCCCGTTCGTTAAATTTTTAAAATATTTTATATATTAGTGAAGTTTGTGCCTTACTTCTATAAAAAAGCCTAATCGATTACATCTGCTCCTCTCGAGTTATACGGTTGAAAATTTAATACCATTCTAATTCTGTTCTCTAGATAATTTGGTAGACAGCCCTTTCTAATTTTAAAAACGAAAAAAAGTACATTAAGATGTATTCTTTGGCTGCAACTTATCCATTTTAAGGCGTCTAACATAATCGTTATTGACGTATAACCCTATTTTGAAGCTTTTGTCTCTGTGCATAGAAATAGTATTCTTTTAAAATAGGCGATTTTTTTTTAAATTTTTTTTACAAATATAATCAATATGTCCATTCAAGATTAATTTGTTGTCAATAATAAACCCCTGGATACTAAATTTCACTCACATACTCAGTTTTTTCACTATATATTTCTAAGTCATCATTATACGCACTATTTATGGCCATAATTTCAGTTTACATATTTATTATTAAATCGTTAATGATACCTTCTACATCTTTAACAGACACAAACACCAATGCATCATCAGTAAGAAATCAAACTTTTGAATGCTTCAAGGCACTTCTGATGTCGTTTATATATCAAGAACAATAATATCCCCATCACTGATCCCTGTGGTACTTCAAATTTTATTTCAACAGCTTCGGAGAGCATGTCATTCACTCTAGTCCTCTCTCTGAATGTTTGAGACCAAAAAAAAAAAGAGTAAACGTATTTTGACCGAGAAATCAAAAAAAAAAAATTGGTTACACTTTACACACACAGTATAGAGAAGAAATAAGATCGCTTTAAAGAACTCTATTTTGTGGGTCAGCGCATCCGATGTCCTCCGCTACATGGTGATTATTTTGTAATGCTCGTACTTCTAACCAAAACCCGTCACCAAGAGAATCATCGTTGATGTAGCAATACTGGAAATATCTATAGATTCTCAATAGATTAAGATTATCAATCCTTCTAAGCTGTAATAATAAATGTTCAGTCGACAAAACAAAATTTTAGTTCTGGGAAATCTATCTCAGATGAATTCAATATTTTAATGAAATTAAACATTTATCTTATTACTTCACGGCTATTCTCCTTAATACCACTTTATAAAATATTGTACGTACTATACGGACAATGACACCAATAACCGTTGCGGTATGTATAATCGATTTGTGAGAATAATAAACTTTTATAGCTCAAGTAAAGTTTCCGTATATGCAGGTTAATGCACATCAAGTGCTGACGTATTCTCTTAAGGATTTAACTTTTTTGTTGTTTTCTTCCCATACATCATGCAGCACTCCACCTTATTATGGATGGATGGGGGTATAAACATCCAACAATTCCTTTCTTTTTGCAATAATGAATCTTGTGAGAAGCCTCTGATACGTGACTTTTAAAAAATATTCTCATAAAGTGCCTTGGAATCTGGCTACCAACGCCTTTTATAAGAACCAAACGATATTACCATCCTTGGAGGAGCTTTCTCATAAACATTTTTATAGGCGGCCCAAGAGAAATAACAGTTTAAAGAAGCGCCACGAAGGAAAGTATATGTTTGATTTAGATTTTATCGCTAGTCATTTGCAATTTTCGCAGTAGTGGTTGAAATTGGAAATTTTTTTATTTTATTTACATGATATTTTGTACTGTTAGTCTTTGTTTTAACAGAAAGCGAGAGGGTTTTATATAAAGAAACGCGTATTTATATTTGAAGTGTTCAAGACTACAATGAAAAATTTTTAACTGACTGACGGAATGGCCACTTAAGAGGATGCAAATCAGGGTTTTGAGCACGTTTAATGTGAAATTCCTTAAAAACAGCGGAATTACTTTTTCTATAAAATAAATTAAAATTTTAATTTTTCTTTTCTTTGTTCATTTGAAGTCTCAGAGCGGATAAAGTTGTCCAGCTTTACTCTCATTTCCATTTCCAAAATTGTTTCCAAAAGGGTCAAATCGTCAACAACAAGAATTTGCTTGGAGTCATTATATGTTTGTAGTTCCTATTTGAAGACAATATATTTGGTGATCCCTTAGGAATGTTACTGGGAATGCGTCCCACTTATGTGGAAGCTTCAACGTTAATTCGCCAAAGACTTACAGTATTTTTTCGTTATTTTCACAATACTGTGCTCTAAATTTCTATTCAAAATGTGTCTATCATAATAAAATAATAGTAATAATTTTTTGTTTTCCATTTATTTCTTCTTTAATTTATAGAAAATTTAGTATGGGTGAAAAATTCTACTTAACACCCGTCCTATAAAAGTTAAAGGTCACCTTTTTTACGAATACAAAAGAATACTTAAAGAAAATCTGGAAAATCTAAAATTTATTTTAATAAAAACTCTACTTTAATTTATATATTTCACACTTATACACTTATCTTCTTAGCATTTAATAGTTTGTTGTTTTTTCAGAAACCTAATTCTCCAGTTGCAATAAAGTGCATCACTAAAAAAGGTTTAATTAAATCACAAAATCTACTCGGCAAAGAAATAAAAATTCTAAAAGAATTGACTGAACTTCATCACGAGAATGTTGTAGCTTTGCTTGATTGTAAAGAAAATTCGGACAATGTTCATCTAGTTATGGAGGTGAGTGTGAGATTTTTCTTTTTATAATTTTTCAATACCAAAAACTCTCAGCTATAGAAATAATATTTAATAATAAATAAATAATTTTGTTTAAGTGTCGATTAGCACAAGTTATTAAGGGAGGATTTTTCTATTCGATAAAAATAGAAAAATAAATGTTGAAGCTGTCTGTCTGTCTGGCTGATATATGTATGCACTATATATATAAAAAAGTTAATTGCTTGCAGTGACTTGATTACATTTCCAATTTCTTATAAAGCTCCCCTAACTATCAGAATAATGGGAAGTCCTGTTATGGTCAGTTCATGTATATCGGCTACGAATAAGTATTTTTACCCCTTAGAACACCCAAAAATGACGAATTGAATGTAACACAACTTATCGATAATCGGAATCATTGTGCCTACAGACTGAAGAATATTTATTGATTTTCCTAAAAATACAAACCAAAAATCCTCCGGAATGGTTTTCAATTTCCGAAAAATATATTTACAGAAGGTCAACGAAAATATAGGGAGAAATGTCAAAAGTAATTTTAACATTTTATATGCTATGTATATCCGTTATTCTATACTTGTGGGCCAAAGAACTGTTAAGTCAATTTATGACGGTATTTTTCCAGCAATTCGTTTTCATTATAATGGAAAATCCAATTATCTTTGCGTTTTAGGGGTATATTTACAATAAGTGTGAAAAGCTCATTACTTGGATTTTACATAGACGAGACTTGACCCCTCGTGCTTAATTTTTTGTTTGTTTGATACACACTGATCCGCCTTTAGTTTTTATGTACACATATTTTTTATGGTAACTTCGTTCCACGCTTTTAATTGTTCCGTAGTAAAAGTGATATGAATGTCTCCTATCTCCTGCTCAAAATGTTACTACAACGAATTACACATCGGGATTTAGTTGAGTGAATTTGTATGCAATGTGTAGTAGCTAGATGGGACAAGAACTGTCGCATGCAGTACCAAAAAATTATACAAAATTTATATGGCTGGGTGGTCCATTGCAGAATGGACCACAACATTTGAAATGATTAATATTTTTTTGAATCTGAAGTGTTGAGGAAATCGATCAAATGTATACAAAATTGCTATTATAATAACATTTGCTTTCGGCACACTTTAAAGCATGTTATGTTCCATTCCAGAATGCACTTCAAATTTCACAATCTGTATACTCTGCTCTAGTATGCCATGCGACATCTAGTTCTTGTGCTATCTACGGTAGTGGGTATTCTCAGGGTCAAACAAATGAAATGCTGAAAACTAAACCTTATTGTTACAGCAATATACTTCGCTTACTGATTAGATAAATTATCGCAGCTTTAACAGGCTATAGGTACCTACTATGCACATAAACTAAACTTAGATGCAGGTTTGATGAAGGGTGAAAGTGGAAGAACAATGATCTCACTACTGGTTTTGATACTGCATTGTTCCAAATTGGTGTAGGTATTTTCTCTGAAAAACATAATATAACGAAGTCCTATCGACTGCCAGATAGCTAAAACTTCTTCCAGGCGGAGATGCATGCAAAATTGAAGACTTGTACCCTAAGCCCAGATTCGACTTCGAAGCTAAACTCGACTTCAAGTTAAAAGTTCGCCACATTCAGTGATAATCAGACAACTAGTAACAGATCGCTAGATTCCTCGCCTTTTTCTAGATTTTCAAAGCTAATAAGATAATATTGCGAAGAAGTTGCGGCTCTAGAAAAATATTTGTGTAGTCTAATTCTCTTTTTGGTTACCAGGAATATAAAAGGGAATGAATATGCCGATGAGAAGAGAAAATTCTACTTTCTATCCGTTGAAAATTCCAGATAAAGCAAATAGCCTTATTGCGTGTGCCTGAAACTATAACTATATGGTTTTACTATAATAAGAACAAACCCAGTAGAGTTTTCACCAAAAATTACGGCGGTCAACACGGCTGGCTTATTGGGCAGCATGTAGTCAGAGTTTTCTTCTATAAATAGTGCTGTAGTGGGGACTGGGGTCAGTCAGTATCAGAAATTGATCACTAAGGGACTTCTATTTCGCCAGCCTTGGCAAAACTCCACAAAAAGCTAAAGGAAATAGTTCAATTCATTTAACATAGTACTATAATCTCAATATGTATATTCAACTAGAGAACATTTCCTGGTAGCCCAATCAACTCATAATGATTGGTAGAATAAAAGTAATGCTGATTTTTGTTTTAGCACCGGGACTAAACTCATTTGTATGTATACTTCACAATTCAATGATTGATAAACACACCGTTTATCTCCCTTTCACTCGTGTATTAGATGCACTAGACCAACAGATCAGTCTCGATTTCAATTTTTTGGATGAGTTGGTGAAGAAACTCTTTGAGGAGCTTAGTAAAATGATTACAAGTCGTATAACCACTAATGTATACTCACATTATCGTACTTGACTAAAAAGTTGTGTTAGTTTAAGAGTCCCCGCTTACACTGGTACAACATTTTTTAAGCTGATGGCGTTGGCTACTAGGGTTAATTAGTTCGTAAAACCAGTGCACACTTAACTATACGTTTATATGTTTTATGTTTATGTTTTCTGCTATTAAAACGTTTCTTTTAGAGTGCTTATTGACGCCCTAACATTTTAGCTTGCACTTACCACTTGAACCATAACTAACCAATCATATAAAAGTACTTGAAGTCACACACATAATTAATTTAAATATAACAAAAATAAATACATATTTAAAAATGTAATTAAATAAATGGAAATCAGAAATTTACAATAAATAAATATAAGAAAATGATAATGCAAAAAATATTAATACAAAGCAAATGTAAAATAATAAAAATAAAAATACTATTAAATAGCTATAAATTATGATGGAAAAACAAATAATTAGTCTGAGCACTCAAAAATTAAAAAATAAGTCAAAGTAAACAAAACATTGTAAAACATAAGTAATATAATAAATTAATTAAATTTCCTTGGTACACTAGTTTCCGGTATGTAATAAAAAACAATATTATATTTTAGCACCTTAAATTTATTTGTCTTTTCCAAAAATTCGAATTATAAATAGATAATAATGATAGATTTGAAAAAAAAACAATGCTATAAAGGAACAAAATTCTTTTGTATATAAATTTATACTTAAAGTCTCATGAAATTTTTAAAATATGTAATTTTTCTCGATATATCATTGACAAAGTTTTCACTTCAATATATTAAACTTTTTTTAAGGCGATTCTTATTCTCTAATATAAATACTTTTTAAAAGTATATTAAAAATTAAAAATACATTATTTCCCCGCGAAGAAAACTTTGAAAATATCTCACAAAATACCCAGTAACACACTTTTTTCTTTCTTTTTTTATCTTAATTCTAAACTTTGTTCAAAGGAATTTCTTCAGCTGGTCGTACTTGATCTGTAGGTGGCGGTCGCCTTGTTCTGCAAAATTTCGTTTTAATCCCGCACAAATCTTTTCGACAAACTAAACCAATAGCTAATCCAATCACTGCCAAAATTATTATTCCTATACATAGACAAAAGAAATACGAGGGAATTACATATATTAGGTTTGAAATTTGAAAAGCTTTATGAAAATAAATATATTTTTTTTTAATTCTCTTACCTATGAGAATGTGATTTATGGTTTGCGATGATACAGCAACTTGATAGGTACTTTTATCGTCATCAGATGACGTGGGGCTGGTTTCATTCAAATTTACATCGGATATCGTTGTTGTCAAACTGATGTTTGAACTCATTGTTGTAACTCCTTTTTTTATCTTCTGTTCTATTGCGCTCTTCTGCGACCTATTTGAATCTGCAACAAGTGGTTACATTTGAAAATAGGATTTCAAAAACATACAAAAATAAATCGTTTCTATATATGGATATAAAAGTATAGGTAGGTAAATGTGCCTATGTATATCCCTATATCTATACTATATTTTATCCATTCGACTTACCCGACACTGACTCCTCTAATTCTGATGGAGGCACCAAGTCTCTATCGGCCGTGACTATGCTATCCTCAAAGGATGTCCCAGAAACTAACTCAAAGCAGCTAATATCGAAGTCTTTTAAACTGATAATGTCTATTGATGGAAGTATAACGCAAAGTTCCTTGATATTATCCTGCTCAATATCTGGAAGCCTTAGTTTTCGTAATTTTGTCAATGACTCGAAAGCTTTTGTATTGATTTTCTGCAAAAAAATGCAAGATAAAGAGAGAACTATGTATGTATGGATGTATGTAGGTAACACAATATTAGAAAAGAGAAAAGGACAAGGAGCCAAGGATAATAATATTGCGCTATTGTGAAATTACCATATTTTAAATACAGGGGAAATAAATAGCTGTATATATTGTCATTGTTTTAAAATAATCTTGATTGCATTTTACAAGCTTTTGACTTAATTTAATAAACTCCAACTCTCTCTCTCCGCTCTGTCTTTCTCTCTGTGGCTTTCTAGATAGACAAATGCAAACCTCAACTTGGAAAGGAGAAGTTACCTATATATAAATATTTTGGGCACGTATATATGTACGTGCCTTATATAACTCTTGTGCGGATATACATAGGATGTATAGTGTAGATACATATCAATATTGTGACCGGAAGTCATGTTTTTATCAGATCGTAGTGTTTGCGATGGAAAACCTAATTATTAAGTAAATGCGGAAAAGAGAGTTTTGTAAAAGTATTTTTAGTACTTTTATTATTTTTCCAGTGATCCAGGATGTACCCAGCTGTTCTATACACTTATAGTATCAGTTCATAGTGAGCTTTTCATACTGGATTACTTCAGTCTATAATTAATTGTGATTGGCATTGAATTGACTGAAAGCTTGTGACTTTTTCAGGCTTTATTGAAGTGTTTTTAAATTTATCAAAGTGGGCTGTGTTATAGTTAACCGACTATTCTATGGTGGTTCTTACCATGGCAGGTGAAATTATTGCCTTAAATATTTCCGACTTAATGAAAGAAAGTGCTTCATATGGCCACCTGAAGTTACAGGCTGATGTGACGCTTTGATTTTATTAACAAATCATTCCGGTTTGTTACTATATATTTCCAAATTTATAAATGTCCAGATAAAATTTAATGCACGATATGCATGCAAAATGCACGCAATTCAGTATGAAGTGTATTCAATAAAATACTGAACTTTTTGAATAGCTCATCTGATATACATGGAGGATGTCTGATTTGTGGCGTCATCTAGTGGAGAGGTTTTCTCAACACCCATTCCTCCATGCTGCACCACGCTATCTATATTAGTATGTGAATCGATCTACACCTGTTTGAATGAAAATGTACCTTCCGCCGATGATGAATATATAATGTTGAAAAATAAGGTATTTTGTCTAAAACAATTTCGTCAAACTACAGAGAAGTTTCAAATATTTAAGCGAGCACACCGGGAGGAGTCTATTAACCGAATGCAGTGCAAAAAAATATAAAAGCAGTCAGAACAATGACCGATAAAGATTTTAGACCTTGCCGATCTTCCACGTTAACAGATGATGACCACGGCAACAATGTTTGTGGTCTGATTTTTGGAAATCGCTTATTAACTGTACCTCACAGGTTCGTGTCATGCGAACAATTTCAGATGCATCGTGTTTTCGTAAGTTTTGTATCGCATTTGTTGAGTGATGGGCGGAAACAGAACCATGCTAATATTAGGCTAGAAATATGCTTGATCATACGCTCACACAATTAGGAATGAAAATTTGGAAAACCATAATAAGAGGAAATGAAACTTGGCTTTATAGCTATGACATATGAAATTATACCCTCGATAAAAAATAAATTCGTATAAATTTTCAATTATCAAAGTGACGTAGTTGGTTTTTTTTGTCTTCTAATGAAAAGACAGTCCATTATAAATTTTTTCACGTAGTCAGGGAGTCAGCCCAGAGTTTCTAGAGAAAGTTTTTAAAGCGTTTATTGAAGCGCCTATGAAGAATTCTGATTTGTGGGAATAATAGACTTTGGGTGTTGCACCATGACACAACACTTCAGCTGTACTACTTATCTTCGATTGTCTGGTGTAACACGAGATTATCATAGTGCCCCCTACACCTTACTGTCAGGACTTAACCCGGACAGATCATTTCCAGTTGCCAAAGTTGAACTTAACCTTGAAAGGAAAGAACAACCATTTTCAAAATGATACAGGAGATTGAAGAAATTTTTATACGAGACCTACGTGCCATAAAAAATAAGACTTTTCAAAAATGTACAAAAAAGAAAAGAAAACAAAAATTTAATGGTGGTGTGCAATAAGTGGAGGGAACTACTTTGAAAGGGTCATGACTTGGTAAAGTTGATGTTTAGGAACACACCTCATATAGGGATCTACAATTGTACAAAATTGCAACTAGATTTGAACAAAAATATCGGGAATCGGAAAGATTTACGCTGCAATTATAAAAAAAAAGAACAAAAAAAAACTTACCTTACTTAAATCATTATGACTTAGTGCTACGGATGTTAGCGATGTTAGATTACTAAATGTCTCATCATATATCTCTCGTATACTACAATTGATTAAATACAGTTCTTTTAAATGTGGTTGATTCAAAAATGAAGTATCCATTGGAATTAAAATAGAATTATCAGTGAGATTTAATTTAGATAGATTAACAGCATCAGCAAATGTATTTGGTTCGACTTCAGTTAAAGCGTTTCTCCTTAAATCAATATGATTCAATCTTTTAAGATTTGAGAATACCTGGAGGAAAACAAAATAAATAAATAATTATGTGTTTCATGATCGTAGAAAATACCACAATAAGAAATTAATTACCTCTCTATTTATACTGCTTATATTATTTTCATTTAAAAAAATCTCTATCAAATTAGTGCAATTTATAAAATCATCTTCATTCAAATGATTTATTGAATTATGACTAAGATCTAAACGTACAACAGTTTCAGGAATATTTTTTGGTACTTGCTGTAAATTTCGACTGGAACAATTTATAAATTGATTTTCACCTGAACATTCACAATTTTCTGGACATTTCAAATCAACATCATTTGGGAATTCTAAATGAAAAATAAAATTTAAAATAATTTATTTATATCGGTGTATATATGTACCTATAAATATATCTCCTGTATCTATAGACGTTTCTGTAGTTTTTATTGTAGTAGTTTCTATTTTATTACCATCTATATTATTGGGCAATTCTCTTATTACACCATCGTTTTCATCATCATCATAGTATTCTTCTTCATAATCTTCTTCATCAAAATATTTTTTATCATCTGTTTCATTTGATTTTGTATCATTTGTGGAAATGCAGTAGCTTTAAAAGTAAAAAAGAATAATTTATTAAAGATTGTTAGTTTGTGCTTTTATTAATTATAATAATTTTTTGGCAGCTAAGCAGACGTCTATTGGTTTGATATCGGGCTTAAAACTTAAAGTTATCCTCTCTATCTGTGCCAATTGTACTATTATATTTGTATTGTAGAGATAAAAGGGAAGAATCAAATACGACCACTCACACTCTGTTGTAAAGAGTTCAAGGATCGATGTAATTACTTTGGAATTATGGGGTCATAAGAAGAATAAAGTCGGTTTTGTCTGTCAAAGATACATATACGAGGTGTGATCAAAAAATATGGTGAATGAATTTTTATAGCAGCAACTGCTGACGCTATATCCATTTGACTTGTTGGTCGTCTTCCCGAATGGGAAGAGTTTGGTCATGTTTACCGTGTCTGTCGCACATCACGGATCTCGAATAACGTGTTAATATCAAATTTTTTTTTAAGTTGCCGAAAAATACCAAAGAAGTTCATGACATGTAAAAATCAGTGTATATCGATAATGTAGTGACTATGAAGACTGCCTACTAGTAATATGAGCAATTAGAAAGCCAAAATGAGTTGGCTGAAGACGAGCAACGTTCTTGACGTACTTTGACCTCAAAAACAAACGAAAACGTGCAACAAGTGGCGAAACGGACGATTGACTATTCGAGAGCTTTGGAATGAACTAAACATCTCGCATGGATCCGTGCAAAGCCAGGAAAAATAGTTCAATTCAATTCTTGTGTGATCCGGGGTAATTGCCCGTACAATTGACAAATGTTTTTTTTTTAATTTTGCGCGCACAATGAGCACCGTATGAGAGACAGGCCACATTGCCGTCCTGTACAATCCAGTAGATCCTCATCCATAACTACAGCCATATATACTTCATATAGACTTTCATGTAGAATGAAAGTATCAGTGACCCGATAGAACAAATTTATGTTGCACAGCACAGACCCCGAATATTGAAAAATAATGACCATTGTCTTGATTTTATATTTGGTCTTCATGTCACTCTCTAAAAGGTTTCACGCACCTGAACCTATGTTGTTTCTTTGCAACAGATGCTTGGATAGGTATCCGGCGCGGTACACAACATTTCTACGAATTTCTGGTCCGTTTTTTATAAGTGTTACGAGAAACTTCTCAATGGATTTCTGATTTTACAACAGCTGGCACTCTATGTTTTACAAAAATAAATAAATAAATTTTATTTTCGCTCGTTCCATGAACGCATTTTATTATGACTTATGACATAGTAAATTCTTGCCTGAAAGATAGAAGAGTTGGCTCCTATATGCTCTCCAGAATCGATAATATCATCTGTGCGTAGATAATAATTACTTGCAGAGGTTATTAGATAATAATTGGACAGATTTTAATTTCAAAATTCCTATTAATTATGTAATTAAATTAAACAATTAAAAATACTGTCATTGCTTTTATAAAAGATAGCATTTATACATACTATAATAAGTGTAAGATTCCAATCAACTGAATTGTTATAAATAACTTTTCAATGCCATTTAAAAAAAAATACATATATAACAAAATGAAAATGATAAGACAAAAAATTTCTTGTTTTTTAATTGTTTATTTAAAGCGCGTCAGAGGATTGATAAAAGAAAAAAAATTGTTACGCATTTTCCTGCTTACCTTGTTGTTTTTAAAGTTAAAAAGTTCCATATTAAAAATAATTTTCATGATTTGGAATTCCATTTCATTGCAGGATGTGGAATCATGTTGCTTAAAGTAGTGTACTCGCTTAATATACATAAAGTAATAAGGATTTTATATTTTAGGTTTAATAATTATTTAATGTTTCATTCGCATGAGCAGTGTGCTGGCTAACATGTGATTGAGTAGTGGAGACACAAACCTGACAAGGCTGCTGGTATAGGAAGAGTAGGAAAGAAAATTTCCTTTTAAAGCCTAGTACGCTGTTCAAGCGAAAATTTCGCTTGCATTCTGGACATATAATTCCACACGGAAAAAAGTTGTTGAGAAAATGTAAAATCACAAATTAAATTATATTAAACTGACTGAAGTAATACATGTAAAATCCTTAGAATATATAGCAAACAGGAATGGGTGAATCGTGTATAAATCGTATACATGAGCGTAATTTTTTTAAGAGCAGAACATTATATATAGGATTAAGTGAGATGCCGGAAGGAACAATTGTCAAAGCTACTGAATGATTGTCAAATGTTGTTTTGTTTTGTGAACAGGTTTATGCAATCTAAAATCCTTTTGCGAAATTTAACAAGAGTACGGAATCAGGTTTTTTTTTCAAAACTATTTATCTTTGAAATTTATTTAGTGCAAAGTTTTATAGTGCCACTAGTGCCTGTTAAAATCTTCATATCAATTAAAAAAACAGAAATGAATTGTGCGGTTAGTACTTGCAAATATAAATGGGATTGCTTATAAACTAGAGAAATCATGTTTCAGGCAGTTGCACTATCTAAATGTATCTTTTTTTGTTAATAGAAGAAAAGATTTAATATAAATTAAATATGTGAATTATATCAAAATAATGTCGAAAAAGAACATTTTTTACCACACAAGGCCTTTGTTTACTTTTTGGAAATTGACAAGTTGTTTAGAATAGGGACGGGGTGTAAATACATGTAAAACATGGACTACCAACACAATCAGAGTTCATTACGCGAAATGTGGCTTATCACCATTCGTGTTTGCTATATATTCTAAGGTAAAATCACAAATTAAATATGTGTGCCAAAGCGCCAAACATCAAACGGTGTCAATAATCAAGCTGTCAACTTTTCCGTGCGAAATAAATGTCTGGATATATAAATCGCTGCGGAAAAATGTCTCCACTTCATATTAGTGCGCCATCTGCATTCCATGATGTAAACATTGATTTTTTCTTTCGAACAGCATATTACTTTACGAAATCTCAAACCGAAATTTTCGTGGCACTTTTCGCCCACATTTTTTTACATAGATTTTGTATAGGAAACGAAATTTTCGCTTGAACAGCGTACGCTTAAGAGTTAATATAGCCAAAAACCTAGTGTGCATTATTCATAGCGGTAGTAAAGGAAGTTTAGTTTGCTGCTCTGACTTGTAACTTTGAGTTTAAGCAATCATTAAAGTAAAGTTCAAGTAATTCTAGGTATTTTACCAATTTGTAAAAAATTTGTTCTTCACATATTTCAGATGGATCGTTTCTTCAATACCAATCACTTCATTAAATTTGGCCTATGAGTTCTGGGGCTTCCTAATATTAAACGCTAGCGTCTCTTTAGCCTTTGCTTGGCTTTTTTAAATTCCTTAATTATATTGTTTTATTCCTTAAAAACGTTAAAATAGCTAACCTTAGTTTTTTTTTCAAAAAGAGAGGGAGGGGCAGAGGGAGAAAGAGATAGATAGATACACAGCCATTCCACACGAAACCGATCTCCTTGGAACTCGACCATATACGATTTGGATGAAGCTTTCACAGTTAGTATGGAATACCTAAATAGGTCATCCATATTTTTTTGTTTCCCCCTATCACGCCTCACCCGCCGCTATGGGGTTAGAAATTTCGTGATTTTACGATGAAACGTCATTTTCAAAAAATCATACCTCGAGAGCAGAGCAATCGACTTTTCTGATTCAAATGCAAATGAAGCTTAATGCTTCATACTTTTCATAAAAATATGTAGTAGCACCGAACGAAAAGAAATTTTAGTATTTTTGTCTACAAAATAGTATTATTTACTAATGAGGACTTCTAGCACTTTTTTGGATTTTTATTTTAAAAAAAATTGGAGATGTTTGGTTTTGTTTTTGAGATATGAATTTTTATGATTGTTGAAATTAAAGGGCACATTGGAACGGAAACTTTGTGCAAGGTGAATTCGCCTGTATAATCCCAATTCTTGACTTGATAAAATAAACTCAAATGTTTTACCCGATAATTAAGTTAATTAATAATGAAAATTTTATCAAAATCGGGTCAGTTATTCTTAATATAGACAAATAATTTATCGTTGAGATAATGAAAAATTAACTACAACTACAACTAGTCGATGAAAATATTTCGGGAAATTTTTCGAAATTCTTAGGAGTTTTTTTTATACGATATGTAAATTTTTTCGAGATCACACATGATGCTATCAGTGAAAATTACATAAAATGTTACAAAGATTAAGTGTCGAAAATTATAATAGTATTAAAAAAAAAGAAGATATCTAAATCAAAATTGAATTGGATAAATGATTCACTCAATCAAAAAATGTTACAATTTCATTTAATTGACTTCATCAAATTCTCTTGATTATTTCTCTTACTTTCAATATTTCATTTTGATTAACCATTGACTTGGTTTGAATTTGTTACTCTTTGTAATTAAATCTCATATCACGTCAAAATGAAATCTTATACGATTTATAAATAAATTGATTAGAATTGGACTTTGTGTTGTTCTTGCGGTCAATATATTTATGACTCAATGGAGTATTACTGAAAACAAAGTGACGTATTCCCATGGTATGCCACCATGCCCATGTTACACGATATAAATAAATTCAGTCATTCACTTTCAGGCAAAGTCCGTCCAACTGAATATTGTTGCGTGAACTATGTAATAAAATTACTACTACAATGGAAGTGTTTAAAAAATAATTGATTTCAAAAATTTTTATTTCATTAGAATTTACCATTGTTTGTTTATATGATTTTAGGTTTCTGTAATTAATGGAACTTCAATGCAAAGAAAATTTATGACAATAATTAACGTAAATCTTGATAATGATGATTTTTTAATCAATCACTTTAACTTAGTAATGCAGCCTCCTATATTAATAGTAATAATTAACGTAATTATAGTTTTTTATTAGACTTTGAATTATTCTTATACATCCGAAAGTATCATAACCGAATTCATTACTACCAAAATTCGTAAAACGGAATAAAATTTAATTATATATTATCTTTTACTGCTTACTTTTGTATAACATTATTAAAAAAAAAATTATTTAAAGAAAATATTTCAATATTAAGTTTGAAGAAAATTCTTTGCGACACGATTAGCAAATTTTTTTGCCCCATTTACCACGTCGCTTATGCGAATTACAACATTTCGATATTAAGACAATCAGGAACTTGTTTGGGAAATTATTTCAGACTACTATTTATAAAAAAAATTTCTGCTCTAAACCTATCAGGTTAGTTTAGATTAGAGTTGCGGACATTGTTAAAGCATATACGATCAGCAAACTTACATCATCTGTGGTCCATTACGATGCCACCTTATTGGGACCTGGAAAGTATTTCTCTAATTTAGCGGGTTTGCTGAAACCAGCCACAAGCCTTGTGATCTAATTCCCCCAAATCGCAAAAGAAATAGCTAACAAGGGTACTCTTGCTACGCTTAGCAAGGTTAGGGCATTCACACAGCAGTTTCTGAACGCTCTCAATCTTCATTACGTTTATAATATTGAAGTGCCTCAGTAAAGTGGTCCAATTGTTGGTATTATATAGATAAATGAATATATTGATGTTTTCATTTTAACTCATACCTAATGGACCGACATTTTTTTTATATCATGATATCATAGGGTATACTAAGTTTGTCATTCAGTTTATAACGTATAGAAATAATGCTCCTCGAGCAGAATGGATTGAACACCAACGTATAATATTAAAAGTTATTTTGATTTTGCATGTCCGTCTCTCCGTCTGTCTGTCCACACGATATCTCGAGAAGACGTTCATTTAGAGAGCTAAAATTTTGCACACGGGGTTTTAAAAAAATAAAAGTAAATTTAAGTTCGAAAATGGGACGGATCGGGCAATTTCTTCGTAGGATTTCTATACAAAAATTTAGTTTTTCACTATATATTTGAACACTGCCTGAGAACGCGTCGACGTAGAAAGCTGAAATTTTGTACACTGTGCTTTCATCATAATAGTAAATAAAGCTTCAAAAATGGACTAAATCGGGCAACCCCTTCTTGGTATTGCCATATAAAACTTTTGGATTTTTATGTATACTGTAAAAACGACCAGTCCTAGACGTTTATATTGTACTGAAAAGTTCTTTAGAATTTGAAATCCTATAAACTTGCTTATAACCATTTTTACAGTCCGACGAACCGTTCTAGAAATATATGCGAAAAACCACTTCAAAAATCAATTTTACACAGATGGGTGACCATACAAAATTACATAGGGGTATTCATCTAGGGTATCATAAGAATTGGTCTTAGACCATTTCTAGCTTTTTTACTTGATTATCTTTATATTTGTGATATTTTAATTTAATATGACTTTCTTCTTGGAATAGTACTGCATACACATTTAATGGGACTGATTTTGGTCCGACCATCTCCGAAAATATAGTAGCTCATCCATATTTTTTTGTTTCCTGCTATCATGCCCTATTCAATGGCCATTAAAAATGTTGTCATGTAGTCTATTATGACAACAGTTTTTATGGTCGTTGAATAATAAATATGTTTTTTTTGATTTTTTCACAAGAAATGTATAAAAATGAATCATTGTTTCCTACCTTTTCTTTTATGGAGTTAATCTATTTGTGCAGTGAGCGGCTCAAATGTAGTTTGTGGTAGTAGAAGGCATATAATCTTACAATTAAGTAAAAGGATTTCTAGATACATTAGATAAATTTTTAGAAGACGCAAGGAAAGAGACAAGACTTCAAAATAAAATTATAACATAAAAGTTCTAGAGGTCCTCAATAATAAATAATACTATGTTTTTTAAGAAATACTATTATTGACAAAACTATTTACAACTTTCAAACTTGTGTTGGAGTGTAAAACCAATCTGAATTCCCTCTCTCAGAGTAACAGGGTACTAGTTCTTTGGTTGCCGGGTCATAGCGATATCAGCGGAAAACAAAGGCGGACAAGCTTGCTCGTGTTGTGCAGCCGCGGAAGCATCCTCCTCGACAATCAGAGCTATTGGGACTAAACAACCCAACCTTTCGAACTCTAGGGTCATTTCTCACTGGGCACTCTTTTCTCAGAGAGTCACCAACACAGGATGGGACTTGTTGATGATAAACTCTCTTCTCAATCCATTTTTTTTAGTTTTTGTATGAAAATCTCATAAAAATCGGTTGCTCTATTCTCGAGATATGTTTTTTTTATATGACATTTGATTGTAAAATAAAATCGCGTGGTGTGATTGGAGCGCTATTTTCGTATTCCATACAAACTTTGAAATTCTCGTTTCGTGTGGAATGGCTGTGTGATGTGAATACCCTATCACATTTCCATATACGTATCATGCATTTAAAAAGTTCGATAAACCGGTTTATTTCCAAATCATAAGAAAACAAAATTAAAAGAGTTTTAAAACTTAATAAAGCGCCAAATTTAAAAAAACAATATTGAATTGACTTGTGAATTATATAATAATCCGGCCGGTATGGTCATTTGGTCATTTTAGGTCATTTGATTCCTGATTGGTATGAACTGACCGGTTTCATACATAATAATATAATTATTCATTTCATTAAGTCGGCTTTGCTTTTTTTTCTTTTATAACAAACATTTCTAAGCGCTCCGCAATCTTGTTTACTGAATGATCGCATTCAACTGTAATCTTTCAAATATTATCGGTAGAAAATACTATCAATGACAACTGCTGATTAAGTACCTATTAACTGACTGAGATTGAGATAATCTAAAATAACGAGTAGTCGTTGAAGGGATAATACATTTTATACTTTCTCGCATCAAGGTTTAACGAGATGTTTCACCTGTGACATCATGAAAAAACGATAAAATTTTTTCCAATCTGATGAACTGAAATATTATCGAAAAATCGATTTACATATATTTTTATTCAAGTAGAGATTGTAGATTTTGATAGATAATTCCATGCTCCAAAGTTATATAAACTCTAATTTATGAAAATCTGTCAGTCTTAAGTTAGTTTGGTGAGTCTCGTGTAACATGAGTATATTAGCTCATATCATTATCTTCATTTCTCGGTCAAGTAAGATGATTTTTGAGTGAAAAAGTCTAAAAAAAAAACTCCATTATTGTTTGAGAAATATTATGATAAGCGCAACTTTAATAATTAAGTACTTTTTGAATTAAAATTGGAGGTGATTAGGCGATTATTATAATCTCAATAAGATAAGCTTGTAGCACAAATAAACTCAGGTGTGTAGGTGTACAGAGAGCTTGGCAGAACTTTTGATATTCATAAAAATTCAGAATGACGCAGAAGCTTTAAGATAATTATTTTTTCCATTGATACTTGAATACTAAGTCTAATGTCATCTACTTTCCCCATGACCTGGAAATTGTTATAGTTATCATAAGTAGATTAGGTAACAAAATGTATAGATATTTATTCAAAGCTGATTAAATAATGTAAGTAATATATTGCTCAGGGGTCATTAGTGATGCTACTATTATATTGAATATCTATCTTTATGCTGAGAATTGAATAACTAAACTTCAGTACAAGTCTGTTGTTCTATTTGGGGACTGTATTGAGCGTATTAATTGAGATCTAAACCAGAGTTTCTAGATGGTCTTTTTCCAAAATCGATCCGAAAATAAAATAAAAAGCCTTACATTTTGCCTATGCGTTTGATTTTCAGTCTTCCAACTAAAGTTTCATGGAATAATATATAAAAGAATGGATTGGATTTTCAAGTAGTTAGAGGAACCTGTATGACTAATTTGGTTAATAATAATTTACTATAAGATAATGATTATAAGGATCATCAGTTAAGCTTTCATTTTGAACATAATAGATTGAAAATAAAGTAATGATAACTCTAAGCCTGTCTATAGAAATAATTTGACAATTATGGTGTTCTTCGATTTTTCGAAAGCTTTTGACACTGTGTATTTAAATATTTTTTTCTGCCTTTTTCCGCTGGTGTGAAACAAAAATCAATTTTCGGTCTATTGTTTTTTTCAATGTTTATCTGTGATATCTCTTTTTAAAAGAACGTTGTGTTTGTTATGCTGTTAAAATATAAAATAATTTACCCCTTTTAATTAAAAATTTCCTTAATTATCTGTCACAATGAGTAGAACATACATATGTAATTCTTTCTCTAAATAGGTATAAATGTATATTTTTTTTTCAAATTTTACTCCATGCAGATGCAAATTTCAAATTAAAATTTTGATTTCTTGTTTTCGATAATATTGCTTGTATACATGTAAAAAAAATCTAAATTCTTACTCATACAATTTTTTTAGTATAATAAATGCGAATTTAAGTTTGAGGAGAAAATTAAGTGCATTTAGTATGTGAATAGCTTCGCCTCACGCCTGACTGACCAGAATGAGAATTAATTTATAAGCTGAATTGGGGGAAGTTCCGAGTATTGGAATTAATGTATGTACTTTTGCCAGGTTTTCTAAAACAAATTTCGCCTATTTTACACTTTTTCCATCATCATTATTGCGTCATTCTGCAAACCTACTTTGATTCAATTCATGTAAAGTTCCAGAGAATTCTGAGCACGTTCAAGGTCTATGCGCAACCTAACCTAACTTAACCTTTTCGGCGCATTATAAACAATAAAATTATATAAGTAAAAATATGTGGAAAATTAATTAATTTACTATCAATTTTATTGGTAGCATATTTATCTGAATTTAAGTTAGAAGTTTCGAGTTAAATTAAAGACCTTTAACTTAGTTTCCATAATTTATGTAGGTAAATGTGTTCTAGAAGTATATATATATATAAATATACCTATACACACACATGTATATATATAATGTTTCATTTTAATAATTTATTTTATTATTAACATTAACCAAAATCCAATTATCATTCCGGTGTCACTGAACATCTAATTTATGCCAAAAGTGTGGAATTAAATTTGGTTCAAATTCTCAGCAAAAAAACTGATTTTGCAATTTTTAAATTTGCTTGTCAATAAATTGATTAAATTTACTTACGAAAATAAAAGTAAAAATTAAATTGATTGAATGATTCAATTCAGTCTAAAGAAATACCTAGGTAGATACTGTGACTAAGAAGTCTATTTATTTACATATTTCGTTTGAAGTAAGCCAGTGAAAAAGAATAATGTCATTAAAAAAATAAATAAATACCACCTTAAGTGATTTAACTTATTACATACACAAAAACAAGAAAAAAAATCATCAGTTGCTTGTAAACGTAGGTAAATACTGTGACTAAGAAGTCTATTTATTTACATATTTCGTTTGAAGTATGCCAGTTAAAAAGAATAATGTCATTAAAAAAGTAAATAAATACCACCTTAAGTGATTTAACTTATTACAGACACAAAAACAAGAAAACATTCACCCGTTGCTTGTAAACGAAATATATTTGAATTTTATCTATTAGTTAAAGTTATCAATAATATAAATGATAACATTCAAGTAAAAAAATGTTGTCATTCACATTTATTTAATTATTTATAAAATTATCTCCTACTGATTAAAGGTCTATATTTAAAACTACGTTCTTACCGTTTATGTATTATGGTTTATAACATAGGATTTATATTCAAGCGCTAAGGGTCAATTATTCAAATGGGGAAAATAAACGCGCTGAGGATTTGTGCTTCTGATAATTATATTCAAAAATGCGTATCACGTACGTATGGAAAAAAATGTGTGAACAAATTTACATTAATAAGAGTGGCGCTTACAGAAATCTTACCATCTATCTGCGTTTGGAATGTTATTTATGTGTGAAAAGCAAAAGTCAGAGATCTCTGATTATTGAGGCTGCTGGCATTCGCAATAGAGATTATGTATATTTGCTTATAGCTAAGGTAAACGTAATGCTAATGGTAGGACTGACTTTGGTTTTATTAGAAATCACCTATAGGTCAATATAATTTCATAATTGAATGGTGTCATCATGTTGTATGTATTTTAGAGGTCATAAAAATTGCCTCTAACCGAATTCATGTAATGTTAAAAATATCTTTGTTATTATGAACAAATTTTAGTTTTTAATTAATATTATTAAAAGCTTTAACTGCTCACAACAGACAATTGGTGATAAATTTTATATGTGACTGACAGTATAGTTAGTATATCGCTGATTATTTTAGTATTTAAATACCTACCAGATTTAGCATTGATATATTCTCAAAGAGTGAGGTATTTGTGCAAATATATTCCCAAAGAGTGAGGTTGGCAAATATATTCCCCAAAGAGTGAGGTGTTTAGCAATATTTTAAAAAAGAAATTGCAAAAGAAGATTTGTTTAGATCGAAAGTATTATTCACCATATGTCAGATTATTAAAAAAGCCAATTTTATAAATATGGCTCATCGAAACACTATTGAGCTTGTCAGGTAAATTAAATCTAGTAGAGTAGTAGAGTATGCCACAACAATCTAGCCCCCCGACAAACACACGACCAGGAAAAACAAAACAAAAAAACATGAGAAAATTATGTGTTAATTTGTGACAAACTGAAAAATTTTCTGTTCGAAAATTTAATAATTTTTTTTAAATATTCAATATGCGGGGTGCAGGATGACGCCAAGCTGCACCCCGCTTTAGTATTAACTCTGCCAACAAAGTTTTGATTCAGTAGGATTTATGTGCTATCTATGTAATAATTCTTCGCCAAATCTAAAAAAATATATAAAAAATCACAATGGGGAGTGCAGGACGACGTTGTCCGCCACCCCGCCGTAATGAAAATTATGTCAAAATAACTTTGATTCACTCAGAATTTATGTGCTAATTATGTACGAATCTGCCTAATTGAAGAATGTTATGCTCGAAAATTAAGCAATCAAAATGGGGACGTAGGACGACTTCGCCCGTCACGCTACCCAAGTAAAAATGGTACCATTTTTTTTTTGATTCATACAGGATTTATGTGCTAATTATGTGTTCATTCTTTGCCAAATCTAAAAATTTTGTGCTCAAAATAAATCAATAAAAATGCGGGCAGAACAGGACGGCGTCATCTTTCATCCAGATTTAGTAAAAATCCTGCCAAAAAAATTTTGATTCACTCAGGATTGATGTGCTAATTATGAGCTAATTGTTTATCAAATCTAAAAATCTTTATTCGAAAATTTAATGGTTTAAAAAAAAAAGCAAAAAGTGATGATGGGGGAGGGGGGGGGGGGGTCACGACAATGTCCTCCACCCCGCCCTAGTTAAATTCTATCAAAATAATTTTGATTCACTTAGGATTTGTGTGCTAATTATGTGCTAATCATTTGCTTAATCCAAAATTTTTGTATTCGAAAATTTAATGGTGTTTTATCGTGGCATTCTACGATATTTTGTCACGTTTTTGCCATGGCTTATCACGATATCATACTATACCACAAATTTTTGAACTTTTCCACGACAAAATCTGTCCTTTTGCTAACAATTCACCGACAATCAAGTCGGTTAGTGGAAAAATTGAACATGTTCCAAGTGGTTTTTTGTTCGTTCAACTTTTTACCGAGAAAATTCTTTACAGCCGTTTTTCTGTCGTGAGAAATACTCGGTATTTATGGAATTATATACATATATAATGGTCGCGATTCAGTGGGTATTAACATGTTTGGTTGTACAGGGTGACGTAAAATTTAAATATATGTACCTGATGAATCTCTTGAAAATTAAAAAGATCCAAATAAGTACAAGTAGCTCCAGTTTGAAGTTATGACTCAATCCAGTCAAAATTTCGGAATTTCTCTCATTTAAATACTATTTTTATCAAAAAATACATCATCAACATGAGCTTTTATACCCTAGATGAAATCAATAAGGTATACTAACGTTTGTAAAGCATTGAAAGAATGCTCGTAGGGAAAAATGGATTGGACACCAACGTATAATATTCAAAGTTATTTTGATTTTTGCTTGTCCGTCCGACCATCCGTCTAACCTATCGATAACTCGAGAACGCGTTTATTGAGGGCCTGTCCGAATCCAACACTTCGTCTTGTTATAACAGCTAGTAACATAACAAGCTTAGCTATTATAATAGTTAGTTAGAAGACGAAGCTAACCTGTCCGGATTCATGTGCTTAGCTTAATATTTGACGTTTGCGCTGTAGTACATGATGCTTGCATTTCTCGAATTAATTAACTTAAAAATAAACTGTCTTGTCTTTGAAATGCAAAATTAGTTAGGATTATAATTATAAGGTAGTCATTACATTTCTTAACTATCAAAAAAGCAGTCAAATTCACCAAATAATCATAAATTTTTGGCGATATGAATTATATTGTACTTAACTACGATAAGCTATAATGTAAAGAATAAAGACCAATTTTATTACCATGCAGCCACAAATTATGATTGCTTTACGAGTATGATCCTAATAATTTTGTTTTTAAATGAATTAAAACAGTAAAAAGTCTACGTAATATTATGCTTCATTTTTCCAGCGTTCGCCCCATTTTTCCATCAAGCTCAAGACGAAGCTAAGATGTCCGAATTCGTTTGCTTACCTTGATCTCGGCAGTCAGCGTATAAACATAACTCAAATTACGTTGTCTATTTAAATAAGTCAACTAGCTGTAATAACAAGACAAAGACGAAAACGAAGGTTTGAAGTCGGACAGGCTCGTAGAGAGCTTTGGTATACGCCTTTTTTAAAAAAAACTTTAGATTTAAGTTCGAAAATGGGACATATCAGGGTTACATTTCAACAAATTCGTTTTCGCTATATATTTAGACACTGTCTGAGAACACGTCGACGTAGAGAACTCAAATTTTGTACACGGCGCGTTTTCAAGAAAATAGTAAATACAATTTCAAAAATGGACTCATCGGGCACCCGTTCATGGTGTTGCCATACAAAAATGTAGGTTTTTTACGTATACTATAATACGAAATACTGTGTATGTACTTAATGATCAGCCCTAGTTGTATTTATTGTATTAAAAAGTTCTTCAGAATATAAAATGAAAGTAGTTATGATCGACGAACCGTTCTAAAAATATCGTCGAAAAATCACTTAAAAAATCAAACTTGCAGAGGGTGACCATACGGGCATTCATCTAGAGCAGGGTGGCCAACCTTTCAGCTTCCCTGGGCCGCATTGGAAGTAGACGAGTTATATTGGGCCACACATAAAATATACGAACCCTAAAGATAGCTAATGAACAAAAATGAAGATATACATACTTAGTTAACAATTTTAAGTAATTTAAGCTTAATTAATTCATAAATTTTTTATTATAAAATTTAAGAAATAGCAACATGAAATTTATGTGATATTTGAAATTGTTTTTTAGACAATAATGCTTCGATATTTTGCGATCGAAGTTGATGCAACTCTCAGTGAGTTTTCAAGGTGCTCATAAGTTATTTTGCTCCTAGTTTTATTCTTTGTGTGCTTTATCTTTGAAAATAGCTGCTCACAAATGTAGGTGCTTCCAAATAGCGATTGTGAAGCAAGGGGTACTTTCCCTGGGAAGATAATTCTTATAAAAGTCCAGTAAAGAGAAATTATTAAATTCTTCCTAAAGTTGAAAATCAGTTTTCAGCTGTAGCCATTTCATTTGAAAATTTGTGGTAAGTTTATGTCGACTAAAAATGGAGTCGCAAATATGTCAAAAAATTGATGGTTTTTTTGGAAATCTTGAAATCTTTTCTCAGATTCCTGTATCAAATCGAAAATCAAGTTTGCATATTTTTCGTTACTCGCAGGGCAGTGTTTAGCCAACATTTTAAAATACATAAAATTATTTGCTTGAATTTATGACTACCATAGTTTCAGTTTCATTTCGAAAGCCGCTATAGTTTAAGGCATAGTTGTTTTTCACTTTGAAGACGCAAATTTTGCTCATTTAAATAAGCTGTCAAGTCTACTAAAAAAAGCAAAATCTGTGAGCCTGTTTTCATCACCAAGCTCTGGCACAGATTTTATTCTTCATTTCGCAAAACATAAAATCTTTTCAGCATTTTACCCCGACTTAACCATCTTACTTCCGAAAAATAAATAATGTCCCTAATGTCTTCAGTGTCAATTTGACTAAGTACCGTTGAAAACTTTCTTTGGCCTTATTGCGCAATTGTACATTTATTATGTGGAGAATTAACTAAAATACTCCCATGGAAATATTATATAGATAAAGAAAATGTTTTATAAAATTAATTGAGAAAGTATTTAAGTATATGAGTTTTGTTGGGCCGCATTCAAAGCTGTCCTGGGGCACATGCGGCCCGCGGGCTGCGGGTTTGGACACGCCTGATCTAAAGGGTAAAGTAAAAATTGGTCTTTGACCAATTCTAACTCTTTTCCTTGTTCATATCGAATTTAAGTAGCTCTACTTCCCATACAAATTTTTGTTCTCGATATGTAAGAGGGGATTACCTATTGCATTACTGGCAAATTGATAAGATCATCCTGTATATATTATTATTAATAAAATCCATTTTTGGGATTTTGCCGATTGCACATAAAAGAAGAAATTTATGTTAACCATATTTTCGTAGTCCCAGGTTCATAATATCTAGACAAAAGAATTTCTTTCTTAACTATATAATGCAAAGCTGTAGAATGTTGAATTTCATAATTTGTTACAACACGATGAAGTCGAAGGTGAAAGGCTTAGATTATTTAAGTACGAATTAAATTTCTGAAATCGAGGATATCCAGTGAAAACTGTACAGCAACAATATTATGCTATATCAATTATTTTAGAATCTGAGGCATGTAACTATTAGAAATAATATTTCAATATGGCACTGGATTGCAATTTATTTGTTATACCTCTCTAGCGATGATATAATTTTTTAAAAGACACAGCAATCATTTTCTACTTACAAAATGATAAATTCTGAATTATGTATATATTTTCGTAAAAATTTCAAGTTCATATAAGATATGTACATAAATTTAAATTGCACTCTAATTGCAATTTCTCAATATCCAAATCATTCATGCATTTGATAAAATTCACACAAGTCAGTCATCGTCAATGTTATTTTATCTTCTTATGCAAAGGTATCTACATAAAACTTGTCTCGATCAATTGAAGCTTAACAAATTTTAATTGGATCGACAGCAAGCAAAAGCTACTAATTGAAGAGGGCACCCGGTTTTTTGTTTTTTTTTTTTTTATTTTATACTCAGTGCCAATATTGTTGAATGAGAAGAACTTTCTTTGGTCAAATACCATTTGTGAGGATTTCTTAGTATTTCTCAAGATTTTTATTTTTATCCATCAATATTGATAAGGATACTTTTATATGCTGGAAAAATTTGTATGAACCGTAGTGTATTTAATAAGTTAACATTGTTCATAAGTTGATGAAATTTTGAAATGTATTTATTAGGAGAAGATGTGTTGTTGTTTTGTAAAAGCTAAAAGCTGGAAACTTACTATATCATAATTAAGTGCTATGCCAAATACATATGTATAAGAAAGCACATAAGCATACAAAGCGAGAGAATTTTTTTTGAGCTGATTTGGAAATAATTTGTAGACACATTTTTAATTGTTAATACGTTCAATATCGAATGAAACATATATGTACATGAATCTATGTATAGTATATCTTCAATGGATTAGTAGATACGTCATATGAGTTGACGGTTGCATTGTGGAATATTTCTAGAATTCAAAAAGAGCTATATTTTGTTTTTTTTTTATTTAGTATGCACATTGAATTTATTACAAATCTCCACTGAGGGGAATCATTGTAAGTATTTAGAACATATGCTAGTGATAGTTTAACATCCTTTAGTTTTCATACGAGAGGATATTTTGCTATAAATAATTCATAACTCAGTGATACGGTTGCTTATGACTCTCATCCACCCATACAAGTTTTTCCTTGTTTAAATCAAAGTAATCGCCTGGCTCAAACATGTATCTATGTACCTATATTATAGCCATATTTTAAACTGGACACCTTGTGTATGGACTTCTCATCTCCTTTCTTATCATAGTTTAAAAATACTATGGCCGAAAGGGATAAAACAATAAAATCACGTATTTGTATCTATTTTTATTAAATATTAGAAGTCATAACTGAGATCTTTAAGTGAAATTGTATTATGAGAATCTTAACACGAATAAATAGAAAAATTCTTTTGATTGTAACCATCTGGTTGGCAACCATAAAAGATCTATCGGATTGGAGTAGGAATAGACAGAAAATATTGGAAAATTGCTAACAGTATTAAACCATGTAATCTTTTTGTGATTAATCCATTGCATTGCAGTGCGCATGCGATCGGTAGAGTGACAGCATTGATATCTCTCGTCTTATCCGAACACTAAATAGAAATGCGCTGAAGGGTAAAAATCGTGGCGACTTTAAAATTGTCTGCATTTGAAGATCTATAATAAAATCATAAAAAATTAACAGTCATACGCATTTATATCTACATAAAAAACAATAGTCGAAGGTCAAATTTCAGTTAATGTCATTCTTAGAACATACATATATGTATGTATGTGTATATATCAACCAGGCGAATTGATGCAAGGTATAAAATTTATGCACATGCGTGCATTTGCGTAATTATAAAATAAATATTTTTTTGACATCTAAAGTGACAAAAATGCTAGAAAATAAAAGGAATCCAAAACCTATAAAATTAATTGTTTGCTCCCCCTCCATTATGTTACTACCAATTTCCTCTCACGCAACAAGACTTACAGTGCAACACAAAAAACTCATGTTTCATTAAATTTAGCTTATCAGCACTTTGCTGTTTGGTCTTTATTTTAAAATGTCATTGAGCTGCGATTGTCGCTGCGCGCGCCATTCACGGAAGTCGCTACTATGATGGGAAGGTGTGATGTGATTAAAACGAAATGGACTTTAAAAATAAATATGCGTGCGCCTCTTACTAAACATATAAAAAAAACCATGAAAACAGAAAAATGCACACAGATTTATGGATTAGTGTTTTTAGTGTAGAGGGAATGTTTTTAATAATCATCGGATTACCATAAAAGTTATATTAAAGAAGAAAAAATCCGTTCTCTTCCCACCCTGTGTCACTGTTTCTAATTTATGTTACCGAAATTTGGTGGTTCATAATTCTAGAATCAAAATCTTTTCCCGAAAATAGAGTTGATACTTGGACTAAATCTTATTTCATATGTAATGTACACTATGCTCTATGTTTTTTTTCATTAGTGTTGTTTTCCTCTTATCAACTAATATCATAAAGTATTTCCACATATTCAAAATCATCTGAAGATTAACAATCTGTTGATTCTTCGAATAAAATTAGAAGTAAAGTAATCAAATTTATTTTAAAGTCAATTATAATTTCAAGTTGCTCTAATTAAGTCTAAAAAAAGTATTTAATTGAAATTCATTACAATTACAATTATTTGTATTTCAAATTTTAAAGCAAACTATACCGCGATTAATTAGTTTTAATAGTAATTAAGAATATTAATAATTCAGCTAAAAGTAATTATGGTAAAAGTTGTAATGATGGGAAAGTAGCTCAATATTTAAAATTGATTTAATCAGGTAAAATAATTAATTAGCATCACTGGATTTTTGCCTTCGAGTTGTCAATATAATCCCGATGAAAAATAATAATCTTCTAAAGACACCCGAAGATGTCAAAAGAGTATTTAATCGCTGATATTGAAAGTTTTCTTTTTCATATATATGTACTAACTAGCTGTGTTCTTGTGTGCCCGCAGAACAGAGCAGAACAATAGATACACAAAAGAGCGCCTCATACATTTTCATAGAAAGATTTAGATGAAGCGAAAAGTACTAATAGTTCGCTTTAATCGACAGACCAATTTGTTATGGGAGTATATGTGAGTTCTACAAGATCTACAGTATCTAAAAGAACACAACTACTATCTTTCCTTGTTGGCCTGTCATTTATTAATTTATCATTTTCTGAAGATTAACATATTTAATATTATTTGCTTGAGGAGATGTTGTAATAAGGAAGATCAAATCATTATAATTACAAATAGTCAACGTTCGTAATTGGTACTTTTTATAGTGTACTATTAATATTCGGGAAATTAGGTATACGTAGATTGATATTTTGCAAAAAAGAAAATAGTTAAACACGTTTTTGGTTAAGGATATCTAAAAAAAATTATTCATTACTGCTTTTTCAACGAATACTCTTAGTTCATTATTCTTTGCAACTGAAGTAAACAAATTTTGCATTTTCAAATACAAGTACTTTGAAAACTTTCAATTACAATTACATACTTAAGATTTAAATTGTTCATACTCATTTAAAATTATTTGTAATTATAATTGATTTTTTTGTAATTTTTTTGCCCAAGTCTATAGTTTTGGCAGTTTTTATATTGATAATCACAAAATTATATGTCAAAAATTTGGCAGAAAGGCTATCTTATTACATACATGTGGAAGAATAGTGCAATTAAATTCCGCTGCATAGTGTTTCCTCTTATAAAAAAAAAATTGGATAACGACTGGAGCAGGAATGCTAGGCTTTTGCAATTGTTTTTTTTATACGCTCAAGCAGAAAACCCTTATTTGATAAATTTATGAAAAAGGAATTGATTGCCTCTAAGTAAAGCATTGATAATTTAATCATAATATTTTTGCTGAAGGCATATGAATATGCTCTTTTTGCTGTAATTGAAAATATTTATTGGGTATGGGAATAAGTTTCAGCCCTTTTTTAAACAGAGTTTGTCGTTAAATAATGAAATACATAATTACTCTATGCACCATCGGAAGCGACAACTTTTTCTCATCTTTCAGATAGTAAACGGATTTCTCGAAGAAAAAAATCCGGTTCTTTCGACTAGATCCATTCATCAAGCCATTTTCCGATACTTCCGTAGGAAGCAAATCGCTCCTCCAGTAAGGGCTGTTTGCATGGTTCGGAATAAATGGAAATAAGGGCTGATTACATGGTTCGGAATAAACGTAAAGCCGAAGGAACAATGTCTGAGGAATCCCCCGGGTGGGGCACGATTTCCCAATTCACTCCTTCCAAATATTTCTTAACTGGTGGAGCATGGTGTGGCTTAGCGGTGTCATGTAGCAAAATGAGTTTATCGTGTCTACTGCCCTATTTCGGACGTTTTTCCTTCAAAGGTCGATTCAAACGTATGAGCTGCAGTCGGTAACGATCCCCAGTGATAATTTCGGACGGTTTAAGGAGATGCACAACATAACCTTTGAACCATGAATATTCCATTTCGACGTCAATGGACCTGGTTCATCTGGCATCACCCAACTTTTTCGTCGCTTAGGGTTATCGTAGTATATCCATTTTTCATCGCCACTGACAATGGGATGAAAAAAAAAAACTTTTTCTTTTCTGTCGTTCAAGAAGCATTTCGCACGTCATCAAGTATCTTTTGATGTCCCTCTACATATAAATTCTGCTTTTTCGAGGCGAACGTTTGCATTTTCGGCAAAAAAAAAATTGTGTTTACGCTTGAAGCGAATGTCAACTAGTGCGTTCGAGACACCACACATACACCTTCAAATCACAAATATAGTACTTCAGCGAACACAAAAATGGTATCACTAACGAAACCTTTTTGAAAAGGGCGGAACCTTATTCCCATACCCAATATTACATTTACTACAAAGATAGATTATCAGGGTAATAGAAAAGTTGATATACATACTATGTATAACTTCAGTACAAATCAGGACAAAGACAGCATATAAAGATTTTCAGCAAAAATTATATAACATATGTTATAGTATTTTTGATTTCAGCCTTTCTCGAATTTTGTGTTTATTTTTATATTGTTCCGTATCTTTCTCCTACCCAGCAAATAGTTTTTATCTTCCGGAATATAGAAAACGTTACGCTTTTGGAGATATCTGCATCTTCTATTATATCGTAATATCGTATTCCTATTGAGAATAATAATTTATTCGGTATATGCGATACCCCTAGGAGAGATTTTGGCATGACGGTAAGCAAATAAGAATGCGATTCGCGGGAAAGATAATATAGCTTCTTATTATCTCCACCGCCAATTTAATTCTCAATGAATTTTTATCATCTTTGCAACATTTCCCAAGCAATAAAATTATAACAAAATTGCGATAAATTTCTCGTATGGCTGGCTACCTTTTCGTCTGGGGGGTTTTTAGTCTGGAAGATGAAAATTGTTTGCTGGGTAATATTTAATTAATTCCATTACCCAGTTTAAAAAAAAAAAAAAAAGAAAAAAGATCATAGACCCTAGTTAAAATGTTCACCATTTTGGCCCTATAATCGCAGAACTCGAAGAAAAGAACAAACAAAACTGGTTGATTTATGTAGCTCAATGTATTGTTGGGTTATGCTGTACCTATCTCGATATGTATTTGTTTTCCTTTTAGTAAAACAACTACAAATGTTTGGTCCTACTAACAATATTCGCAGTGATCATGTGTTATAAGAAATTTTTTCCATGTATTCATTCAAAGTGTCTATCTGTATCATCATCATCATGTTTTTGTTGACATTAAAGATAGTCGTTCTATTTTTCTAGATAGAAAGAAATGATATATGAGAAATTGGGACAAGTATAGTATATTTCATAACAACTATGATCATTAATTGACTAAAAATATAATTGACAAGAGGATCCTGTATCGAAGTTGTCCAACTTAAGCTTTTATTAATTTTTCTAGAAAATTTTACTATAAACTACCATTTTAGTTTCTTTGAAGTTGATCACAACCAAATTGCATAATTACAAACTAAAACAAATCTAGAAATTAAAAATAAAAAAATAAATAAAAACAAAACAATTTTATGTGTTTACCTTGTACATAGCAAAATTATAAAAAATAATCCAAATTTGTGGGTGGCATGCATGTTTTTCTTCTGTTTGTGAAAATATTTTAAAAGGAATAAATATCAAAACGAACACACAAGAATTTTTGTATGTAGACAATCACTTTTTGTTTTTGTTTTTAAACACTTTAACTTACAATAACATTTATATTAAAATTGAATTTTTATAAACAATAACATAAAAAGAAAAAACTAAACACCAAATAATTTATTTTTTAATAAAAACAAAATGAAATTTTTATTTTTCGAATTAATTTAAGTAAAAAAAAAAAAAAAAAAAAAAACATGTGTTAAGGCCGGCCGGTATTATGTAAACTTTCGTTTCGAAATCACACGTCAATTTAAACCGGTCCAAGTACAACTGAAACTCATTTATGAAACATCGTATAAATTGAAGTACAAGCACACTACTAAAATTCATTTAACTTTTTCTTATAATTTTGTTTTACAATTTCATTGAGTGTATTACAGTTATCTTATCATCATTATTATCACATTGTTTCATTATCATTTCAAAAATAGCGGATAACGGAGATAATTATTAGTTCACAACCACACAAGCAAGCATTGCATATATGCATGAAATTAGGTGCTATATCTTGAATTATTTTGCCATTTTATGTAATAATAAAACTGAAAGTTTTTTTTTTACAAGGAAAACACTTCCATTTCCTCCATCAGAGTTCATAATTTTTGCTTTTGCTGCACTTTTTTTTCTTCTTCTACCATCCGTGGTATAGGTAAAAGTATTGTTTTACTGGAATTGCAAGAGCGCTATCATGTTCACCTTCATTAGTAGGTACTAGGTAGGTAGGTAGGTAGGTAGGTAGGTAGGTTATATTATACGAGTATCGAATGCACGATATCCTAAGAAAATCGATATCACGTCATAAAATATGAGTGGCGCAAGAATTTGTCTTTGCTGAAAGCCATTTAACAACCTTTAGACCTTGTGTTTATGTTAACTTCTCTAAACTAGCTTTTGCTTTTATCACATTAAATCCGATTTATGTACAACTACTTAATCGTCATCTTAATCTTTAACCCCTGATGGAAACCGAAAAAAAACGCACTTTTGAACTTTTAATGTTTTACTTATTCTATCTCTTTATTTAAACACTTTTATTACACAATATTAATGAGAAGAAGGTCTTTTTTTTTTTTAATTTTACAGATACTTGTGGTATAGAACAAATATCACATAAATCTCTTTCAATTTCCCGAAATATTTCCACTCTGAAGAAATAAAGTCAACGCGACGACTGTCTAGTCTACTGAGGACGTAATCGACTGTCTTGGCTGCCTTGCCTGCCGGGAACTGACTTGTTTCGTACTATTTGATTGAGGGGCTCTTCTTGAGGCTTCTATAATCGTTGTTTGGGAGGACTGGCTCTGCTTGCCTGATACAAAATTGAACCAAGCAAATTGAATAAAGTACGTCCGAAGGCGAACAAACGAAACGACGATAGTATGGCAAACAAGCAAGCAAGGCAGACGAATATAACATTTCTCATTATTATCTCTGTTGTTGTTGTGGTGAGTTTTGAACTCACGCACGATATCTTTTTACAATCCGCGTGTTAATACGCGGCTACTCTTTATCAGCTTTTATTCTGTCATTTCACTTCATTACTGAAAAACTGAAGTCTGTTCCAATCGTATGAGCGAGTACGAGACCCCATTCAACCGGTTCATGTTAGTTTCATTCTAATTTCATGCATACATGATGACGTGTTGCTGCTGCTCCATGCCATGCCAAATTGGTTACGATAATTTTTATGTAGTTTACGTTTCCTGTTTTAGTGAACATCATTCACTGTAGTTACTAGTGACTAGTGGCAATCACAGTGTTGTAGTCATACCAACAGCAGCTGGCAGTTGTACTGCACTGCAGCTTGTAGTAGAGCTTTCGAACTTGATTTTATAAATATTTACTCTTATTTTAGTTTGCTCTTCAGTTTGAAAACTAATTTTCTCTTTATTATTTGTGCACTATACTCAGATGATGGAGGAAATTTTTATATTAAAATGGAAAAATAATTTTAGCTAATTTTAAATAAACTAAGAAGATAACTTTAAATGTAAGCTAAGATTAATATATTGTGGTTCACACTGTAGTTGAATTTGCGTGAAATCATATATGGCACAAAAACTATAGATATCGCATGGTACATGAAAAAAGTACCTATACAGATTGTGTATTCTGGAATATGATCATAACATGTTTAAGAACGCGCCGAGTGCAAATTATGCTGTAATAAATGTTCTGTATGCATTTGATCAACCCCATCGTAATGGCAGATTCGAGAAAATATGAGTACCTCATGTTGGGGTTCATTCCGGAATGGACCACCAGCCATATAAAATGTGTATACTTTGCCATCTATGCGGTTGAATGCAATAACACTTCATGACGATGTTCGGGAAACGTCTTTTCTAATTTTTTCCTCGCCTGACTGTTTTTATAGTAGATGTTAAAATTAGTAATCCTACCTAAAACTTGCCCAATTTTGCCCATTTCTACTACCGCAAACGTATTTTATTTATTTATTTAAGCAGAGCCAATAGGACGAAATTATTCCACCTGACTGTTATTAAATAAAATAAAATTATAATAAATTAACACAACAAAATATTAATAATAATAAGAAATAATTTCAAAATTTCAAAAGCAAAATAAAACGTATAATACAAAAGCAAAAAAAAAAAAATAATAAAAAAATACAAGAAATTAATTTAATTCGTAAAGCAGACTTTTCAGCTTTGCCTCAGTTAAGTCAAAATCAATTAGGTCTGAGTGGTGGTCATTGAATGCTCTTAACATTTAGCAAATAAGTTCATTGTACGCGTAGTTGATACGCGGATGAGGAACATGGATTAAGGTATAAAAATCATATCTCAAATCTCGTGGGAGAATATTAAAGTTTACTTTAGAGAAGAGTTCAGGAGCGGCATCTGTAATTATTTGAAACATAAAGGCTAAAGTAGTCTCACCTCACTTCTAGTGAGCGACAACTTAATCACTGCTCATAAGGAGGAAACATGCGAGAATTATCTCATGGAACTCGTCTAAGTGTGAAACAACGAATAAATATCCTCTGTATAGATTCCAAGCGTCTTAGATGTACTATATCGTAACAAGAGAAAAAGCTATAATTGGTCTAAGACCAATAATATTATATATACTACGTGGAAATAAAAGTTAAATTAAGTGAAAACCAAAAGATTTGTATAGCAAAACTGAGAGGCGGTTGCCCAATTTAGTCGATTTTCGAAATTTTATTTGCAATCTTTATGAAAACGCCCCGTGTACAAAATTTGAGTTCTCCACGTTGAGTTCTCAGGCTGTTTCCAAATATATAGTGAAAACCAAACTTTTGAATGGTAACAGTAAGAAGGGGTTGCCCAATTTAGTCAATTTTTGAAATTTTCTTTACTATTGCTATGAGAACAACAAATACAAAAGTTCAGCTCTTTATGTTGATGCGTTATCAGGCGGGGTATAAAAAGAACACTAAAGAAGGATATCATTTTCAATAAAGAGGTTGCACAAAAGCTTGATACAAAATCCTTAAGGTATAAAAGGATCATCGAAATCAGGAGTCCATCTTCTTACAAAGTCAAATACGTCATTAGCTTTTTTTGATTGTCTTGTCAATATGTGGTAAAAAGCTAAGTTTCGTGTCTAAAAGTACACCACGGTCTTTGACTTAATTAGTTTTGTCAAGAACAATACTAGTGATATGGAATGTAGTAGGTAGTGGAGAGTTTTTGCGGATAAAATTTTTACTACACCAAATGAAGAAACTGTTAATATCTGATTGCAAAGTGCAGCAATCAATAGAATAATCGATCGTGTTCTGTGTAACAACAATAAAATATGTATGAATCTAATCTCTATTGCGTTGCTGTAAGCCAGTAAACGTTTTGATATGAAATAATCAAATATGTTTGGCTTGACAGATCAAATTTTTTCATTTTCGATATTGAATTTGGAATTTTTATGTTAAGTTTGCAGATTTTTAATGTATGTATATAAAAGTTAACAGTAGTTTATTTTTATCTTTAGTACATCTATTGGTCGTCAAGTCATCTTTTAAAAAATCGAATAAAACTAAGAAAGTAGCGCTTGTGTTTTATTAAATATCAGTTAGAATTTACAATAATAATTCATCATCATTCAAATGCGTCAAATGACATCTTCAGCTAATCCAAGAGAACTAAAAATGTACAACTGAATATCATCTGTATATAAATTATATATGCACGTTATGGTATGACTGTTATAATTGCAGTGGATTAAGTTGAGTAGGGTCTTATAGAAACCTAAAAGAACATGCTTTGCGAATTCAGCTCTATTTTACAAGATTGTACAGCTAAGCTTAGATTTAAAACCAATTGGAAATTAGATTATTGTAATAATGACGTAAGTAGGATTTTAATGAACTGAGGATTTAACTAAGACCAATTTTATTGGATTTTATGGACATCCACCTCAATACCGGGTGTTAGCTCTGCCAGAATTTCCTTCCAACAAGCCAACATAATCATAAATTTATAAAAATATTTATCCTAACTATCAATAACTGTCAGTAAATATAGCAATGTTTTCACAAAAGAAAACTGCACCTACATATTATATTCCATTTTAGAATTGTGTCTTCTGTCGATAGTATTGTATCGAACTCGTTCATCGATACGTGCCCCCTCTGTCCCCCTGAATAGAATTCTGATAACAAATTTTTTTTCGAAATCTATTAAGTGGTAGTTGGTAGAATCCAGAACCGTTCCTCTTGGTAACGAATTGAGGATATTGCCATATTCTGATCTCTGATTTTAAGGTGTAAGGTCAGTAAGAACACAGCAAACTAGGCAGTTGCCCAACCTTGTAGGGAGGCCCCGCCAAGTTCCGAAATAGTATGGAGGACACCGGGGACATTATATAAAAAAAAATGCTTAATTCACTTTATTTTTTCTGCATACAGGGGCGGATTTACTAATAAGCAGAGCAAAGCATTGATGAAGTAAAGAAACGAGTTAGAAGTCGCACTATCCGTCCGAAACGGAGTCATTATCGGCAGGTTGATTGCAGAACTATTCAAAGATGTGGTTCTGTTTACGAAAACTTGAGTAAAAAGTTTGACTTTCTCATGAAGCTAGATAGCTGGGCATCTCAAGATATCCGCGAAGGCGCACGGAGCTTGAGGCTACTCGGGGAAAATAATTATTGTCTCTGGACTTATAAAAGTAAAAGAAATAGCGCTCCGGATGTTGTTGTGTACACTAGGGTGAAACTGCTCCGACAGAACGGTATTTTTCAGCGCTAAAACGAGTGAAGAACTATTTAAGATCCACCAGTGAGCAGATCAGACTTAATTCACTCTCTGCGCTGTACATAGAGTAAGAAATAATGCAGTCTGTGGATTATAGTTAGGTAATCCGTTCCTTTGTAAATTCTTTTGCATATAATTTCGTACTTATGATATTTCTAAGCCTACTTCTTTATTTTCTAAGATCTATCTACTTTAAATAAATGAAAAATAACAGTAATATTTGATTCAATTATTTAAACATGGGGACTCGATCGCCTAGGGGCCCTTGATCTTTATGTCCGGGTCTGGTCATTTATTTACTCCCCCACAGCTTAGCTTGATTGAAACTGCTGAACACGTCCTACATATATGACTCTGAAGCTCTGCTGGATAAGGCTAATACATTAAGAAAAAGCATTCTCACTGACTGAAGATTTTGCAAAGATCCCCCAAGAACGTCATAGGCTTTGTTAAAGACCTTACTTCGAATGGGAGTTCTAGGGCATTTAGGGGTATTGTCATGAAAGATCTTATAGGTCGCAGTGACCATCAAATAATAATAATATTTCACTTTGTTTAGAATATTTACATAACGAACATAACAACCATCTAAGGTTTAAGTTTTCACCTCTTAAAAAAGGTTCTTTTACTGGCTTTTTGGGCCGATTCTTCAAAGTCTTATATCCAGTTTTTACTTTTAAGTCAACCATTACGGCTAATTATGTACTTTGAGCTGGAGATTTGTAGTGTCAGTGTTTGTCCGTTCAAACTTGGAGAAGGTTTTATCATGGTTCTTGCAGTGAAAACCCTCTATTTGGTCTCATACTCAATCCAAAATCTTTGCACGAATTTTATTAATCGAAAGATTAAGTCAACGCAAACATTTTTATTATTTATTTTAAAACAATTAAAAATAATTTAAAAGAAATTTTCTCTATAATGACATTCAATTCTATTCGTTACTGAATAAAAAAAATGCATACAGAGGACATTTGCATATACATGATGTATGTATGTACGAAATTTTTCTGGCATACATTTGTATGCCTACCACCTGAAAATGGGAATTTTTTCTTCCATTTTTGGGTTTCTCATCTTTTTTTTACGTTTGAGGTTGTACGTATTCAATTACGTCAATTCTTTTTGTGAAACACTCGAAAAAAGATTTATTTTTGTCTTCTGTTTTCATGTTATTTAAAAAACAACCTTCTCTTTTCAAGTTTATATTTAAAAAAAAACCTTCTCTTGAAAAATGTTTCATTGTTGATATGTTGAAAAGAAATGGTGTGTGATGATGACGAATCGACGAGTGCGTTTTTTTATTACACACAAGTTTACGTTGGTATGTCTTACTTACTATATAGACAGCTAAAATTTTACAAAAAAGTTATTAATCTGAATTTGTTAAGCTCTTAAGTCTTATTCGAGCCTACATATTCTTCTTCCCACGCCAAAAATCTTAGATTTTTTTTATATTCAAGGGCTTTCCTTTCTTTTGAAAATTTCCACCACATTTCTATTCCTTTTACCTGTCGCACCTTTTACTATCTTTACTATATTATAAGTAAACAATCAACATGATTTTTGTTGTCTCGTTTCTTTCCTCTTTCAATTTGAAAAGTGCTCTCATCACACATTAATATAAAGCGAGAAAAATATAACTTGGTTGAATGCAATTATGTCAAGTGTTAGACTGTCTGACTAAAGTCTGGTTTGCTTTGGAAGGTATTCTCTTATTGATTTTAAAAGTGCATTGTCTTATTTCTTCTAATTAAATTTTCCAATGCATGTATGTATGAATGAAATGTACATATGTATAAAAGTCGATTATTTTTATTTCTATTTAAAATCATCAACAACTGATATAGCTTACTTTATTTTATTGCTTCTGAGCTATATGTATAAAATTTTGACCTAAAGGTTAAAAAAAAGTTGTACTAATTTATTTTAATTTTAAAAGCCTGACAGGGTATTTAGTTAATGCTAAATCTTGAAACTTCAGGCCCTAAGGTAAATTTTTTTTAACGACATACAGGTGGCGTAAAAAACGAATTCTTTTTCAGTTTCAGAAAGTAAGTACCTACATACATACATAGGCACATAGTTTTCGATGACATTTCCAAGTATCTAATTTCGAGAAAAGCTTGTCGATATCATGCAAACGGTTAGGTTTTCCCAGTGACGTATATGAACATGAACTGCTTATTTTCTTTCTCTATAAGCCAGATGTTTTTTTTAAGTTGTTATATCTGAAAGAAACATTAAAGGTAGGGATACAATTTTTATAAATATATACTGCCAGTCAACTGACAAAAGTGAAGCCTGCGGATATTTAAAACAATTACAAATCAATCCCATCCACAGTTTTGCTGATGACAGTACCATTGATTTCAGTTACTCCTTCCCTGTTCTCAAAGATGGATCGAAATGTCTTGGATTTCTGAAAAGTTGTAAGAAATATTTCAGCCCGTCAAATCTAGCGCTCCTCTACAAGTCCTATATCAGACCTAGAATGGAATACAATTTTCACATCTGGGCCGGGGTTGGTCGTACAGTCTTACCTTGTTGGATATCTTTCTCTCCTTTTTCCCTACATGCATGGCCAATGTTCCGATGAAATATCTAATCTGATCCCTTGTAGATTAATTACTGCTCGCAATACTTGCGCTGCAAGCCGCGCACATCCTTTCACCCTTCAAAATACTTTCGGCCGTACAGAAAAAATTTCGTAATGCTTTCTTATCCCGAACTGTGCAAATGTAGAATAGCCTACCATCTTCTATTTTTCCTCGGGTTTACAATCTGCGAAGGTTCAAGAGTGATATACATCAGCACCTCCGCCACTCTCCTCATGACCCCTAATCCTTTCCCTATTTCCTTCCTGCCATGCTGTGCTTTGTATCATAGGGTATCACTTGAGCTTGGCTTAAAAAAATAAGAGAAAATGTCTGAAAATATCAATGTCAATAAATTTAAAACTTATTTTGATTACTTATAGTTGGGGAGAGACAACAAGAAAGTGTGTGCCGTTTAAATGATTTGCAAATGTTTGAATTTTGCCAAGAATATTATTTTTTATTATTATTATTTGGTGGGGGCCAACAGAGCTCTCGCCTCTCATCTAGTAACCGCGACCTATAAAATCATTTGCGACATTACCCCCCAACTAAATTCCCAGGGGCACCCATTCAAACTTAAGGTCTTTTACAAAGCCTATGATGTTGTTGAGAGCCTTCTGTGCAACATCCTCTGGCAGTGGGAGTGCCTTTTCTAGATGGCTTAGCCTTATGCGTGACAGAGCTTTACAGTCACATAAATTGTGTTCAGCGGTTTCATCGTCTTCTATACATAAGCGAAACTTCTTATAATCGACCTTACTCATCTTTTTAAGATGATATCTAAGCGGGCAATGCCCAGTAAATAGGCCCGTTATGAGCCATAATTCCTTTCTGCTAAGCGTGAGGAGTCTTTTTGTTCTCTGTTGCGAGTTCTTTGCAAACTTCTTTTGCTTGTCTCAGCCCCTTCCAGAGCCTGATCTGAGCTGAAAGGAGCCCTTCTGGGAGTCCGAAAGCAGGCCTAGGTTTAATAAACTGAGATATGGCTCCTTCTAAAAACTACAACTTGGTTTGTCAATTTCTAAAATCCAAAAATGATGATATTTCTCGTCCTATCCTAGAGTTCAGTAGCAATAATTTTGTCATTATAATAAAAATAATAAAAAAAAAGGCCTGCTGAAAACTTTATAATTTTCGCGGTAGTGACAATACTTACGTTATATCACCGGATATGCAGTATCATCAATGATATGTCAGTGGTCTTTTCAAAAATTGCCTTAATGCGAAATTGTTTGTCTTGTCGAGTTAAAGTGACTCAAAAGCTCCTCTTACGCATTTAAGTAGAATGAAAATTTGTTCTGTATTTCAAAAACTAGCAAACTTAAAAGTCAGCTAAGATCACTAAAGTAGATGTCACCCATCCTTCAATACAATTTCAGTATCATCCGCATATCACTGGTACAGATTTCAAGAAAAATAATCTGATTGACACCAGTGAATCCTATAAGATATTATTTCCACACTGTACCAAAACGCCCAAGAAACAATATTTTTTTATATAGTAGTAACGGTGAGGTTTCCATTACCAAATTATGTAACCAAACCTCTTATAGAGCTTAAATGGAGGATTATATAAAGGTTACCGTGACTTGATTTAGGTAACGTTATATAACTAAAAGTTTTATAAAATGAGTAACAAAAATATTCTCGTTACCTTAATATAACTTCTTATATATCCCTTATATAATTCATGGTGCTCTCGATTAATTAATTTGGTCATAGTCGCGGTTGCAGTAATGTTTCGGTTATCTTTATAAACTTTGTTTATAATAGTTATGGAAACGGTTCCGGAACGCTTAAAATTTTCTCAGACTGATTACTTTTAGTGATTGAAATGTTAGGAAAATTACTTTTCGTTACCTTTATAAAACAATACAATGCAAATATTTACGACATGGAATTTCGATATTTTTTTTGTATTGCATTTTTATAATGTAAGGATTAAATATTTTTACATTTTAGAATTACAATTTTTTGGCATGTAGGTACGTGATGAAATTCAGCTGCAATTAAAATTTTACTGTGAATATCATCATAGATACTTCTAAAAAATACAGACCCCTCCAAAAATAAGCAATTTTTAATAATTTTAATTAAATATGACAAAATTTAAAATTTTCACTTAGGTGATATTAATTCATAAAAATTACATAACATACTTTAGAAATGTTATGTACCTAAAAAGATGTATTTTCTTTATATTAAAATAAAACGGAAGCCATATATCTGCAATTTAAAAAATTTGTCTTAACCGACATTTTATTTTTTATCTGCAAAGGACAGATGAAAAAATGGCGGCTTGTACTTAAATGAACAAATTACCATTATAAAACTTCAAGTAGTTTTATATAAACTGAATGACCCTTATAAAACTTCTAGAAATATTATATAAACTAAAGGCACTACCATGCTTCGAAAATGGTCCTTACAATACCCTTTAGTCATAATATGTAAACTTTGGTAATGTTATATATCTTAATTATAGTCACAAAAAACAGACGTTAGTGTTCTTATATACCCTTTGGTTATATTATGTTATATAAATAAAAACAGTTTTATAATGGCTCCATTCGACACTAAAAGTAATTTGTTTTTATAACGATCACCGTAGTTACTAAAGGGCCACCAACAATTTTACGATATTTTATAGTGCGTATATGTATTACCGAAAGTTTCCAATTTTTATTAAAGTCACCTAAATTACTGAATGTTGTCGAGTTATATAAGGGTAACCACGGATACCGCAATAAACACTTATTACCAATAAGTTATACATATATGGTGACGAAAATTGTTATAAAACTTTCTTATGTACCTTCTAGTAATGGTTACTCTAAGTTATATAGACCGGTGATGGAAACATTTTCATCACCAACTTATAAAATCTTCACTAACTTACTTCCACGATAACCATTAGTAACCTTAAAAAAATCTAATATAACTACGTCACCAATTGGTAATATTATAAAACTCTTATATAACCACTGAAATTCTTATATATCCGAGTAACCATTATCTACCCCTTATAAAACTACCCATCACCTTCAGTCACCAAAAATTGGAAAAATTGTTACTTGGGCGTCATTAGCGCTAAATGAATTATTTTATTGTTACAATATTAATTTTAATTTATGATTTTAAAATAATACCCATAAAAATATCCAACTTCCTATACGGCATTTACTTTCTTCCCAAAACAAATACTTTCCTCGTCAATAATAAATTGTGTACAAGATTTGGAAAAAAAGAGGAAATAAAAATTTAAAAAAATACTTATTTTCTTAGCAATATTTATCATGATGGGTACCCTGTACATTAATTTTAACCTTTAATTTATACCTCAAATGAGGGTCATTTGTGATTGTAGCACAAAGTGCAATTTAAGGAGTAAACATTGAGCTCGTTACTATAATTTGTATAGAGAGTCTCAAACATCTTGTGCTGAAAATTTTCATTGTTTTCATCAGTTGATGGGTGGCTCTATTACTTACATAGATAGACTACTTACAAAATTGCAATCTTGCTTGCAGCTAAATCTTCATCTAGACTAGATGGTGACAACTTTTGATATACAAACATACATGCATACATATCTTGCAAATTTGATAAAACTTCCTGGAAGTCTCTGGGGTCTCATGTTTGTAGAGACAACAAAGGCCACCGGACGACATTTTAAGTGCATATTTACAGAGAGATAGTGTTTTAAATCGTAATTATTTGTAAAAATAGGTAGGATGACCTGGAAATAAATTTAAATTGTTTTGTTAAGAAAATTGTACGTATTATGTATACAATGTGCGTAAGCAACAATCATATAGGTTTTGGGGTCATTGTAGATTTATATTAATTTTTGTAGGTAATAGTAAATCATCCAATTTTATTTTGGTGCAAATGGAAAATTAAATTGGCCTTAACCTTCTATAATATAATATACCAATAAAATACATAGAATGAAAATTATAATAATGCCGTTATTACATTAGAAGGGCGTAGGGAAGTAAAATTCAAATTATAATTATAAAACTTCAAGTTTGATCCGATTAAGTCTGAATGATTAAAATATTTTTTTAAATACTTTTAGAACATAATTTTCAAGGTGGAAATTTTTGATTAAAATAAAATATTATGTCAGAGGTTGAAATAAATAAAATGCAGTTATTCCAGAAATATTGTTCTGGTTCTTCGCTATCTGTAGACCTTCTACACGGTCATTCTACTCAAAGAACTTTTGATTCCGAGAGTTTTTGGGGGTATATTGTGAAAGGGATAAAGCAAAGGAAATGATTTATATCTTCACTGTGAGTGCCTGAGTGAGAAAAACGGGTTGATTATTGGGTACGCTGTGCAATAATAAAGGCTAAAGGGTCTAAATAATTCAAGGTACTGTACCCGAATCAAAAAAGACCTTGACTGAATTTTACTGACATCACCACTGAGTAGAGCGTGTTCAATATAAACGCTCCTTAAAACCAAAAAGGGAGATTAGCTACACATGAAGGGTGTACTGAGCCAAATTAACGAACTGGATGAATTAGTTCTTTAGATCTTACATATACACCTTTCATTACAGTTTTATTAAGGTCACATAATACTATGATTATGTCAGGTGAAGTTAGGTTAGAATGGCGGTCATCGAAGAAATACGTGCGAGCACACTTAGACCATATGGTCCATTGTAATGCCACCCCATTGGGAAATGGATGCAACACTTCATCGAAGCCGTATTGTACCTTTGGCAAGCATCATCGATTTGTTTCTATATGAAAAATTGATGAATTTAACACACGATGTCCTAGGCAGGGTCTGATGCCTTTCTGAAGGAGTAATTGTCGTTGAAAACCTCGATGAATAATCTTCGGTGAAAACGTCAATGAATATTCATCGAAGAAAATATTGACGACCAATCAATTTTTGTAGATCCAGGGGTGGTACTATGAATGGAGTAAAGTGGGGGAGGGGAAGGAAAATTTCTTCTCCCCGAGTGTCCTTCATTATGAAGAAAATCACTTTTTATCACTTTTTAATTTTCGCTCGTACTCAAAACAACGACATAATTTGCATTAAACTTAAAACTGCAACGAAATTTATACAAATATTAAATCGAAAAGGGGAAAGGAAACACTCATGCACGGGCATGATATTTATCCTGAAATTTTGACTTGCAGCGTTGTTTACGCAGATGACTCATCAATGTAATTACAACCAGTAAAGAATAAAAAAATCGTGTACACGCAGACATCCAACATGATTTGAACTTCAAAAAGTCGGGTTTCGCTACAGATATCTCAGTTTAGGGGGTGCCTGAAGAGAGCCGATGAACCTTACCAGGTCCCCCAATACTTTATCTGCTAATTCCCCCAATTCGCAGAAAAAGTAGTTACGCATTTTCTACATTTGGCAAGGATATGGCATTCACAATTTCGCAATTTCTGAACGCTCTCAAACTAACTATGACAAACTTTCTGAAGTTCATGAACTAATGTCTTTCTGTCATTAAGTTGTGAAAGCAGGTTGAGACTGTATTATTACTGATTTCAGTAAAATAGCCGACAAAATAATATAATATCGATAATTTTCATTCATAAACTTTCCATGGTCAGATCTTGCCCTATTTTTGTTCAATATCGTCTTCTTATTTGTCCTAACCATACGTAGCCAGTTATATGTATTTCCTGCAGTTCTTTTCATTGAGATTGAAAATGCTTTAGGAGTGCCTTAGGGCATTCTGTACTTCAATGATTTAAATATAGTTTTGAGTTTTGGCCAAATACACATTTTTTTTTACGCTAACGTAAAACATATTTTTTGTTGTTGAATAATGTTTTTTGTTTTTTATTTTTTTTTTATTTTTTTTTATTATGAAAAGTCTCCTTTTTTCTTCCATTACATTGTGGACGTAAGCTGCTGATTATATAGATTTAATTTAAGACCAATAATATTGCCGTGATATTTAATTCACTGTGGATCACATTGATTTCATTATTATTAGCAACGCCAGTTCGACAGAGTTTCGTGAAATGATGGTATAGAGTGTTTGATGAACCATGCATATCACAACTCTTTTATTCTACTTTTGTTAGATCTATGTATCTTGAAATATTCTGCCCTACATTTGATCTTCTTATTACATGGTACATATTGACTGCACTTAAGCGGTTCAACGTAAATTTCTTAGGTTCTTCAAACTTTGTGGCCTACCTTGAAATAATCCCATAATCCTATCACCACATCTGTGGTTATTTAAGTTTCAATCTCGGCTCACCACTTGAGGAACTATAACTTCCTTCACCTCTTGTATAATCGGACTAATTACGATAAAAATGATCCTTTAAGAACAATAGCCCTCGTGACTCTTTAATGAGCGTTATATAAATATTGATTAATACTTCTTGAACGTAGTTGAAAAATTTGCTCAAATCTCGTTTCAGCTAAGTTCCCTTTTAACTTGTCGATAACAAACTAAGCTAGATCGTAGCCACTGATGAAGATGCATTAAATAAATTTAAAAAAATATATATAGTTAAATTAATACAATATGACAAGTAGTAATACGTGATATTGCCTTCGCCTAAAATTTCTGAATATTCCTTTCAGCTCTTACGAGCATATTTCCCCATATCTATCATATACATTACAGTTCGGATTACCGATTAAATACAATTTACAGCACGTGACCGTAAGCAATTAGCGTACCGTTATTGACTTTGAAACCTGACGTAAACTAAATTGATTCATTTTTTTTTATGAAATCAACCTCCAAAGTCCATTGAGTGATTACGAACCGCAGAATTACACTTGCATGTTATCAACAGAGAGTTACGCGACTTCTTATCAAAGAATATTTTCACATTCTTCCGGTGAATGTTTCCCTCGAAAATAGGTGCATCATGTACTCATTCCTATTGGGACAATTTATCTGGAAGAATCAACTTTATCGCAACCAATCGATATCATTCACTGTGCGATAAAACCAAATGTGATATATGCGCTACTCATAGAGACTACGTCGCTCATATAAATACTTTTTGAATTGAATTCGAGTGGAATATTTTTTAGGAACTTTACGACCAACGACCCCTAAGTATGCTTCGTTGGCAGTTAAATAGACCGAAAATGTTCCACAAAGGTATTTCTTTCAAAAAAAAAAAAAATTGGAATACAGCCACCGGTGTGGTTCCTTTCTTAGTTGAATTCATGAATGTATAATTATTTTTGCGGACTACATAGGTACGCAAAATTTTACTCTTTTGTTCAATTGTTCAGAAAAGGCGACTGTGAGCCCTTTTGTGCGCACATTTTACAAATGTACGTCTTTCAGGGATGATGGTACCGCACCTTAGTTAGATTATATTTGAAGAACTTTTTTTTATTGGGAGAAAAAAAACTAAATCCTATGAGCAGCAAGCAGTGTTGCTTTTATATTCAAGGTTAAGTTTTTTCCTAGATTGTCTGCTTGTCTCTTTAAGATTTACTTGGCGTAGCCTTCCTTTTAATATGGGTTGTAATGTTTTTTTTTGTGCTTTTATCTAGATATAACTCAAGCCATTCAAATTGAAATTAGAAAAGGTTCAGGACATGACTTGGAGTTTTTTCTTTTTCTCTTATTTCTGTTTAAAATATTTTTCCATTGGAATTTACTGTAAACGGTTTCAAGGAATATATATAAAAAACCGAGCGAGTTTATAAGGTATTCCGTAAAGAGTGGATAAAACTTAGAGAAAAGTAGTAAGAATAATTAAAAAAGCTAGAATTGGTCTAAGACCAATTCTTATGATACCCTAGATGAAGTAAAAACAATTAAGAAAGCTAAAATTGGTCTAAGACCAATTCTTCTGATACCCTACATGAATGCTTAAATTTCATCATATTCACGTATTTGAGCAATTTTAATTTTTGAATTGGTTTTTCGCATATATTTCTAGAACGGTTCGTCGGACAGAAAAAATGATTATAACCAAGTATAAAGGATTTCATATTCTGAAGAAGTTTTCAGTACAATAAAAATGTCTAGGATTGATTGTGTTCACACTACCCGTAAAAAACCTAAATTTTTATATGGCAACACGAAGAAGGGGTTGCCCGATATATTCCATTTTTAAAATTTTATTTGCTATTACAATGAAAACACCATATACCAAATTTCAGCACTCGTATCTCAACGCGTTCTCAGGCAGTGTCCAAATATATAGAGGAAAACGAAATTTTTGTATGGCAACCCCACGAAGGAGTTGCCCGATTTGTCTCAACTTAATTTTACTTTTATTTTTTAATGTCCGTGTACAAAATTTCAGCTTTCTAAGTGAACGCGTTCTGGAGTTATCGTGCGCACAGACTGATAGACAGGCGGACGGACCTGCAAAAATCAAAATAACTTTTCATATTATGCGTTGGTGTCCAATCCATTTTGCTCTGCCATTATTATTTCTGTGCGTTACAAACGGAATGACAAACTTAGTATACCCTTTAGATTTCATCTAGGGTATAAAAAGACGTGCTGCCTTCGAATTTCAAGTTGAACTTCATTCCCGCCCCCCAACCATCATCCTACCTACAAGTATCGCGCGGCAGAGGCAGCATACTGACCCATCTAAACATGCGCATTAAAAATACTCTCCAGACATGTTACTGCAGACCCACGATATACTGAAATTCTGTATATCGTGCTGCAGACCTTTCCTTCACAGGTTGGCCGAACATATAAGGAAATTTTCTTCACTTGACTTACGTGCGCCAACACGAAAGTACTGAAAATAATAGTTTTCTTATGTACTTTGATTACATTTTATCCGTGGTGAGCTGATTTTGAGAAATACAAAAGAAACATTTTTTTAATGCTGTTGTGTGGAAATCCTTATGTAATTTCGGAAAATGCCGATTTCATTATTAAAATGAAAACGACCTTACATAAAAAATTATACTTTTCCATGAGATTTTATCTCTCTGGATGCATTTAGCGTTTTTGATGGAACTTTGTAAACACTCTGCTACTAATTTTCCACTTTTCTGGAAGATTAATTATTTTTTGGTAGTATTTATGCATTTATCCATTACACATTCCTCTGTAAAGATGATATTTCTATGCATATTTCTTGACGAAAATTATTTAATTTACTTTAGTTAAGTTTAAATATTTTCATGTCATGGGAAATATCTATAGAAAATTTAATAATTTGCTGCAAAAACGTACAGCAGCAAGGTCAAAGGGTATCACAAATTACTTGAAATAACTATTCAAGGCACTAGTCACTTTAAAAACTCAAAATTAATTTTTAATTTAAAAATTCGACCTACATTTTGTAGTAGTGAGAACACAGTGGCGATAATTGTGATACCACAGTATACCAGTGGTCTACTAACAGTTTTGATATAAACTGACGTCCATCGAATATTATTTGCAGGCAAACATACCTTAATATCTATAGAAATGTCAATAAATTCCGTACAATAATAAGGTCAAATGACATAAAACTTTTATATCATTTCTCACCCCACTACATTTGCGTAGAATCAAAGTGGGTTTGTATTTGTGTTAACTTTCATCAGATTTTGAGTCCATGTTTTTGTGGGCATATTATGCCTATTAGAATTCAACCTTTACTTTTTGATAATTAATCCCGTAAAAATCACGCTTCTTTAATCCACTGATGCACGCAAGGAGCAGACTGATTGTGTATGACGTAATGACACCTGTAAATTTTTACTCAAATTATTTTTGCGTGGCACATTTTTATAATTGCCAAATAGTAGCTTTTGTTTCAGTGGCATTATTAATCATTTTATTATCGTAAAAATGTAAATGTCCTGAAATTGTTAATGTTGTTATAATTTTTCTCCTTTTTAGTTCTTAGATTATCGGATAGATGTCCTGGCTGACAAATATCACTCTCTTTTTTCCCATTTTTACTAGAACGCAATTATTATTCCCTGACGTTTTTATAAATCTTACCATTTATTTAGAAACAATATGAAATTCTAATAACTGTATTCAAACAACTCAACTGTTTTTTCTAAGAGTCACATTCCTTGTTAACAAATATATATTTTTTTCAGTACTGTAATGGCGGTGACTTAGCTGATTACCTATCTGTTCAAGGTATATTAAGGGAAGACACAGTTCGTTTATTTTTAATTCAGTTGGGTAAGTAAAAATTCAAACTAAGTACATAAAAAACAGCATAAAAATTTCTTTTCTAATATTATTTTCAGCTGGTGCAATGAAAGCATTATACACAAAAGGAATCGTTCATAGAGACCTAAAGCCACAAAATATTCTCTTATCACATTGTTATGGGAAATCTTTACCCCCTCCATCAAAAATTACCCTTAAAATAGGTAAAAAAAATAATAAAATAAAAAATAAATAAAACAAAATTGATTTTTATTTATGTTTAAAATAAAAAATCCAACAGCCGATTTTGGATTTGCTAGATTTTTACATGATGGAAATATGGCAGCTACTCTGTGCGGTTCTCCTATGTACATGGTAAAATAAAAAGGAGTTTTACATTATGCGAAAGATTTTGTTTTTCTAAAAAGAAAACAAACAATTTCAGGCTCCAGAAGTGATAATGTCTTTACAATATGACGCTAAGGCTGATCTCTGGTCACTGGGTACCATAGTATACCAATGTCTAACTGGAAGAGCACCTTTTCATGCTCAAACCCCAAATGAACTGAAATTTTATTATGAACAAAACTCAAATTTAAGTCCGAAGTAAGTGTATGTGTGTGTGTGAAAAATCGTTGAATTTTATATTTCTTTCTTTTTCCTCTTCTATAGGGTTCCATCTGGTACATCACAAGAATTAAGAGATCTTCTAGTAAGCTTACTAAGGCGAAATGCCAAAGACAGGATATCATTTGAAGGATTTTTCAATCACAAATTTTTGCAGAGACCAAAAACTCCACAATCGCCGAGTAAGAGTAGCTTATGAGAGAAATGTAAAAGAAAAAGTATCAATTCGATTTTTTTATTATATTTCAGGTGATATATTTCCTCCGATGATGGGACCTAATTTAACACCACCAAAGACTCCGAGCCCAATTCAACAGCAAATGTTGGAACAACAACAACAGCAACAAGAAAACGAAGAACAAATTCTCCCTGGTATATATTTTATGTATTTTTTGTTGATGTTTTTTTTAATGAAAAAAAAAAGGCCCAACGATTCCTTTTTTTATGAAGTAAGGAGATGCTCGGTTGAAACTGAAATTGAGGGAATTGCAAAAATATCTATGAATCGTAAGCCTATTTAATTTTGAGGAAAGAAAAAAAGGAGGGGAAATAAAATCAAGAATTTCGAAAATTCGAAATTTTGCTCAATAAATTTTCCGAACATGGTCGGATAGCGAATGTGATACAAAAAACAGTACCCAAGTAGATTGCTCAGATGGAAATTCATGTCTATGTACCTACTCCAATCTGACTATTATCTGCGCCCAATTTCTTATATGAAATATTTCTGAAATTCATTGAAGTGAGTGGATTTTTAACGTTAGTATAAAATATCACGTTCCGCCTGTAGCACTGGAGACCCTAGAGGAAGGGTCTCGATTTACGAAGGTCAAGTGAGATGTCATAGAAAAATCCTTAACTTAATTAATTTGATGTAATTGCAATAATAATGTAATAGTATCATTAATCAGGCATGATTAAGTTTGATTCGAGCAGCTTTCGTATACGCTTAGTACTGTCTATACAAATATTATAGCTCAGCGCCAGTGGTATATCATCATTCTTAGCCGGCTCCACATATTCTACTAAAACACAAAACTAAAAAAAAATCGCATCTTGTAATTATTTTAAGATATTTGAAAAGACCTCACTGAGGCTGACGTGAATTAACCACGTGTGAGAACAAAAGTTGTCTTACTCATAGAATTAGCTTTTTACACGTGTGTGCAGTGCAATTTATTGTGTATGCCACCGTTTTACGTCAAAATTCTATTTTTATTCATTTTATTTACTTAGCGATTCGCCACTGACAATTTTTCTTCCGTTGACTTTTCTTTTTAGAACCAATTGATAATGCTATTGCAGAAACTCTAACTAATGTTGGTGTACTCTGTGTGAGTGGACAAAATAGTGAAACCAGTAGTCCTGAGGATTCAGATGATTTCGTTATAGTTCCAAATAATCTTCCAGAGGATCAACAAATTATAGAATATGAAAAAAGGTATGTTATTTGACACATTTATATGGTGTTATGTAAAGCTATTTCGATAAATTTTTTTTTCTGAATGTTATTAGATACGGCAATAGGATGCAACCACCGAATCCTCAGCCAAGTCCACCTAGACCAAGTACTTTGCCAATCTCAGAACCAAAACCAGTTCCAACACCAATACGCCGATTATCATCAGTTCCAACTGATAAACAGAAAAAACAGGAGCAGCTACAACAAATTATGCCTGCATCTCCTCCTAAAAATGTATCCAATCCGATTCCTAGATCTCAGCCGATTAGTGTGAAACGTTCAGATCATCATCGTAGCAGTAATAATGATATAAATTCCATTTCACCGCCAGCAGTACAATTTGCAATCGGTACACCACCGGGTCGACGTCGTTCAACATCTGGTGGATCACAATCAGAGACACCACCATGTAGTTGGCAAATGAGTCCAGCATCAACCCAGTCACCATTACGTCGATCTGGAAATACTTCACCCGTCCTTCCAGCACTTAAAAATCTTCCAACATTGGGTAGTCCGACAATATTAATTGGAGATAATAATAACCATCCACAAAATATGTTAGGCCCCAGGGCAATTACCCTTCCAGAAATGGGTGCAACAGGTGGCCTTCATACACTTTTCGACACGAACAATACTACTGGCGGAAGGGAATTACCAGAACTTTGTGAAGAAACAATTATGGGATATGAACACAATGAAACTTTGTCCAAATTAAATTTTGTTAATGCTTTGACTGATTGCATCCAAGAAGTTGCAGATTCTCGTTGTGCTCCACTGTCGGCTTTAATGTCGGCAGATGCACAACAGCCTATACCACCGCATGCTCCTGAAAATTGTAAACGTGCTGAGAGATTAGTTTTATTAGTGAGGTAAGGAATATTGTTGATTTTAAAATATGGTAATTTATATTAATTTGACTTTTTTCTTACTTTCTTATTTTTTTTAGAGCGTTACAACTTTTATCTTCAGGTTTAAATTTAGCATCACAACAGCTCAGAAATGGAATTCTAAAACCATCGGCCAATGTTAAATCTGGTAATTGTCATATAAAAATTTCTACATAAATAAATAAATAGCAGCATTCAATATTCGAAGGTCTAGTTCTCTATATGATTTGTATCTATAATAACTAGAGATGAAACTACGACAATTCATAAAATCAACTGCAATACATAACTATTCGTAAGGTAAAATAATACGATAGTAGCTTATATTATATAGACACCGTTTATTTTAAACTAAGAGAAGTACTCAAATACACTTATGGTGAATAAAGACTAAATTCTCTGCATTTTGCGGCAACAAGCGATTTAGCTTATTTTCATAAATAAGGCCAGCTTCGGAGAAAAGGCTTTCGTTACAGACGCTGCTGAAGGACCTGAAAGACACAATTTGGCAAACTTTGTCAAATGTGGGTACTGTTCCGAATAAGCTGACCACCAAATGTAAGGGTCCCGACTGTGATCGATTCGAATAGTCTAAGAGCTAGCAACGTTTTCGAGAAATTATTTCGACTAGTTTTTTGATATGCCTTTCCTTACAGTATAAAAATTTGTCATGCGGCGCATCTGGCGGGTGAGAAAGCAGTTTTCAAAATGATTTAAGTTTGATTTTTGTTTTTTACATATGTTTTCATAAACATCGGAAAATATAGATTCACTCTTCACAGACAATTTCCTCGTTGCTACCACCGTGCCAGACGTTTTTTTTTCGTTAAAAAAAATTGTTTTATTACAGTTGTATTTTTATAGGAGCTTTTAATTATCGAACCACATGAAATTAATTTGCCAGGCGATAATTCGGTTGCTCATAAGGAACCGGACCGATATGAGCATGGTAAAGTGGGTTTTTTTTCTCACGATGGTGTTTTGAGAATATTTCATGAACTCAGCGAGATAGCACATTCTTTTTTGTAGAGAATTTCAGGAGCTACAGAAAACCTTCTGTGCAAAATTCAGTTATCAGGCTCAGATTTGAGGATATTGAATTGGAGCTTGGATAGATTTCAATGCGAAAATTAATAAAAGCAATTACTTGGAATATAAAAAATTACAAGTTTTATTTTGAATACATTGACTTCTGTAGATGTAGTAGATTTAGAGTGAGCATTTCTCCAAAATGTGGTCACCTATTGGACTCTCAATAAATGCTGCTGTAATTCAGCTCAGCACGATGGTATGCTTGATGGATCGATATTTCTGAATTTTACCCAAAACTTTCACTAAAATTTTTTGACTGATACGTATTAGAAAAAAATCAAGTCTGACATCGTTGACGTTGTTAATTTGCCGAACTCTATATATATATGACAAATAAATCTTTTCAAGGTGACAAATGCACTCTTCAGTAATTCTTCATCATCAGTGGCAATATTTTGAAATGCAAGCTGATAATCTTCCGATTCTTTTCGTAATTTGAAAGGCCTCTATTTCCCTTTGCGAAAAAGCTGGAGTGTAATCACAACATGTCATGGCATGGAAGCCTGGTAAAGCTCTAGATATATACGGAATGACCCAGATTTTTGCACAATTCTTGACGTTGATGTAGAGTTCATGATTATCCACGGCCATGTTGATCCAAAGTTTTAAGGAAGCATTAAAATTGTCTATGTTACCAAGGAGTATAAAGAGAATATCAGAATCTGAGCATCTTATTTCAACTTCAGCGTCGATATCAATTTGTCTAATATTTGGTAGATAATCCTAGAATCTGCTTCTTCATGTTCTTCACATGATAATGACTCTTCCGTTGCTTTAATGACTTTATTATTTTCAACCCGATAAGAGAAGCATTCGTTGAATTTTAAGTGAATAATTCTATCACCAATATAAGACGCCATATCATCAGTCGACCAGTGGTTGATAAAAAATTTAACTAATGCATCCTTGAACTGAACATTTCTCAGTTGAGCAGTGAAATTATGAGGACGAATTTGATTTGGTACGATAGAAAACTGGCTAGCCGATTCATTTTTACGTTCACCATCTTTGATTGATAGTGTAAAACATCACTGCGAGTTCCTTTCAATTGAGCAATAATTTATTTTCAAAGCTTTCCCAAATTTTCTGTTTAACATTTCAATGAATAATTATGAATAGCCGCTACATTAACTCCCTTGCAAACAGGTTTGCTCGGGAAGAGGTAAAAGAAGAATGAGAATGTAATATCTGTACATTTTGGAGAGATATTTCTTTGCGTCTTTTACTTCTTCCCTGGAAAACCGGCTTGCACACTGCATCAAGAATACTCGTGTTGGATGGCCCGTTCCCTATCACACTCGAAGCGATCTGGCTATTGATAATCAACCGAATTATCGCCTGGAAAATTAATTTCATGTGGTTCGATAATTAAAAAAAAAAACGTCTGGCACGGTACTAGCAACGAAGTAATTGTCTGGGAATAGTGAATTTATATTTTTCGATGTTTATGAAAACAGATGAAAAAAACAAAAATCGAACTAAAATTATTTCGAAAACTGCTTTTTTTACCTGTGGAACAGAATGCGCACAGGTAAACGCAACCCCTCTCACCACCCGGATTGCCCGCATGTCTATGGGATATTGAAAGAGTGGAGATAGCAAAGAATCAGCCGAACTAAAGTTCTTTTCTTCGTGACGTTGCTAGCTCTTGAACTAGAACTGTCTTTAAGTAATAGCATAAAGTAATAAAGGCTAAAGAGATGACAAGATTAAGTTTGCTTTGCGAACCAATATTTGAAAGCTTAATCTGGAAGTTTGGATGCAATCGTAAAAGCTTTTCTTGCAGAGCTTGCATCTGCTGTATTGAATTTACAGTCCACTGTACCAGCAGGCATCACATCAAGTCCAGGCCTGATGTACTGAATGGAGGAAATGCAACACTACCAAATTTTACAATGGTAGATATTAATACGCATATGAATGTGTTACTTTTGGAAGCTCTTTTGATACAAAATATTATTGCTTCACGCGGAAGAAAAATTGTGCGATGATATACAACTGCTCCATTAAGTTGAGTCATTAAATTAGTAAGAGTGTCGTTATTAGCCACATGAAGACAGATAGCCCGTTTTTGTTTCAACAACTGCTTTTTCATATAGAAGGTAGAATTCCACCTCGTGCTGATATCCTGAACTAATTGATGTGCTGGTTAGCTTAGCTGCTTTTGAATCGCCAGCAGTTTTTTACGCGCCAAACCCGTATGATTGAAGTGAGTTACAAGACGTCTCCCAGTGGCAGTCACTTCTAATACTTTAGGCTGGACTTTCAATGACGCATTCACAGCTATCTGAAGAGAATGGATGAAACATCTAGCAGATTCCTACTCCGCAGGTCGAACGCCTTTCACCATGTTACCCCTACTATCATGAGCGAGTAAATATATTTTGATTTTCTGAATATCCTAGCAAGCTGCGATAATATTCAGTTCCTTTGCAATATTATATCCTGTGTGAGATCCTGAAAACGGCTTCATAACAAGAACTCCGTGTTGCAGCTGGAATTCTGGAGAAAACCAATGAGCTGTGAAACTCAGCCATATTTTCGTTAATTAATATTTTTATTTTTTCACTTTGGGTTAAAAATTGTTAAACCTACACCAAAAATAAAATTATTATACAACGAGGATCTAAGATATTTACTTTTACTATTGCTCAAGATTTTTCAAGATTTTTTGGGCTAAATTCAACATTTTAAACTAATTTTGATTGACTACTCTGGTCAGGACATTTAACACGATAATGAACCGAATATTCGGCTGCTGGGTATCAGGATATCCAGCTTCGAATCTTGTCGGATATCCGGTATCCGGCCAAACAACTATCCGTTTCATCTCTAATAATAACTGGTCTTTTTTGTTGCGGACACACACACACACACACAGTACTTAAGTTTTAGTATTGTAATTTTGTAGAAAACCTTCAAAAATGTTTTGGCCCGTATTTCAGACAACGTGTAACTTTAATTTTAATTATTTAGCAAGGCCAGGTATTACATATATTTACTTTTGCATTCTTTGACATGAAATTCCTTTGCCGATTCTGAAACTCACATACACAAATAGTATGTAAAATGTGTGCGATCGGTGGACCATAGTGTGTCTCAATCTAGCTAAATATTTTATTAAACAATATCACCTAAAAGGCTCTGAATTATTTGTACTAAAATGAGGTGCAAGTTGTGATACTACTATTGATTTACTACTATTGATTTACTACTATTTGAACAAGTCTGTTGCTGTTAAAATTGGAATTAATTGAAGTTCTGGTTTTTGTTTTTCAATTCAATTTAAGAAATTTAAGAGCCGGAAAATTTCATTTATTATTTATTACCTATTATGTTGTTCTTAATCCCCAGATACGCTTTCAATGGAAGAGACCAAAAATCAGTGGCAATCAGCAGTTTAAAAAAAAAAATTAATTATAGAGTATTGGAAAAAATCATTCATTGATAGGTCTGATTCAGAAAAACACCGACCACCTATGTATGAATGATGAAATCAAGCAGAAAAACTTTCATCTACATTATACACAGCTGAAATGATATAATTACTGCGTGCTATAAATTTGGTGGACTTTTGCTTTATGTTCTTCATTAAATTTTGTACAAAGACAATATCGAATGTATTGGACACTCTTTTATACTGCCTCTTAAAAGTGTCTATCTATGGTTGAACTCACACCGGACGCTTTAATCCTGCTTCAGTCTTGATTCAAACAAAGCGCCACATAAATTTCTACGCTATCCCTCTTTGCATTCCCACCGGTAAAACAAAATGATTTAATCAGAAGCCCTGATAAATCATTAAAGCATGATTAAAACGTGCGGTGTGAATGCAGACATAGGGTTTTGTGTTTAGTTTTTTTTATTGGCCCTAGTTCTGGACAATTTGTAGGATTCGCTCCATTTTGTACTACAAGTATGGATTGGGCATCATAGAAATCTCTCGCTTTTCTGCCTTAGCTGATGTATCATGCTAAATGATGGAGGTAGGTGCTTCTGAGGATACTACTTAACGTATACATCTATGTTGATTTTGTCTGTTTTCACGAAAGGTGATGATTTTGGGTCATACGTACATATTGCTTGCCAAATTAAGTATTTAACGAAAAATTTGGTTCACCGACGACTCTTAAATTTGGGATCTGTGGGTGACACAGATGCCTTATTTTTTGCCGCATAAAATTACTGTAGTAGAAGCTGGTTGAAGTTCGTTTTCATTAAAGTTTTATCTTCCAGAATGCAGCAGTAGAATTTTGTTTCATACAAAATCCGAGACCAAGATTTTGCAACTTGGTTCTTTTCTAGTGTTATTTCCGGTGTGTTCTGAACATGGAAACTTTGTAGGTCTTCTCTTCTTTTAATTCTATGTACCGTAGCAGATGATATTCCAGCCTTATCAGCCATATCGCTCAACGACATGTTGGGATTTCGTTTAAAGCTGTCTACCACTTCTTTGGCGGCCAATTTTTGGTCTACAGAATCTGATTACCTTCCTAACCCGGACTATGTCTGGACCCTACAAGATTCCCGAAATATACTATTGAAAACATTTTTGATGGTCGCCTTCGGGATTTGTAGCTTTTTAACTAAGTCTCCTTGAGACATATTCGGAATTTCCATATGTGTGGAAAGAATTGTTTTGCGACGTACTTCTTGGCTGACTTCCATTTTCACCACACAATAACTTTGCACTTAATGGCTGGCAAAGTCAAGTCAAGTGCGTTTACGCCATTTTCCTCTTACAGCTGTCGTAGTTTTCCTCGATGTTCGCATTTTTGTCAACTTTGTTCCTTGGTGCTCACCTTTAGCCCTGAATTCGGTTCTTTGTCTTCTCTTGGTGATAGTTGTACTTTATCTTCCTTGCAACTTTACGTTTTGCTGTAAGCTTTTCTTTTACGGATGATGCGCTATATCAGCCGTACTAGATGTCATACTCTCATTGGAGTTATATTGGCTGGCAAATAGAAGTGCACACCGTTTTATAGATGCCAGACCAGCGTTCCCTAATTTTGTTTACCTGGGAGGGGATAGATAGAATTAGTCCTAAGTAATCAGTGCATTGAACGCATAGATCTCATGCATTGAGCAACAACTGTACCGCGTCATACTAAAAAATTATTTATGCATTTTTTTTTAATACTTCCAGCCCTTCAAACAATGAACGAAAAATACAAAAACATTTTGTACGAATCGAAGAAGCTCAACGGGACAGGTTTATTGCAAAAGGCAAATGCTTTCAACATAACAGCTGATAGAATACTTTACGATTACGCCATTTATTTGGTAATAAAATTACTTTCATACATATTTACCGAATTCTATTTCTATTTGATTTCAGTGCCAATGTGCTGCTCTAGATGAACTATTTTCTGCCACAAAAAACAATTGCTTCGAACGATATAATACGGCACACATTCTTTTGCATTCACTTGCACAAAAATGCACACATCCGCAAGATAAATTGCTCCTTTCAAAATGTAAATTTGATTTGATTTCTTTTATTTTTCTATTATGAAAATGATTTTCTTCAAAAATTCTAGATCGTGATGCTGTCGAGCGAAGATTGAATATCCTACGAGAACAGGGAATTATTTATTCCACTGCCGATGAAGCATAGAAGATAGCAGCAGGAGTTAAATGGTGATTTTTATTTTTAGGAAAAATACTTTTTAAAAGTGAAACAGAGACTTGTTTAGGAAAAAAGATTTTTTTTTTTTTGAAATTTTGATTGATAGGTTTTAAGAGCTTTATATGAATAATTTAAGTATAAATTAAATTGAATTAGGCAAAGAACTGTCAAAAAGTGATTGTAGGGGAGGGTAGTAATATATATAATTTAGATGTAGATTTTAACGGTATCATCTTAGCAGCTTTTGTTAAAATTTAAAATACAATGATTCATTATAAAAGAAAGAAAAAATTAAAAAATTTTTTTTTTTACATTTTAGTGTGAATATAGGAAGATTTTTCCTTTTTTTGGTTTTTTAAAGTCAACAAATTTTTTGTAAAAATTAAGCCAGTTATGTTCTCTGCAAACAAGACGAGAGCTTAAAGATGACTTAGCTAAATGCACAAAATCTAAAAAATCTAAAAGAATTCGAAGAAGAAAAACGCTATTGCTTTGCTAAACAACTCTTGTGAATATCCTCTGGAAATACTTTGATTTGATTATATATATGCTCTATGGGAAAAGTTGTGAATATGTAAGATGGAGTAACGGTCTAGGATAGCGCTAAGTCAGCGTCGATAATCACCATAGAAGCACCGACTCTGGTTATACTGTTGTTCCAATCTGAACTCTTGAATTGTTTGAATAAACCTAGCTACCTTCCATTTAACCTTGTCAATGGTGATGCAATTTTCTTCACTTTCCATTGAGATCATCACCCTTATTATGTTTGTCACCTCACTTCAAGTGATACGACTGTGTAAATTCATAGGAACGAAAGGAAACAAAGAAGAAAAGACAGATTTTAACTGAAAAAATTCTAAGAATTAAGTGAAAATTGTCGATATGAAAAAGCAAGTGACAAAAGTCAACAGCTCACTGCACATTTCTCTCTGTTTTCGCTGTTGCTGTTGTCGATTTTTATTTCGTTTGACGGGTGCTCCTATGAATTTTACACAGTCATGTCATTTGAAGTGAGCTGACAACCATGTGTTTATCTAGACGATAAGTTCCGAAATGCGAGGCTGAATTAACAGCATCGGTACAAGAACGTTATGGAAATCTTCATCCCACTAAATATTAAAGGATTGTTTGAGTGTCTTTCTTTAGTCTTGTCGCTTCATTCGAGACATCTATATTCTTACAGAAGAGTATTTCTACGGGCAAAGGGCATTGTCACTTTCGAGTATATTATCATTCTGGAGTTTTATGTTCTGTAAATGTAGAGCTTTTGGGACTAAACAACTCAACTTTGAGAACTCTGGTGTCAATTCTCACTGGGCATTCTTTTCTCAAGGGTCGCCTACCCAGGTTGGGTTTGTTGCTGATCCTAAATGAATGGGGTGTGTAGAGAAATCCGTGACGGTGACTCAGTTTTTTCATCACTGTCGGGCTTTCTCAGGAAAGTGTTACAGATTCCTTGGCTCGCCAATACTGAAATTCGTAATGTCGTCCCGTACTGGTCTCAACCTATGTTTTCAATCAGTCAATCAAAGTGGGGGAAACAGATTGACAATTTTAAACACGAAGACAGATACTATCGAATATATGCTTGTTGTATACAGACTGTTAGATTACCATCGCACGTGACGCTTGCAACGTAAAAATCAAGCGAAATTCATCGCAAACACGTTGAATTTAACATCAAACTTGGGTGATTGTACTGTTGCCAGATTTTTGTTAAGAATTTGTTTTTATTTCCGAAGGCAAATTTGGAATTTGTTAAAAATTTGATTGAAGTAGTGTTAAAATAATTTATAACAACAAGTTGGAAACATCACATATTCGACGAATCTCAGAAATGTCTACGCGTTCAATCTGACTGAGTATAATTTTTTTTCAACTCTTAGAAGGGATGTTAGCTTGCATCCAAAATTCAAATCTAACTCTACTTTAAGGTTAGACAATTTTGCGATTATTAATGAGTCAATTTAGTGGTGTTTGTCAGTCTTCGATCTATTCGGTCTGTTGACACAAAAAACCTCTATCGATTTTTATGATGAGAATCTGCAGATGTTATTCGGTTCGTTGTATTAATCTAGTTCTAATGATCCGAATCATCCAACGCTTGTTTAAACTTAACAAGACGGTGTTCAAGAAATGTCTCTAATTGACATATTGGGTGGCCTTAACTTTCGGAATCAAGTGAAGTCATCTTACATCTTCACGTAACGTTCTGAACTCACTGTACCTGCCGTTCCCTTTCGTCTTCAAAAAAGTACGAGCCGAACAGACTGATTTACACTTTCCACGGACTTCCTCGATCTTGATAACATTGGTCGTCCGAATTTCGGTTTTACACTGTTAAACCACTCTCTTCAAACTTATTGACCCATTTCCAGGGGAAGACTTAGCTGCGCATTATTTAATTTATGCAAACCTCGATAACTGCAAAATTTTCTCTGTGCTTTAGTCGCCGAATCACGGTTTTTGTAAAACTCTCACACCCAGAGCGCGCGGTCTCCCCCCGAGAAACGCTCCATAGTGACTGAATTCCTAGATGCCAGTCAATCGATTGACATACACCCCACGTGCCGCAGATGTGTGTCGTTACGCAGTAAGCTAATCGATTATAAATTTTCTTTTGAGACACCTTGTACCAACGGTGTCGCTGTGAGCTCGGCAAACTGGGCGCTAACCATGGAGTTATTCTCTGCTGGGTGCCTGGTTACAGTGACAAACTTGAAAACCAATACAGCGGATGCCCTGGCCAGAAAGGTTTCAGATATGAATATATGTCTAACAGAGGAATCCGTAGTTCGGGCCCTAGAATCAGTGAAGAGGATTCTAGACGTACAGGCCTGTAAAGTGGCCCGCGGTTTGTCCTAGAAGGACTAAATTTCTGCTGAGGAGGAACCGTAATGATGTGCGTAACCTTATCGCAGTTATAACTGGGCACTGCCTCCGGTAAACATGCAGAGCGCATGGATATATGGATGTGGAAGAGGTTGAGAGCATTCAGATCCTGCTATATGAATACCCTAACATTGTCAAGCGTAGGAGGAATGCTCGTCAGCTACTTCTTCGGTTAATTGGGGGAGCTAGCAGACAAGGAGTTGGGAGACCTGATAAGGCTCATCAACTATCTTTTCCAGGTAGGGTCCCAATAAGGTGGTATCAAAATGGATCACAAATGATCTAAGTGAGGCTGGAGTTCGCGCGATGGTCACCACTTTAATCTAGCCTAAATTAATTCATTCCATGCGAAAATCTGTGCTACATCTAATATTACACATGAGAGTCATCTGAGTCTTTTACTTTTTGTTCTGTTCATTCATTAATCTTTTGCTCAATCAAAGGCATTTATTTCTGCAGACGATGTTAAGTTAAGATATTTAGGGACTCTTTCTTATATACTTGATTTTTCATTATTCTTTATAAAATTTCGGGTATTGTGTTCAAATAATTCATTACATCTTGATATTGACCAGTGTAATATTATTAGCAACCTTATTCGTATAATGACTTCATTTTCCATACTCACGAGTATGGCTAGTACGGACTTTTGGATCTTCTTGAGTAATTTTAATTAAAGTGTTCCTGTTAACTATGCTATTAATAAAAATAACGAAATTTATGGTTCTGTTAATTTTTGAAGTAACAAAATATCCCTTTCTAAGATGTTTCGAATCAATCGCACTGAATTTTGAAAACTTTGACAGATCAGTCAGCACTTCACTGCTATATATTTTTGTCTATCGATTTTTTTATTGTATTCTTATAATTTTTATGTTATTAATTTTGTATTTAAGTTTTATTTTTAGCATGTTATTCTAGTATATTTTAAATTTGGTTTGATTTTTCTTTGTAACATACTTTATTAATTTTTCTATTCTAGTTTTTGTTTGTTTGTTTTCATTTTCCTTTTCGCTTATCTTAATTATTATTATCATTATATTACATATGCATCTAACTTTATTTCTCCTTCTTCAGATATTCTTGTTAACTGTTGATGAGCTAAATAAATAAATCAATAAAAACTTATTTGTATCAGAATTGTAAGGGACAATGTTTGGTGAACTAGAATTAATTGTTGTGCGTATTTGAGCAGCATCTTACTACACTTTTGCTACGCATCTTGTAATTTTTTGTTACGTTGTCAGCATTATTATCATACTTATCGTCATCCATGATTCGTTAATTAAATTGATTCGTTTTAGTATTTTTTAATATTGGTTGTACGAAAAACACAGTAAGAAAATAAATTAAAACAATTTTGTGTGATAACAAAAATCACTAATTTCTTGTGGATGACAAACAAAAAAATGGAAATTTGTGAGAACCAAGCCGAATGAACATTCAACTGAAGAATAAATAAAAATTAATTTTTGTTTTGTAACTATTCTCACGTAACGTATGTATAAGAATTTTCTTTTAGTGTGATTGCGACATTAGTAGCAATAATATCTTAATAAAAATCAACAACTCATATTATTTGAATATAAATCTTTATTAAAATACTATTTTTTTTTATTTTACAGGAATGATCATCTTCACAGGCGAAAAATGCTTCATTAAGAAAAATGAATGAAAACAGTTAAAACTTAATTTAAAAAATAACCACGAAAACTTTAACTTGGAAAAGAAAAGGACTAACATTAATCCCAAAACCTGTAGAAATGCTGCTAAATGATTTTTATACATTAATACAAAGAAAAGAAAATTGTATACAAAAACTTTACAGACTCTTACTAAATTGTAAATAAAAGAAGAAAAAAAAAATCAAAAGTACGAACACAGAATTAAGTAAGGCTAACATCATACATCCATACATACATACACACATACATACGTAACTGAATTAAATTCAAATAGGAAAAGGACTATTCCTGATGGCAATGAAAAGGAAAGAAAAAAATAAAAAAATAAAAAAAATATACATGTTACCTATATCCTATCCTAAGTAAAATAAACTTATAAAAGATAACCCTAGTAAAAAAAAAGCAAATAGAGTCGCAGAAGGACGACGACGTGTTAAGTACCTACGGAAGAACTGGGAGAGCGGCTAAAGTGAGATTCTTCTAGCATGATCTTGGGAAAGAATTTTTTTTTATATATTGAGAATTTTTTTTTTTGTAGGATTCTTAAGATTAACATTATTAATTATTGTAATTATTATTAATATTATTATCATTTATTGTAAATAGTTTAGAGAAAAATGATCAAAGTATTCTGCATTGAGGGATGAGAATTACAGGATTTTGCGAATGTTAATATATTTATAGTATCTATAAAGTAAAGATGAGAGTGTGTATATCAGAGCTATAGTATGGTAAGGAATTGCTGTAATCATGAAACTTAAAATGTTATTACACCCCCAGAAGTGAATCTCATGGGCATATTAAGTTTTGCGCTTTGATTTGTAAATGCATGGAAATAATGATGGTACGAAAATGGATTAAATACCCACTAATAAGAATAAAATTTATTTTTTTATTTTTGCATGTCTCAATTGGTTAGTATGATGATGATAACTGGAAATGTTCGGATTTGGTTGGGATGCTATTTGGATAGTGTTTTTTTTTAATTACAAAATCGATAAAATCAAGTGAATTTTACGTTGTATATTTGGCAATCAGTGGAGAACACTTTGGAGTAGCGAAGAAGAATTTTGATTGTAATATTTTTACAGAGATTGAGGTTTCTAGGTAACTCCATGAATATGTTTTTGAATTCATTCTAATATTTATTAGAAATCACCGAAAACCATCAGAAATTTAGGGAAGTCTACAAAAATTTGTAAAAATCTATCTTGATATTTTTATAATGCGCCAACGCAAGAACATACTATCTCACTAGTTTTCGGTTATTGTGTACATACCTGAGCTAAGGCATAAGGACATGTGTACATTTCTTCACTTATGCAGCTTTAAAATATGAATAAAGCTTATCTATAAATAATTTTTCGTATTTTCGAACTTTAAAGAAATCACCTCTGGTTAGCAACGCAATTGACAGCATTCGAAATTGAACTAAAAACGTTTTGTAAACTTAACAAGAAAAATTGTAAAAGTCTTTGCGCGGCCAGTAGTAAATTTTTCTCAGGCTACAACTCGTGAATGAATCTCTTTATCTTCCAGCTCTTGCACAAAGGATTTAAATTTTATTATTTTAATGTTTCGCGTATTAGTAGATCAACATGCGGCAAGCTCTTGCTTTGCTAAAATCATGAGAGAGTTGCAATTAAAAAATTACGAAACTTGAAGGAGCATCTCATCAGTCAGGAAAGATAAAAGTTAAAGGGAAATTCAATATATATTCGTGGAAAAAGTGAAAGATTATTTTTAATCATAAAAAAATTTTGAACGACAAATGCTATCAAATTTGTTGTCGCGCTTATAATGTAATTACTATCTGTTCATTTCATGCTATAAAAAGGCAGTTTGAAGAATTTCCTCATAGATGGCTCTTCTAAAGAGAGATTATAGTTTTTAAAGATGACAGTTTTTCTTCCATTTTTATTGTATGATAAATTTCTATTGTCTCATCTGACTACCTAAATGCGACAGTTTGCTTCACACTTGTCTGGAGTAAGTGTGGGTAGTCTTATTTGCTTTTTCTATTGCTTTCTCTTGTTCAATTATTTAATTTAATTTTTCCTGAGTGAAATTTTTAGTTTTGTTGTTGCATTAATTACTAAACTAATACTATACTAATAGTTATGTACATTGTTTGTTTCGTAGGTTAACTTTTTGGACACAAAGAGTATATAAATTATTAACTTTTTTTATTTCATCTCCACTGAATTTAAAAAATAATTTTGTACATTTTCTTTTAGTTAACAAGAAACTCATCCTCACGATTGGTACAAACATTTAATTTGTTCTTTGGGAAATTGGCGTAAATTTTCAAATTTACAAACTAATGATGAAATTAGCTATTCCTTTATATATTCAAATTTTTAAAATTTATATTCGGCAATATTGTTTCAGAGTAGCAATAATATAAGAAAATGACTTATCCTTATCAAATTTAAGTTAATATTTTTCACAATAATTTTGAAAAATCTCTTTTTATTATTAATTTGTTTGATTTATACATTAAAACAATTTTAGGAATATTTTAGAGTTCTTCACAGTAAATAACATAAATATATTATCTATATATTCTTTTATTATTAGAATCTAAATGACTGGGTCCCACAATGGGGACTAAGGTACCGGGTTTCTTAACACGACCTTATAGAAGTATAGAAGCCAGAAACTATGTCCTAACGTTTGTGGCTTCGAAATTCATTATTTTATATTCAATAATTATTATATTTATTACATTTTTTATTTTTAAAGGAAAAGTTTTTCTTTTGTTTTTAGTTCTTTTTTTAATTGTATGTGGCTCAGGGCTGAAGTGAAAATACATATGCATACATCAGAAGGCGTAAATTTATTCCGATGCTGAAATGTCAACTATGAGAAAAGAACTAAAGAAGATGCAATATCGTTTAAAATTGATTTACTAGATCGTGTGAAAAAGATTATCCAATTCTGCGGTAAGTATACTATGAACTTCAAAAAATTACCATTCTTCTGTTGTGTATACGATATTCTTTATTCTACAAAATTTCAAAACACGTTTGATGTCTTAAAAGACATCATAGGGGATATATGTAATCGCTTGTCTGCTACCAACATTATTAAATCAGAATATTTCAGATATCTTTAATGAAAAAGGTTACTAGTCTTCGAAAACGCAAAATTTTAACTTAATATAACGTGTTAAAAAAAATTAAGGCATGCAGTATAGAATTTTGAATACTGACATCATATACAAAAATTTACCTTCAAAAGTTTCCATTTCTATTTGTATTCCTTATCTCTGTGATCTTATCCGGTTCAATTTTATGAACAATTAAAAAAAAAATTATGAGCAATATCACGACCTGGCTCAATTTCTGTGATCCGTAAATTCTACGCCGAAAAAATAATATGGTGCTCTCAACCCGAAATTTTCCACTGCTCATTACTGTGAATTAGTAATTCAAAGTAAGAACGCGTAACATACATTTTCTTACTGCTCAAACTAACTGGTGCAGGCTCATTACTGTGAATGACTAATTCAAATTAAGAACGCGTACATACATTTTCTCACTGCTCCAACTAACTTGAGCAGGCATTTATTTAATAGAAAACATGAGAAGTTTTAAAAGGCATAGTTAGTCTTGAAGTGTGTAGAACATGTTAGGTGACGATTATTCCTTGATTATTCTTTTAGATATTTTAATTACCGATCAAGACCAGACCAATTTGTTAGGCGACCAACTTTTATAAATTCTAAATTATGTTTAAAAATCTGAAAACATATTTGTCAAATTCCCTTATTTAACCCTTCACAGCCTTCCACATATGCTCATGACGCGAATAAACAATTAAGTATTAATTATCCATATTTTCTACATAATGCATATCATAAATGAAATTGCGCACACGAGTGAGCAATGAGAAATTTCGTGTGCCAACCTGAGTTTTTATTGATTTACTCACTCATGAGTAATGAACAGTGAGAAATTTCGTGTGCGTTTTCTTATTTTGAATCATTCACTTATGGGCGCGTGCGTACAATAGCAATAACTCACGCACGCGCACACGAATTTTTTAAGAACTGAATTCGAATATGAGTCGTAAGTTACTCATGAGGCTTTCGTGAGTGCGTACATGAGTGTGCGTTTCCTTAGACTGGGTATAACACCTTACATTGTCTTCCAAATAATTTGAGAAGGGTGTTCATCTAATTTTAGATGTGGCATTCAAATGTTTGAATAATTTTTTCGACATCTAACTAAATTATATGGTTACAAAATCCATAATTTTATTATTTTTGGTTAATACATCTGCTGGATAAAATAACGAAATAAATTCATCTGTGTATTCCCTCCTCCAAAAATTTAGGTTTCTCAAACAAAATTAAGTCGTAGGAAATAAATATGTTAATCTCTTTTTCGTTAGATCCGCTAAAAGCTGGATAAATTCTAATAAAACAGAGTTTTTGAAACTAGATGCCCCTGAGGAATATAATTCCGTAGGCACCATTTTGATTGCTTGCTTTAAATAATTTGTGCCTTTTTAGCTAAAGCCTCCATTCTGATTAAGTAACACAGGCCATGTCCCAATAGAATATATAGATGCATAAGCTAAAAACATGCTTTTTTGGCCAACATGTTTAATATAATATGCATAATAATTGATTCATATTTTTATGATTAGAAAGAAACTATTATTTTTGTTTGTTTAAACTTTAAAGAGATTCAATTTTGTAGATGAACTATTTATGTTTTACATTTAAATTGGTATCCAATCGTCAGATCATTATCCTACATTTTTAGCTATTTCAAAGCACATTGCACTCTTTAACTGATTAGGGGATTCATTCCTAATCAGATGCTCCGAACGGAAGGAACGCTAAACTGATTCTGACCAAATTTTGTGATCAGAGAATTTGGCGCTGTTTAGATAGAGCCTCCAAATATGGCGGGTCTATCTATATTTATGGTTGCAAAGTACAAATTCAACGTCGTTTTGTTGTGTCAACCTGAAATTTATTTACAGTAACTACAGTTACTTTTTCTTTAGAAGACATATCAAAACTGATATTTGTTTACTTACTATAACCAAATTACATTAGGAGTATGGTTCCTGAAACTATATTTTTCAAAGTACCACTAAATAATGTCACTATGGAGAATAAAAGTAAGGACAGAAGAACCAAAAGAATTTTACTATGGCAAAGCTACCAAATATAGTTGGAGAAACCTGGGTATTTTCAAATTATTTATTTTTTAGTGTAGTTTTTGTTCTAACAACTAAACTCTTTTGTGAAATATATCTTCGACAATATTTTTCTACCTCTTTACCTAATGTAGCAATTTTTTAGTTTGCACTCAAAATGAAAGTCTGAAATTATCTACCAACTCCTTAAGATAAAATATAAAACCTAATATTGACTTTATCCCTGTGGCAATGTACCATCTTTAGTTTTTACTTAAATATGTCCCAAAGGTCATGATAATATTAAAATTTCCATGATAAATTGCAAAAAGCGTTGAAAGTAGAAAGTTTCATGTACTTAAGCCTAGAAGAGAAAGCGTTTGTAGAATATAAATCTATATTTACGTATAAACAAATTTTTTATCAATTGATAATTAAAAATTTCCTTAATGTAATAAGTTTAGCTTTAAATAATTTTTTATAAAGGAATTTGTTGGAATATGAAGAATCTCAATAAAAAAATGATTCATTAGAAAGTAATTATTAAATGGAAAGAGTTTTTCTTTATTTTATCTGTAGAAATTTTGTATATTCCTTATACATTTAACATCGCATCCGGGTGATTTTAGAATTTTTTGTTCTGTACTTTCACTGTAATAATGTAATCACAAGATCCTCCGACATCAGCTAATCTCAATCTAGGTCAATTTAGATCATTTAAGGTCGTTTTTATATTCGAGTTTTTGTATTAGATATGATAAAATTCGATTTGCATTTTTTTACCGAGTGCAAGCACTTGATAGCGATACCCGGTTGACGTGACACTTTTCCTTGAAGATGTTTCTACCTTCTTTTACCCTAAATTAGGAACAATTTGTAAGTTAGGGCATTTTATTAAATATACATATTATTTTCTCTGTATAATTATAATACATAATATTTGATTACTTAGTGAAATAGTCATAAATTTAAGTAATGATTCGCAAATCTGCAAAAGGAATTATATTTATAATATGTAATGCTAAAATTTCTCTCATATTCCCAAAATTGGCAACAGGCTACTGACATTTCTCACAGATCTGTCTACCTGTGGGAATTGGACGGACTTAGATAGGGTAGCCTAAAACACTTTCGATGGCTAAGCAGATTATGAAATGTCTGGAAGTAGTCTTAGTTGTAGATAGCGGCTCAATTAATGCAACATTCCATTTCGGTGATTTACGCTTTAGGCTGTGGTTGTATTATGAGAGATATCGGGCGAATTTTGTCATTAGACTTCGCGAGATTAATTCACAGCCTTTCAAAAATTAGCAAAATCGGGCAACCCATCCTTGGTGTTGCCATATAAAACCTTGGGTTTACACTTTATTTAACTTTTATTTTCATCTAGGGTATAATATTAGTGGACTTAGACCATTTATAACTTTTTCTCTTGTTAGAATTATATTTGTGTCTGACTGTAAAGTCTTATAAACCTTTACTAACTCTGATACATATCTGTGTACAGAGTGAATCGCTTATAGTCAAACCGTCATACTATATGAAATTATTTTTTGTTACACGATTTAAAAACAAATAATATTATTCTATGCAATTTTTGTTTTGTGCGTATTTGCTTCCAAAATCATTTAATCATTTTACAGAAAGTTTTGTCGGGGGTGGCCGACTTTTGGAACAGGGCGACTTTAGGAGCACCTACCCTATATAGTAAGTGTAGCCTTTGGGAAGGTAAGGAACCAAGCTCTAAATTACTAGAAGACTATTTTCCTATATGGATAGTAGTGTAGGCTGTATAGCATATATAAAGTCAATGTTTGGCACTTTTCCAGTATCTATGTAGAACATTTTAGAAAACAGACTCACAACGCATATAGATTTCTGTTTCATGGCTTGAGAAGTATTCTTGAAGGTTTTCGCTCTTCCATACATCACTTTCTTAGTACTACCGTCGATATCTGGGTATTTCTTGTCTGTGCTTATAGCCTACCTCTTTTATCATCGGAGTCACTGACATATATAATATGGACTGAATACGTTCATAGAAATGAACTGCAAAAAGTGGGCTCACTTCTATATTGCTGACTCTGTCGGTCTAAGCACCAAGTACCAACTGAGAAAGAACTGTAAACAACAAATAAATAAATGTTTTTAAATTAATTATTTGTGTTAATTACTGATAAAATTGTTTTACTAAACGCAATATATTCATTAGATATGCAGGAAAAATTCGAAAAGTTTTATTATAATCGCTTTTCCAGCTGCACGCTCATTTTTTCAATTTCCCGCCAATTATTATTTTTTCAATGTTGGCACCGGCATAAGAACTTTTTTCACATTATCAACTGCGTCCACATGAAATAGAAAGTTAACCAATCCATATTATATATGTCAGTGATCGGAGCGGGACACTAGGAAAGTACGTGTTGGACGGATTCGATTTCCTCCGTTTTTTCTGTACTGCCAGATCAAATAGTCAGTCGTTAGAAATTATTTTGTAGGACACGTATTCTTCAAGGATTTATTTAATTAAATTATAATAAATGTTTTTATTTTTCAATTTTTATATTACTCTTATTAAAAATACATAATTGGGTGTTAATTGAATCATTTTCTAAGGAGAGCCTACAGAGAATAGGAGACAGATAAATAAGTACCAATAGAGTCAACTGGAGACTATATAATATTTCTTTATAAGTACATACTGCCTTGATAACGAAGAGATACTTTAATAGTTTAATGTAAATATCTCTCAGTTTGATTACACTTCTGTTTTTTTTCTTCTTGTTTTAACAATATTTTTAACAACATTCTTTTTTTTTAACTAAAACGAAAAAGTTCAATGTCGCATTATCTTCACTGGCTTTCATTTTTCGATAAAACTATTGAATTTAATCTTCTAACAATTTTCTAATCTCTTTACGTACTTCATTTAATAAGTCTTCTTTTAATCGAACAAAATATTTACTTAATGTGGTTTTTAGAGTCCTCTTCAACGTACGTGCCAAATATTTACTCTTATTATCGTGATTGGAAGTTGAATGGTATTTACCAATTTTTTTTGTAGTTTTATTATCTGTCTTATTAGTTCGCAAAGTTGTCTTAGATGTATCCGAACAATTTGGAGATATATAATCCTTTTCCGACCATGGCGGTGACATAGATTTTGAAGAATTTTTACTACTAGACGTGCGAGGTGAAGTAGTAGAAATACTACGAATAACATTACTACTATACTCTTGGACATTTTCATTTTCATCCCAACTTTCACAGTCATATGTTGGTGATGGGGTTACGACAGATCTTATATCATCATGTTGTCTATTATTTGTTGTTGTTGTTGTTGTTGGTGTTCTTTGAATTAATGGATCATTTTGCATTTCTATTTCTTGATAAATTTCATTTCGATTTTCTTGTGTTTCATAATTTTCATCCTCATGATCGATGATGGTAGTTTGTTGAATGATATCAACATTTTTTGGATTAGAAAGATGTTCATTTTTAGGATTTGATATCTGTTGTTTTTCTTTAATACTGTATTCATTAATCCAAGCAGAATGTTCTTGATTCGGTGCTCCACTTATAATATTATGTGATGGACTTTCAGCAATTGCTTCTTTTTCTATGATTTCAGTAATTCGACAAGAATTTTCTTTGTGTGGAGTTATTACTGTTAAACCCATTCTTGTTGCAACATTTTGTACTTGTTCTGGTGATATATCATTGAGTACAATTGGTGGCAAGAAAGTTGCCTGTAATCTAGGTTCATTAGAAATGTTACTTGCTGTTATGTTATTTGTTGCCTAAAGAGAAAAAGAAAAAAAAAGAATTATTTGAGTCATAGTTAAATTTCCATGACACCTTCACTATATTTGGGCACTAATTTCTGAATATACTTAGTTTAAAACCTTTATAATAATAATTAATAATAATTTATTTATTTGGTATAGTACTAAGATTTAAGATCTTTAATTGCACATAAGATACAGGCCTTCAAGAAGGAACATCTAAAAACTCAACAATTAAATTACATATTAAAGAGGACTAAGAAAACTAACAGATTGCACTCTTCATAGTTAAAGTTAAAATAATGACAAAAGAAGAAAACGAAATAATATTCTCTAATGAAAACTAAGCTAGAAAATATTTGTTGATCAAGGTTATACAAAACGTGCCGATCTGATTGTTTAAGTTGTGTTAATTGATTTTAATAGTGTACTTAAGGTTCTTCTGGTCCTAGTAAGTTGTACATCATGCGAACACGTTGGACAAATTGGGAACACTGTTCATCGCGGTATTAGGAGATTCTTCTGTCTGTTTGACTATAGAAAATTAAGGTTTTGGAATAGCTATCCTGGCTGCTTGCTGAAACTTGATATTGTAAAAACTTCAGGGCATTAAGAGCCTTCTCTGAATTAGGAATTTGATTGTCTAGCAGATGAATCCGTAGGTCCGCCCCAAGAATCAGTGAAGAGGATTCTAGATCTACAGGCCTGAAAGCTGGCGAATCGCAGATGGGGAAAACTGATTTCATGCGCGATTTCAAGACAACTTTGGCCCGAGATTTGTTCTGTGAAGACTGTATCTGTGCTAAGGACGACCTGGAATGATGTACGTAATCTTATAGTGGTTATTACAGAACACTTCCACTTTGGAAAACATGCAGAGCACATGCATGCTCCGTACAATGACTTCTGAAAAAGCTGTAAGGAAGAGGAGGAGGTTAAGAGCATTCAGCACCTGCTGTATGGGTGAATGCCTTAACTTTGCAAAGCATAGGAGGAATACCCTTCTTTTTCTGCGAACTGGGGAAATTAGCAGACAAAGAGTTGGGGGAACTGGTAAGGTTTATTAACACTTGGGGCTGGTTTTATCGCACCCCTATAGCTCTTAAATGTCTTCATGCAGGACTCCAATTAAGTGGTATCACAATGGACCATAAATGGTCTAAGTGTGGCTGATATCGTATACTTTTTGTATGATGGCCGCCACTCTAACCTAACCTAACCTAAGGAATTTGACACGCTTTATCCAAACATGTAGCTCTAGCAGCTCTGACTTTAACAACAGTTCTACTTAAGCAGCCATATATTTTACCTAAAGTAGCACAAATGTGATCAAAATAGGAGAACTTAAATCCCAGACTTCTACACAGAAAAAACGTAGACAAGTCTCGTCATATTGAAAAACATGGTTGGTAAACTGATTTGTAAGGATTTGAGTCGCAGTTTATTACACAGAGATCAGTTATAAATGCGTTGTAGATCATCGTTTAATCGGCATACTCAGTCTTTCATTAAGTCTGTGGGTCTGCTTAAGTATATCTGTACATAATCAGCATACACATGAATAAATGAAAGACTGAAAAATAAAGGATTTCTTATAGATAGTTCAGGGCCATCGCGAAGTGCTATGTATGTATATTTGAGAACTAGTCAAGTACTCTTACAAATTCCCTGCGCGTAAATTATTTAAAAGGCTACGAATGAACTTAACTGCTGATGATGAAAAAGGAGAATTGGTGAGACAGCTTTTGCAGCAAATTACCATGATAACCATGGTAACGGTTTGCTAAAAACCAGTGGTGCTCATATTGAAAAATGACCGTTATCTAAATCATCATGAATGTCTGACGTTACTTTAAGCATCGCAGTTACACAGATATGACTATAATGGAATTGCGATTGGCAGTGGATTAAGAGACCCTTGTGGCCTATATATTCTGTGATTTGCGAATAGAGCATCTCTTCAAAAACTATGGCTAAGAAAGAGAAAAGACTCGTTGGACGGTACCTAGATACTCGAAAGAAAACAATTCGAATTTTTTGGAATGGGCACCACGATATCGCCTTGCCTTCTTCCATTGAGTGCGGAACTGAGATATCATGAGGCAGCAGTTGAAGATATGAGCTAGTACCCTATAATTCCGATCAATTTAACAAAACGGGGAGGTAGTTCATCTGGTTCTGTGATATTAGATTTATTAGAGGACATAATCAGTAATACTTCTCGTTTATCAATGTTTCGAAAGGCAAAACCAACAGGATAAAAATCTTCAGCAGAAATATTAGCGAATGAAGCTTGTGATAAGGTATTAGGTGCTGGAAAACTTCCTGCGAAGTAATTAATCAGTGCATTTACACAAACTTTTGGGGGATCACGCCCATGAATTCCACGAATGTTAGAGCGATTCTTTGGAAGCTCTGAGCGCTACCCCGACGTATACTTGTTCAAATCTTTTTAACATGTGGATGTCCGCAGAGGGAAACGCTCAGTTGGAGACTTTAAGGAAGTACTCTTGGAAAACTTATAGAGAATGCAGAGAGTATCAGAGACTACTCAAGAATGAAAATTCTTCTGTGCTTTCAGATGCATATGAGCCATAAAAACTAGGAACATATGCGTTGGACCACGGCGAAGCTGTTTTTTGGACATATCTCGAGAACTAGCTAATCTTTTTCAGCGAAACTTTGTAGGGAAATTCCTCTCTTTAGTACGCGTTCAACGAGTGCTCATTTATCAAAATCGGTGACAATTAATTTTCAGTCAAAATTTCGCAAAAAAACATGGGCAGCCTATAGATTTTTCCGCCAAAAAAATTAAGTCTCACCGATTTTTATAAGGGATGGCTCATTCGACGGGGAATAAGAAGAGAAATCGACATGCAAAAGAATTTTTCAATAGAAGTCACTTGGTGAAAAATTAGAGCAATAAAACTAGGAACATATGCGTCGCACCACGGCGAAGCTGTTTTTGGACATATCTCGAGAGCTAGCTATTATTTTTCAGCGAAACTTTGTAGGGAAATTCCTCTCTTTGGTACGCGTTCAACGAGTGCTCATTTATCAAAATCGGTGACAATTAATTTTCAGTCAAAATTTCGCAAAAAAACATGGATTTTTCCGGCAAAAAAATTAAATCTCACCGATTTTTATAAGGGATGGCTCATTTGACGGGGAATAAAAAGAGAAATCGATGTGCAAAAGAATTTTTCAATAGAAGTCAATTGGTGAAAAATTAGAGCAATAAAACTATGAACATATGCGTCGCACCACGGCGAATCTGTTTTTGGACATATCTCGAGAATTAGCTATTCTTTTCCAGCGAAACTTTGTAGGGAAATTCCTCTCATTAGTACGCGTTCAACGAGCGCTCATTGGTCAAAATCGGTGACAATTAATTTTCAGTCAATATAGATTTTTCCGCCAAAAAAATTAAATCTCACCGATTTTTATAAGGGATGGCTCATTCGACGGGGAATAAGAAGAGAAATCGATGTGCAAAAGAATTTTTCAATAGAAGTCACTTGGTGAAAAATTAGAGCAATAAAACTATGAACATATGCGTCGCACCACGGCGAAGCTGTTTTTGGACATATCTCGAGAACTAGCTATTCTTTTACAGCGAAACTTTGTAGGGAAATTCCTCTCATTAGTACGCGTTCAACGAGCGCTCATTGGTCAAAATCGGTGACAATTAATTTTCAGTCAAAATTTCGCAAAAAAAACATGGGCTTATAGCCTATAGATTTTTCCGCCAAAAAAATTAAATCTCACCGATTTTTATAAGGGATGGCTCATTCGACGGGGAATAAGAAGAGAAATCGATGTGCAAAAGAATTTTTCAATAGAAGTCACTTGGTGAAAAATTAGAGCAATAAAACTATGAACATATGCGTCGCAACACGGCGAAGCTGTTTTTGGACATATCTCGAGAACTAGCTATTCTTTTTCAGCGAAACTTTGTAGGGAAATTCCTCTCATTAGTACGTGTTCAACGAGCGCTCATTGGTCAAAATCGGTGACAATTAATTTTCAGTCAAAATTTCGCAAAAAAACATGGGCTTATAGCCTATAGATTTTTCCGCCAAAAAAATTAAATCTCACCGATTTTTATAAGGGATGGCTCATTCGACGGGGAATAAGAAGAGAAATCGATGTGCAAAAGAATTTTTCAATAGAAGTCACTTGGTGAAAAATTAGAGCAATAAAACTATGAACATATGCGTCGCACCACGGCGAAGTTGTTTTTGGACATATCTCGAGAAGTAGCTATTCTTTTTCAGCGAAACTTTGTAGGGAAATTCCTCTCATTAGTACGCATTCAACGAGCGCTCATTGGTCAAAATCGGTGACAATTAATTTTCAGTCAAAATTTCGCAAAAAAACATGGGCTATAAGAATTTTTCAATAGAAGTCACTTGGTGAAAAATTAGAGCAATAAAACTATGAACATATGCGTCGCACCACGGCGAAGTTGTTTTTGGACATATCTCGAGAACTAGCTATTCTTTTTCAGCGAAACTTTGTAGGGAAATTCCTCTCATTAGTACGCGTTCAACGAGCGCTCATTGGTCAAAATCGGTGACAATTAATTTTCAGTCAAAATTTCGCAAAAAAACATGAGCTATAATAGATTTTTCCGCCAAAAAAATTAAATCTCACCGATTTTTATAAGGGATGGCTCATTCGACGGGGAATAAGAAGAGAAATCGATGTGCAAAAGAATTTTTCAATAGAAGTCACTTGGTGAAAAATTAGAGCAATAAAACTATGAACATATGCGTCGCACCACGGCGAAGTTGTTTTTGGACATATCTCGAGAACTAGCTATTCTTTTTCAGCGAAACTTTGTAGGGAAATTCCTCTCATTAGTACGCGCTCAACGAGCGCTCATTGGTCAAAATCGGTGACAATTAATTTTCAGTCAAAATTTCGCAAAAAAACATGGGCTATATATAGCCTATAGATTTTTCCGCCAAAAAAATTAAATCTCACCGATTTTTATAAGGGATGGCTCATTCGACGGGGAATAAGAAGAGAAATCGATGTGCAAAAGAATTTTTCAATAGAAGTCACTTGGTGAAAAATTAGAGCAATAAAACTATGAACATATGCGTCGCACCACGGCGAAGTTGTTTTTGGACATATCTCGAGAACTAGCTATTCTTTTTCAGCGAAACTTTGTAGGGAAATTCCTCTCATTAGTACGCGTTCAACGAGCGCTCATTGGTCAAAATCGGTGACAATTAATTTTCAGTCAAAATTTCGCAAAAAAACATGGGCTATAGCCTATAGATTTTTCCGCCAAAAAAATTAAATCTCACCGATTTTTATAAGGGATGGCTCATTCGACGGGGAATAAGAAGAGAAATCGATGTGCAAAAGAATTTTTCAATAGAAGTCACTTGGTGAAAAATTAGAGAAATAAAACTATGAACATATGCGTCGCACCACGGCGAAGTTGTTTTTGGACATATCTCGAGAACTAGCTATTCTTTTTCAGCGAAACTTTGTAGGGAAATTCCTCTCATTAGTACGCGTTCAACGAGCGCTCATTGGTCAAAATCGGTGACAATTAATTTTCAGTCAAAATTTCGCAAAAAAACATGGGCTATAATAGATTTTTCCGCCAAAAAAATTAAATCTCACCGATTTTTATAAGGGATGGCTCATTCGACGGGGAATAAGAAGAGAAATCGATGTGCAAAAGAATTTTTCAATAGAAGTCACTTGGTGAAAAATTAGAGCAATAAAACTATGAACATATGCGTCGCACCACGGCGAAGTTGTTTTTGGACATATCTCGAGAACTAGCTATTCTTTTTCAGCGAAACTTTGTAGGGAAATTCCTCTCATTAGTACGCGTTCAACGAGCGCTCATTGGTCAAAATCGGTGACAATTAATTTTCAGTCAAAATTTCGCAAAAAAACATGGGCTATAGCCTATAGATTTTTCCGCCAAAAAAATTAAATCTCACCGATTTTTATAAGGGATGGCTCATTCGACGGGGAATAAGAAGAGAAATCGATGTGCAAAAGAATTTTTCAATAGAAGTCACTTGGTGAAAAATTAGAGCAATAAAACTATGAACATATGCGTCGCCCCACGGCGAAGTTGTTTTTGGACATATCTCTAGAACTAGCTATTCTTTTTCAGCGAAACTTTGTAGGGAAATTCCTCTCATTAGTACGCGTTCAACGAGCGCTCATTGGTCAAAATCGGTGACAATTAATTTTCAGAGCCTATAGATTTTTCCGCCAAAAAAATTAAATCTCACCGATTTTTATAAGGGATGGCTCATTCGACGGGGAATAAGAAGAGAAATCGATGTGCAAAAGAATTTTTCAATAGAAGTCACTTGGTGAAAAATTAGAGCAATAAAACTATGAACATATGCGTCGCACCACGGCGAAGTTGTTTTTAGACATCTCTCGAGAACTAGCTATTCTTTTTCAGCGAAACTTTGTAGGGAAATTCCTCTCATTAGTACGCGTTCAACGAGCGCTCATTGGTCAAAATCGGTGACAATTAATTTTCAGTCAAAATTTCGCAAAAAAACATGGGCTATAGCCTATAGATTTTTCCGCCAAAAAAATTAAATCTCACCGATTTTTATAAGGGATGGCTCATTCGACGGGGAATAAGAAGAGAAATCGATGTGCAAAAGAATTTTTCAATAGAAGTCACTTGGTGAAAAATTAGAGCAATAAAACTATGAACATATGCGTCGCACCACGGCGAAGTTGTTTTTGGACATATCTCGAGAACTAGCTATTCTTTCTCAGCGAAACTTTGTAGGGAAATTCCTCTCATTAGTACGCGTTCAACGAGCGCTCATTGGTCAAAATCGGTGACAATTAATTTTCAGTCAAAATTTCGCAAAAAAACATGGGCTATAGCCTATAGATTTTTCCGCCAAAAAAATTAAATCTCACCGATTTTTATAAGGGATGGCTCATTCGACGGGGAATAAGAAGAGAAATCGATGTGCAAAAGAATTTTTCAATAGAAGTCACTTGGTGAAAAATTAGAGCAATAAAACTATGAACATATGCGTCGCACCACGGCGAAGTTGTTTTTGGACATATCTCGAGAACTAGCTATTCTTTTTCAGCGAAACTTTGTAGGGAAATTCCTCTCATTAGTACGCGTTCAACGAGCGCTCATTGGTCAAAATCGGTGACAATTAATTTTCAGTCAAAATTTCGCAAAAAAACATGGGCTATAAGCCTATAGATTTTTCCGCCAAAAAAATTAAATCTCACCGATTTTTATAAGGGATGGCTCATTCGACGGGGAATAAGAAGAGAAATCGATGTGCAAAAGAATTTTTCAATAGAAGTCACTTGGTGAAAAATTAGAGCAATAAAACTATGAACATATGCGTCGCACCACGGCGAAGTTGTTTTTAGACATATCTCGAGAACTAGCTATTCTTTTTCAGCGAAACTTTGTAGGGAAATTCCTCTCATTAGTACGCGTTCAACGAGCGCTCATTGGTCAAAATCGGTGACAATTAATTTTCAGTCAAAATTTCGCAAAAAAACATGGGCTATAGCCTATAGATTTTTCCGCCAAAAAAATTAAATCTCACCGATTTTTATAAGGGATGGCTCATTCGACGGGGAATAAGAAGAGAAATCGATGTGCAAAAGAATTTTTCAATAGAAGTCACTTGGTGAAAAATTAGAGCAATAAAACTATGAACATATGCGTCGCACCACGGCGAAGTTGTTTTTGGACATATCTCGAGAACTAGCTATGCTTTTTCAGCGAAACTTTGTAGGGAAATTCCTCTCATTAGTACGCGTTCAACGAGCGCTCATTGGTCAAAATCGGTGACAATTAATTTTCAGTCAAAATTCCGCCAAAAAAATTAAATCTCACCGATTTTATAAGGGATGGCTCATTCGACGGGGAATAAGAAGAGAAATCGATGTGCAAAAGAATTTTTCAATAGAAGTCACTTGGTGAAAAATTAGAGCAATAAAACTATGAACATATGCGTCGCACAACGGGGAAGTTGTTTTTGGACATATCTCGAGAACTAGCTATTCTTTTTCAGCGAAACTTTGTAGGGAAATTCCTCTCATTAGTACGCGTTCAACGAGCGCTCATTGGTCAAAATCGGTGACAATTAATTTTCAGTCAAAATTTCGCAAAAAAACATGGGCTATAGCCTATAGATTTTTCCGCCAAAAAAATTAAATCTCACCGATTTTTATAAGGGATGGCTCATTCGACGGGGAATAAGAAGAGAAATCGATGTGCAAAAGAATTTTTCAATAGAAGTCACTTGGTGAAAAATTAGAGCAATAAAACTATGAACATATGCGTCGCACCACGGCGAAGTTGTTTTTGGACATATCTCGAGAACTAGCTACTCCTTTTCAGCGAAACTTTGTAGGGAAATTCCTCTCATTAGTACGCGTTCAACGAGCGCTCATTGGTCAAAATCGGTGACAATTAATTTTCAGTCAAAATTTCGCAAAAAAACATGGGCTATATAGCCTATAGATTTTTCCGGCAAAAAAATTAAATCTCACCGATTTTTATAAGGGATGGCTCATTCGACGGGGAATAAGAAGAGAAATCGATGTGCAAAAGAATTTTTCAATAGAAGTCACTTGGTGAAAAATTAGAGCAATAAAACTATGAACATATGCGTCGCACCACGGCGAAGTTGTTTTTGGACATATCTCGAGAACTAGCTATTCTTTTTCAGCGAAACTTTGTAGGGAAATTCCTCTCATTAGTACGCGTTCAACGAGCGCTCATTGGTCAAAATCGGTGACAATTAATTTTCAGTCAAAATTTCGCAAAAAAATATAGCCTATAGATTTTTCCGGCAAAAAAATTAAATCTCACCGATTTTTATAAGGGATGGCTCATTCGACGGGGAATAAGAAGAGAAATCGATGTGCAAAAAAATTTTTCAATAGAAGTCACTTGGTGAAAAATTAGAGCAATAAAACTATGAACATATGTCGCACCACGGCGAAGTTGTTTTTGGACATATTTCGAGAACTAGCTATTCTTTTTCAGCGAAACTTTGTAGGGAAATTCCTCTCATTAGTACGCGTTCAACGAGCGCTCATTGGTCAAAATCGGTGACAATTAATTTTCAGTCAAAATTTCGCAAAAAAACATGGGCTATAGCTATAGATTTTTCCGCCAAAAAAATTAAATCTCACCGATTTTTATAAGGGATGGCTCATTCGACGGGGAATAAGAAGAGAAATCGATGTGCAAAAGAATTTTTCAATAGAAGTCACTTGGTGAAAAATTAGAGCAATAAAACTATGAACATATGCGTCGCACCACGGCGAAGTTGTTTTTGGACATATCTCGAGAACTAGCTATTCTTTTTCAGCGAAACTTTGTAGGGAAATTCCTCTCATTAGTACGCGTTCAACGAGCGCTCATTGGTCAAAATCGGTGACAATTAATTTTCAGTCAAAATTTCGCAAAAAAACATGGGCTATAGCCTATAGATTTTTCCGGCAAAAAAATTAAATCTCACCGATTTTTATAAGGGATGGCTCATTCGACGGGGAATAAGAAGAGAAATCGATGTGCAAAAGAATTTTTCAATAGAAGTCACTTGGTGAAAAATTAGAGCAATAAAACTATGAACATATGTCGCACCACGGCGAAGTTGTTTTTGGACATATCTCGAGAACTAGCTATTCTTTTTCAGCGAAACTTTGTAGGGAAATTCCTCTCATTAGTACGCGTTCAACGAGCGCTCATTGGTCAAAATCGGTGACAATTAATTTTCAGTCAAAATTTCGCAAAAAACATGGGATATAGCCTATAGATTTTTCCGCCAAAAAAATTAAATCTCACCGATTTTTATAAGGGATGGCTCATTCGACGGGGAATAAGAAGAGAAATCGATGTGCAAAAGAATTTTTCAATAGAAGTCACTTGGTGAAAAATTAGAGCAATAAAACTATGAACATATGCGTCGCACCACGGCGAAGTTGTTTTTGGACATATCTCGAGAACTAGCTATTCTTTTTCAGCGAAACTTTGTAGGGAAATTCCTCTCATTAGTACGCGTTCAACGAGCGCTCATTGGTCAAAATCGGTGACAATTAATTTTCAGTCAAAATTTCGCAAAAAAACATGGGCTATAGCCTATAGATTTTTCCGCCAAAAAAATTAAATCTCACCGATTTTTATAAGGGATGGCTCATTCGACGGGGAATAAGAAGAGAAATCGATGTGCAAAAGAATTTTTCAATAGAAGTCACTTGGTGAAAAATTAGAGCAATAAAACTATGAACATATGCGTCGCACCACGGCGAAGTTGTTTTTGGACATATCTCGAGAACTAGCTATTCTTTTTCAGCGAAACTTTGTAGGGAAATTCCTCTCATTAGTACGCGTTCAACGAGCGCTCATTGGTCAAAATCGGTGACAATTAATTTTCAGTCAAAATTTCGCAAAAAAACATGGGCTATAAGCCTATAGATTTTTCCGCCAAAAAAATTAAATCTCACCGATTTTTATAAGGGATGGCTCATTCGACGGGGAATAAGAAGAGAAATCGATGTGCAAAAGAATTTTTCAATAGAAGTCACTTGGTGAAAAATTAGAGCAATAAAACTATGAACATATGCGTCGCACCACGGCGAAGTTGTTTTTGGACATATCTCGAGAACTAGCTATTCTTTTTCAGCGAAACTTTGTAGGGAAATTCCTCTCATTAGTACGCGTTCAACGAGCGCTCATTGGTCAAAATCGGTGACAATTAATTTTCAGTCAAAATTTCGCAAAAAAACATGGGCTATAGCCTATAGATTTTTCCGCCAAAAAAATTAAATCTCACCGATTTTTATAAGGGATGGCTCATTCGACGGGGAATAAGAAGAGAAATCGATGTGCAAAAGAATTTTTCAATAGAAGTCACTTGGTGAAAAATTAGAGCAATAAAACTATGAACATATGCGTCGCACCACGGCGAAGTTGTTTTTGGACATATCTCGAGAACTAGCTATTCTTTTTCAGCGAAACTTTGTAGGGAAATTCCTCTCATTAGTACGCGTTCAACGAGCGCTCATTGATCAAAATCGGTGACAATTAATTTTCAGTCAAAATTTCGCAAAAAAACATGGGCCTATAGATTTTTCCGGCAAAAAAATTAAATCTCACCGATTTTTATAAGGGATGGCTCATTCGACGGGGAATAAGAAGAGAAATCGATGTGCAAAAGAATTTTTCAATAGAAGTCACTTGGTGAAAAATTAGAGCAATAAAACTATGAACATATGCGTCGCACCACGGCGAAGTTGTTTTTGGACATATCTCGAGAACTAGCTATTCTTTTTCAGCGAAACTTTGTAGGGAAATTCCTCTCATTAGTACGCGTTCAACGAGCGCTCATTGGTCAAAATCGGTGACAATTAATTTTCAGTCAAAATTTCGCAAAAAAACATGGGCTATAGCCTATAGATTTTTCCGGCAAAAAAATTAAATCTCACCGATTTTTATAAGGGATGGCTCATTCGACGGGGAATAAGAAGAGAAATCGATGTGCAAAAGAATTTTTCAATAGAAGTCACTTGGTGAAAAATTAGAGCAATAAAACTATGAACATATGCGTCGCACCACGGCGAAGTTGTTTTTGGACATATCTCGAGAACTAGCTATTCTTTTTCAGCGAAACTTTGTAGGGAAATTCCTCTCATTAGTACGCGTTCAACGAGCGCTCATTGGTCAAAATCGGTGACAATTAATTTTCAGTCAAAATTTCGCAAAAAAACATGGGCTATAGCCTATAGATTTTTCCGGCAAAAAAATTAAATCTCACCGATTTTTATAAGGGATGGCTCATTCGACGGGGAATAAGAAGAGAAATCGATGTGCAAAAGAATTTTTCAATAGAAGTCACTTGGTGAAAAATTAGAGCAATAAAACTATGAACATATGCGTCGCACCACGGCGAAGTTGTTTTTGGACATATCTCGAGAACTAGCTATTCTTTTTCAGCGAAACTTTGTAGGGAAATTCCTCTCATTAGTACGCGTTCAACGAGCGCTCATTGGTCAAAATCGGTGACAATTAATTTTCAGTCAAAATTTCGCAAAAAAACATGGGCTATAGCCTATAGATTTTTCCGCCAAAAAAATTAAATCTCACCGATTTTTATAAGGGATGGCTCATTCGACGGGGAATAAGAAGAGAAATCGATGTGCAAAAGAATTTTTCAATAGAAGTCACTTGGTGAAAAATTAGAGCAATAAAACTATGAACATATGCGTCGCACCACGGCGAAGTTGTTTTTGGACATATCTCGAGAACTAGCTATTCTTTTTCAGCGAAACTTTGTAGGGAAATTCCTCTCATTAGTACGCGTTCAACGAGCGCTCATTGGTCAAAATCGGTGACAATTAATTTTCAGTCAAAATTTCGCAAAAAAACATGGGCTATAGCCTATAGATTTTTCCGCCAAAAAAATTAAATCTCACCGATTTTTATAAGGGATGGCTCATTCGACGGGGAATAAGAAGAGAAATCGATGTGCAAAAGAATTTTTCAATAGAAGTCACTTGGTGAAAAATTAGAGCAATAAAACTATGAACATATGCGTCGCACCACGGCGAAGTTGTTTTTGGACATATCTCGAGAACTAGCTATTCTTTTTCAGCGAAACTTTGTAGGGAAATTCCTCTCATTAGTACGCGTTCAACGAGCGCTCATTGGTCAAAATCGGTGACAATTAATTTTCAGTCAAAATTTCGCAAAAAAACATGGGCTATAGCCTATAGATTTTTCCGCCAAAAAAATTAAATCTCACCGATTTTTATAAGGGATGGCTCATTCGACGGGGAATAAGAAGAGAAATCGATGTGCAAAAGAATTTTTCAATAGAAGTCACTTGGTGAAAAATTAGAGCAATAAAACTATGAACATATGCGTCGCACCACGGCGAAGTTGTTTTTGGACATATCTCGAGAACTAGCTATTCTTTTTCAGCGAAACTTTGTAGGGAAATTCCTCTCATTAGTACGCGTTCAACGAGCGCTCATTGGTCAAAATCGGTGACAATTAATTTTCAGTCAAAATTTCGCAAAAAAACATGGGCTATAGCCTATAGATTTTTCCGGCAAAAAAATTAAATCTCACCGATTTTTATAAGGGATGGCTCATTCGACGGGGAATAAGAAGAGAAATCGATGTGCAAAAGAATTTTTCAATAGAAGTCACTTGGTGAAAAATTAGAGCAATAAAACTATGAACATATGCGTCGCACCACGGCGAAGTTGTTTTTGGACATATCTCGAGAACTAGCTATTCTTTTTCAGCGAAACTTTGTAGGGAAATTCCTCTCATTAGTACGCGTTCAACGAGCGCTCATTGGTCAAAATCGGTGACAATTAATTTTCAGTCAAAATTTCGCAAAAAAACATGGGCTATAGCCTATAGATTTTTCCGCCAAAAAAATTAAATCTCACCGATTTTTATAAGGGATGGCTCATTCGACGGGGAATAAGAAGAGAAATCGATGTGCAAAAGAATTTTTCAATAGAAGTCACTTGGTGAAAAATTAGAGCAATAAAACTATGAACATATGCGTCGCACAACGGCGAAGTTGTTTTTGGACATATCTCGAGAACTAGCTATTCTTTTTCAGCGAAACTTTGTAGGGAAATTCCTCTCATTAGTACGCGTTCAACGAGCGCTCATTGGTCAAAATCGGTGACAATTAATTTTCAGTCAAAATTTCGCAAAAAAACATGGGCTATAGCCTATAGATTTTTCCGCCAAAAAAATTAAATCTCACCGATTTTTATAAGGGATGGCTCATTCGACGGGGAATAAGAAGAGAAATCGATGTGCAAAAGAATTTTTCAATAGAAGTCACTTGGTGAAAAATTAGAGCAATAAAACTATGAACATATGCGTCGCACAACGGCGAAGTTGTTTTTGGACATATCTCGAGAACTAGCTATTCTTTTTCAGCGAAACTTTGTAGGGAAATTCCTCTCATTAGTACGCGTTCAACGAGCGCTCATTGGTCAAAATCGGTGACAATTAATTTTCAGTCAAAATTTCGCAAAAAAACATGGGCTATATAGCCTATAGATTTTTCCGCCAAAAAAATTAAATCTCACCGATTTTTATAAGGGATGGCTCATTCGACGGGGAATAAGAAGAGAAATCGATGTGCAAAAGAATTTTTCAATAGAAGTCACTTGGTGAAAAATTAGAGCAATAAAACTATGAACATATGCGTCGCACCACGGCGAAGTTGTTTTTGGACATATCTCGAGAACTAGCTATTCTTTTTCAGCGAAACTTTGTAGGGAAATTCCTCTCATTAGTACGCGTTCAACGAGCGCTCATTGGTCAAAATCGGTGACAATTAATTTTCAGTCAAAATTTCGCAAAAAAACATGGGCTATAGCCTATAGATTTTTCCGCCAAAAAAATTAAATCTCACCGATTTTTATAAGGGATGGCTCATTCGACGGGGAATAAGAAGAGAAATCGATGTGCAAAAGAATTTTTCAATAGAAGTCACTTGGTGAAAAATTAGAGCAATAAAACTATGAACATATGCGTCGCACAACGGCGAAGTTGTTTTTGGACATATCTCGAGAACTAGCTATTCTTTTTCAGCGAAACTTTGTAGGGAAATTCCTCTCATTAGTACGCGTTCAACGAGCGCTCATTGGTCAAAATCGGTGACAATTAATTTTCAGTCAAAATTTCGCAAAAAAACATAGATTTTTCCGCCAAAAAAATTAAATCTCACCGATTTTTATAAGGGATGGCTCATTCGACGGGGAATAAGAAGAGAAATCGATGTGCAAAAGAATTTTTCAATAGAAGTCACTTGGTGAAAAATTAGAGCAATAAAACTATGAACATATGCGTCGCACCACGGCGAAGTTGTTTTTGGACATATCTCGAGAACTAGCTATTCTTTTTCAGCGAAACTTTGTAGGGAAATTCCTCTCATTAGTACGCGTTCAACGAGCGCTCATTGGTCAAAATCGGTGACAATTAATTTTCAGTCAAAATTTCGCAAAAAAACATGGGCTATAGCCTATAGATTTTTCCGCCAAAAAAATTAAATCTGACCGATTTTTATAAGGGATGGCTCATTCGACGGGGAATAAGAAGAGAAATCGATGTGCAAAAGAATTTTTCAATAGAAGTCACTTGGTGAAAAATTAGAGCAATAAAACTATGAACATATGCGTCGCACCACGGCGAAGTTGTTTTTGGACATATCTCGAGAACTAGCTATTCTTTTTCAGCGAAACTTTGTAGGGAAATTCCTCTCATTAGTACGCGTTCAACGAGCGCTCATTGGTCAAAATCGGTGACAATTAATTTTCAGTCAAAATTTCGCAAAAAAACATGGGCTATAGCCTATAGATTTTTCCGCCAAAAAAATTAAATCTCACCGATTTTTATAAGGGATGGCTCATTCGACGGGGAATAAGAAGAGAAATCGATGTGCAAAAGAATTTTTCAATAGAAGTCACTTGGTGAAAAATTAGAGCAATAAAACTATGAACATATGCGTCGCACCACGGCGAAGTTGTTTTTGGACATATCTCGAGAACTAGCTATTCTTTTTCAGCGAAACTTTGTAGGGAAATTCCTCTCATTAGTACGCGTTCAACGAGTGCTCATTGGTCAAAATCGGTGACAATTAATTTTCAGTCAAAATTTCGCAAAAAAACATGGGCTTATAGCCTATAGATTTTTCCGCCAAAAAAATTAAATCTCACCGATTTTTATAAGGGATGGCTCATTCGACGGGGAATAAGAAGAGAAATCGATGTGCAAAAGAATTTTTCAATAGAAGTCACTTGGTGAAAAATTAGAGCAATAAAACTATGAACATATGCGTCGCACCACGGCGAAGTTGTTTTTGGACATATCTCGAGAACTAGCTATTCTTTTTCAGCGAAACTTTGTAGGGAAATTCCTCTCATTAGTACGCGTTCAACGAGTGCTCATTGGTCAAAATCGGTGACAATTAATTTTCAGTCAAAATTTCGCAAAAAAACATGGGCTATAGCCTATAGATTTTTCCGGCAAAAAAATTAAATCTCACCGATTTTTATAAGGGATGGCTCATTCGACGGGGAATAAGAAGAGAAATCGATGTGCAAAAGAATTTTTCAATAGAAGTCACTTGGTGAAAAATTAGAGCAATAAAACTATGAACATATGCGTCGCACCACGGCGAAGTTGTTTTTGGACATATCTCGAGAACTAGCTATTCTTTTTCAGCGAAACTTTGTAGGGAAATTCCTCTCATTAGTACGCGTTCAACGAGCGCTCATTGGTCAAAATCAGTGACAATTAATTTTCAGTCAAAATTTCGCAAAAAAACATGGGCTATAGCCTATAGATTTTTCCGCCAAAAAAATTAAATCTCACCTATTTTTATAAGGGATGGCTCATTCGACGGGGAATAAGAAGAGAAATCGATGTGCAAAAGAATTTTTCAATAGAAGTCACTTGGTGAAAAATTAGAGCAATAAAACTATGAACATATGCGTCGCACCACGGCGAAGTTGTTTTTGGACATATCTCGAGAACTAGCTATTCTTTTTCAGCGAAACTTTGTAGGGAAATTCCTCTCATTAGTACGCGTTCAACGAGCGCTCATTGGTCAAAATCGGTGACAATTAATTTTCAGTCAAAATTTCGCAAAAAAACATGGGCTATAGCCTATAGATTTTTCCGCCAAAAAAATTAAATCTCACCGATTTTTATAAGGGATGGCTCATTCGACGGGGAATAAGAAGAGAAATCGATGTGCAAAAGAATTTTTCAATAGAAGTCACTTGGTGAAAAATTAGAGCAATAAAACTATGAACATATGCGTCGCACCACGGCGAAGTTGTTTTTGGACATATCTCGAGAACTAGCTATTCTTTTTCAGCGAAACTTTGTAGGGAAATTCCTCTCATTAGTACGCGTTCAACGAGCGCTCATTGGTCAAAATCGGTGACAATTAATTTTCAGTCAAAATTTCGCAAAAAAACATGGGCTATAGCCTATAGATTTTTCCGCCAAAAAAATTAAATCTCACCGATTTTTATAAGGGATGGCTCATTCGACGGGGAATAAGAAGAGAAATCGATGTGCAAAAGAATTTTTCAATAGAAGTCACTTGGTGAAAAATTAGAGCAATAAAACTATGAACATATGCGTCGCACCACGGCGAAGTTGTTTTTGGACATATCTCGAGAACTAGCTATTCTTTTTCAGCGAAACTTTGTAGGGAAATTCCTCTCATTAGTACGCGTTCAACGAGTGCTCATTGGTCAAAATCGGTGACAATTAATTTTCAGTCAAAATTTCGCAAAAAAACATGGGCTATAGCCTAAGATTTTTCCGGCAAAAAAATTAAATCTCACCGATTTTTATAAGGGATGGCTCATTCGACGGGGAATAAGAAGAGAAATCGATGTGCAAAAGAATTTTTCAATAGAAGTCACTTGGTGAAAAATTAGAGCAATAAAACTATGAACATATGCGTCGCACGACGGCGAAGTTGTTTTTGGACATATCTCGAGAACTAGCTATTCTTTTTCAGCGAAACTTTGTAGGGAAATTCCTCTCATTAGTACGCGTTCAACGAGTGCTCATTGGTCAAAATCGGTGACAATTAATTTTCAGTCAAAATTTCGCAAAAAAACATGGGCTATAGCCTATAGATTTTTCCGGCAAAAAAATTAAATCTCACCGATTTTTATAAGGGATGGCTCATTCGACGGGGAATAAGAAGAGAAATCGATGTGCAAAAGAATTTTTCAATAGAAGTCACTAGGTGAAAAATTAGAGCAATAAAACTATGAACATATGCGTCGCACCACGGCGAAGTTGTTTTTGGACATATCTCGAGAACTAGCTATTCTTTTTCAGCGAAACTTTGTAGGGAAATTCCTCTCATTAGTACGCGTTCAACGAGCGCTCATTGGTCAAAATCGGTGACAATTAATTTTCAGTCAAAATTTCGCAAAAAAACATGGGCTATAGCCTATAGATTTTTCCGCCAAAAAAATTAAATCTCACCGATTTTTATAAGGGATGGCTCATTCGACGGGGAATAAGAAGAGAAATCGATGTGCAAAAGAATTTTTCAATAGAAGTCACTTGGTGAAAAATTAGAGCAATAAAACTATGAACATATGCGTCGCACCACGGCGAAGTTGTTTTTGGACATATCTCGAGAACTAGCTATTCTTTTTCAGCGAAACTTTGTAGGGAAATTCCTCTCATTAGTACGCGTTCAACGAGCGCTCATTGGTCAAAATCGGTGACAATTAATTTTCAGTCAAAATTTCGCAAAAAAACATGGGAGATTTTTCCGCCAAAAAAATTAAATCTCACCGATTTTTATAAGGGATGGCTCATTCGACGGGGAATAAGAAGAGAAATCGATGTGCAAAAGAATTTTTCAATAGAAGTCACTTGGTGAAAAATTAGAGCAATAAAACTATGAACATATGCGTCGCACCACGGCGAAGTTGTTTTTGGACATATCTCGAGAACTAGCTATTCTTTTTCAGCGAAACTTTGTAGGGAAATTCCTCTCATTAGTACGCGTTCAACGAGCGCTCATTGGTCAAAATCGGTGACAATTAATTTTCAGTCAAAATTTCGCAAAAAAACATGGGCTATAGCCTATAGATTTTTCCGCCAAAAAAATTAAATCTCACCGATTTTTATAAGGGATGGCTCATTCGACGGGGAATAAGAAGAGAAATCGATGTGCAAAAGAATTTTTCAATAGAAGTCACTTGGTGAAAAATTAGAGCAATAAAACTATGAACATATGCGTCGCACCACGGCGAAGTTGTTTTTGGACATATCTCGAGAACTAGCTATTCTTTTTCAGCGAAACTTTGTAGGGAAATTCCTCTCATTAGTACGCGTTCAACGAGCGCTCATTGGTCAAAATCGGTGACAATTAATTTTCAGTCAAAATTTCGCAAAAAAACATGGGCTATAGCCTATAGATTTTTCCGCCAAAAAAATTAAATCTCACCGATTTTTATAAGGGATGGCTCATTCGACGGGGAATAAGAAGAGAAATCGATGTGCAAAAGAATTTTTCAATAGAAGTCACTTGGTGAAAAATTAGAGCAATAAAACTATGAACATATGCGTCGCACCACGGCGAAGTTGTTTTTGGACATATCTCGAGAACTAGCTATTCTTTTTCAGCGAAACTTTGTAGGGAAATTCCTCTCATTAGTACGCGTTCAACGAGCGCTCATTGGTCAAAATCGGTGACAATTAATTTTCAGTCAAAATTTCGCAAAAAAACATGGGCTATAGCCTATAGATTTTTCCGCCAAAAAAATTAAATCTCACCGATTTTTATAAGGGATGGCTCATTCGACGGGGAATAAGAAGAGAAATCGATGTGCAAAAGAATTTTTCAATAGAAGTCACTTGGTGAAAAATTAGAGCAATAAAACTATGAACATATGCGTCGCACCACGGCGAAGTTGTTTTTGGACATATCTCGAGAACTAGCTATTCTTTTTCAGCGAAACTTTGTAGGGAAATTCCTCTCATTAGTACGCGTTCAACGAGCGCTCATTGGTCAAAATCGGTGACAATTAATTTTCAGTCAAAATTTCGCAAAAAAACATGGGCTATATATAGCCTATAGATTTTTCCGCCAAAAAAATTAAATCTCACCGATTTTTATAAGGGATGGCTCATTCGACGGGGAATAAGAAGAGAAATCGATGTGCAAAAGAATTTTTCAATAGAAGTCACTTGGTGAAAAATTAGAGCAATAAAACTATGAACATATGCGTCGCACCACGGCGAAGTTGTTTTTGGACATATCTCGAGAACTAGCTATTCTTTTTCAGCGAAACTTTGTAGGGAAATTCCTCTCATTAGTACGCGTTCAACGAGTGCTCATTGGTCAAAATCGGTGACAATTAATTTTCAGTCAAAATTTCGCAAAAAAACATGGGCTATAGCCTATAGATTTTTCCGGCAAAAAAATTAAATCTCACCGATTTTTATAAGGGATGGCTCATTCGACGGGGAATAAGAAGAGAAATCGATGTGCAAAAGAATTTTTCAATAGAAGTCACTTGGTGAAAAATTAGAGCAATAAAACTATGAACATATGCGTCGCACCACGGCGAAGTTGTTTTTGGACATATCTCGAGAACTAGCTATTCTTTTTCAGCGAAACTTTGTAGGGAAATTCCTCTCATTAGTACGCGTTCAACGAGCGCTCATTGGTCAAAATCGGTGACAATTAATTTTCAGTCAAAATTTCGCAAAAAAACATGGGCTATAGCCTATAGATTTTTCCGCCAAAAAAATTAAATCTCACCGATTTTTATAAGGGATGGCTCATTCGACGGGGAATAAGAAGAGAAATCGATGTGCAAAAGAATTTTTCAATAGAAGTCACTTGGTGAAAAATTAGAGCAATAAAACTATGAACATATGCGTCGCACCACGGCGAAGTTGTTTTTGGACATATCTCGAGAACTAGCTATTCTTTTTCAGCGAAACTTTGTAGGGAAATTCCTCTCATTAGTACGCGTTCAACGAGCGCTCATTGGTCAAAATCGGTGACAATTAATTTTCAGTCAAAATTTCGCAAAAAAAACATGGGCTATAGCCTATAGATTTTTCCGCCAAAAAAATTAAATCTCACCGATTTTTATAAGGGATGGCTCATTCGACGGGGAATAAGAAGAGAAATCGATGTGCAAAAGAATTTTTCAATAGAAGTCACTTGGTGAAAAATTAGAGCAATAAAACTATGAACATATGCGTCGCACCACGGCGAAGTTGTTTTTGGACATATCTCGAGAACTAGCTATTCTTTTTCAGCGAAACTTTGTAGGGAAATTCCTCTCATTAGTACGCGTTCAACGAGCGCTCATTGGTCAAAATCGGTGACAATTAATTTTCAGTCAAAATTTCGCAAAAAAACATGGGCTATAGCCTATAGATTTTTCCGCCAAAAAAATTAAATCTCACCGATTTTTATAAGGGATGGCTCATTCGACGGGGAATAAGAAGAGAAATCGATGTGCAAAAGAATTTTTCAATAGAAGTCACTTGGTGAAAAATTAGAGCAATAAAACTATGAACATATGCGTCGCACCACGGCGAAGTTGTTTTTGGACATATCTCGAGAACTAGCTATTCTTTTTCAGCGAAACTTTGTAGGGAAATTCCTCTCATTAGTACGCGTTCAACGAGCGCTCATTGGTCAAAATCGGTGACAATTAATTTTCAGTCAAAATTTCGCAAAAAAACATAGATTTTTCCGCCAAAAAAATTAAATCTCACCGATTTTTATAAGGGATGGCTCATTCGACGGGGAATAAGAAGAGAAATCGATGTGCAAAAGAATTTTTCAATAGAAGTCACTTGGTGAAAAATTAGAGCAATAAAACTATGAACATATGCGTCGCACCACGGCGAAGTTGTTTTTGGACATATCTCGAGAACTAGCTATTCTTTTTCAGCGAAACTTTGTAGGGAAATTCCTCTCATTAGTACGCGTTCAACGAGCGCTCATTGGTCAAAATCGGTGACAATTAATTTTCAGTCAAAATTTCGCAAAAAAACATGGGCTATAGCCTATAGATTTTTCCGCCAAAAAAATTAAATCTCACCGATTTTTATAAGGGATGGCTCATTCGACGGGGAATAAGAAGAGAAATCGATGTGCAAAAGAATTTTTCAATAGAAGTCACTTGGTGAAAAATTAGAGCAATAAAACTATGAACATATGCGTCGCACCACGGCGAAGTTGTTTTTGGACATATCTCGAGAACTAGCTATTCTTTTTCAGCGAAACTTTGTAGGGAAATTCCTCTCATTAGTACGCGTTCAACGAGTGCTCATTGGTCAAAATCGGTGACAATTAATTTTCAGTCAAAATTTCGCAAAAAAACATGGGCTTATAGCCTATAGATTTTTCCGCCAAAAAAATTAAATCTCACCGATTTTTATAAGGGATGGCTCATTCGACGGGGAATAAGAAGAGAAATCGATGTGCAAAAGAATTTTTCAATAGAAGTCACTTGGTGAAAAATTAGAGCAATAAAACTATGAACATATGCGTCGCACCACGGCGAAGTTGTTTTTGGACATATCTCGAGAACTAGCTATTCTTTTTCAGCGAAACTTTGTAGGGAAATTCCTCTCATTAGTACGCGTTCAACGAGCGCTCATTGGTCAAAAATCGGTGACAATTAATTTTCAGTCAAAATTTCGCAAAAAAACATGGGCTATAATAGCCTATAGATTTTTCCGGCAAAAAAATTAAATCTCACCGATTTTTATAAGGGATGGCTCATTCGACGGGGAATAAGAAGAGAAATCGATGTGCAAAAGAATTTTTCAATAGAAGTCACTTGGTGAAAAATTAGAGCAATAAAACTATGAACATATGCGTCGCACCACGGCGAAGTTGTTTTTGGACATATCTCGAGAACTAGCTATTCTTTTTCAGCGAAACTTTGTAGGGAAATTCCTCTCATTAGTACGCGTTCAACGAGTGCTCATTGGTCAAAATCGGTGACAATTAATTTTCAGTCAAAATTTCGCAAAAAAACATGGGCTTATAGCCTATAGATTTTTCCGCCAAAAAAATTAAATCTCACCGATTTTTATAAGGGATGGCTCATTCGACGGGGAATAAGAAGAGAAATCGATGTGCAAAAGAATTTTTCAATAGAAGTCACTTGGTGAAAAATTAGAGCAATAAAACTATGAACATATGCGTCGCACCACGGCGAAGTTGTTTTTGGACATATCTCGAGAACTAGCTATTCTTTTTCAGCGAAACTTTGTAGGGAAATTCCTCTCATTAGTACGCGTTCAACGAGTGCTCATTGGTCAAAATCGGTGACAATTAATTTTCAGTCAAAATTTCGCAAAAAAACATGGGCTATAGCCTATAGATTTTTCCGGCAAAAAAATTAAATCTCACCGATTTTTATAAGGGATGGCTCATTCGACGGGGAATAAGAAGAAAAATCGATGTGCAAAAGAATTTTTCAATAGAAGTCACTTGGTGAAAAATTAGAGCAATAAAACTATGAACATATGCGTCGCACCACGGCGAAGTTGTTTTTGGACATATCTCGAGAACTAGCTATTCTTTTTCAGCGAACTTTGTAGGGAAATTCCTCTCATTAGTACGCGTTCAACGAGCGCTCATTGGTCAAAATCGGTGACAATTAATTTTCAGTCAAAATTTCGCAAAAAAACATGGGCTATACCTATAGATTTTTCCGCCAAAAAAATTAAATCTCACCGATTTTTATAAGGGATGGCTCATTCGACGGGGAATAAGAAGAGAAATCGATGTGCAAAAGAATTTTTTCAATAGAAGTCACTTGGTGAAAAATTAGAGCAGAGCAATAAAACTATGAACATATGCGTCCACCACGGCGAAGTTGTTTTTGGACATATCTCGAGAACTAGCTATTCTTTTTCAGCGAAACTTTGTAGGGAAATTCCTCTCATTAGTACGCGTTCAACGAGCGCTCATTGGTCAAAATCGGTGACAATTAATTTTCAGTCAAATTTTCGCAAAAAAACATGGGCTATAGCCTATAGATTTTTCCGCCAAAAAAATTAAATCTCACCGATTTTTATAAGGGATGGCTCATTCGACGGGGAATAAGAAGAGAAATCGATGTGCAAAAGAATTTTTCAATAGAAGTCACTTGGTGAAAAATTAGAGCAATAAAACTATGAACATATGCGTCCACCACGGCGAAGTTGTTTTTGGACATATCTCGAGAACTAGCTATTCTTTTTCAGCGAAACTTTGTAGGGAAATTCCTCTCATTAGTACGCGTTCAACGAGCGCTCATTGGTCAAAATCGGTGACAATTAATTTTCAGTCAAAATTTCGCAAAAAAACATGGGCTATAGCCTATAGATTTTTCCGCCAAAAAAATTAAATCTCACCGATTTTTATAAGGGATGGCTCATTCGACGGGGAATAAGAAGAGAAATCGATGTGCAAAAGAATTTTTCAATAGAAGTCACTTGGTGAAAAATTAGAGCAATAAAACTATGAACATATGCGTCGCACCACGGCGAAGTTGTTTTTGGACATATCTCGAGAACTAGCTATTCTTTTTCAGCGAAACTTTGTAGGGAAATTCCTCTCATTAGTACGCGTTCAACGAGCGCTCATTGGTCAAAATCGGTGACAATTAATTTTCAGTCAAAATTTCGCAAAAAAAACGCCTATAGATTTTTCCGCCAAAAAAATTATATCTCACCGATTTTTATAAGGGATGGCTCATTCGACGGGGAATAAGAAGAGAAATCGATGTGCAAAAGAATTTTTCAATAGAAGTCACTTGGTGAAAAATTAGAGCAATAAAACTATGAACATATGCGTCGCACCACGGCGAAGTTGTTTTTGGACATATCTCGAGAACTAGCTATTCTTTTTCAGCGAAACTTTGTAGGGAAATTCCTCTCATTAGTACGCGTTCAACGAGCGCTCATTGGTCAAAATCGGTGACAATTAATTTTCAGTCAAAATTTCGCAAAAAAACATGGGCTATAGCCTATAGATTTTTCCGCCAAAAAAATTAAATCTCACCGATTTTTATAAGGGATGGCTCATTCGACGGGGAATAAGAAGAGAAATCGATTTGCAAAAGAATTTTTCAATAGAAGTCACTTGGTGAAAAATTAGAGCAATAAAACTATGAACATATGCGTCCACCACGGCGAAGTTGTTTTTGGACATATCTCGAGAACTAGCTATTCTTTTTCAGCGAAACTTTGTAGGGAAATTCCTCTCATTAGTACGCGTTCAACGAGCGCTCATTGGTCAAAATCGGTGACAATTAATTTTCAGTCAAAATTTCGCAAAAAAACATGGGCTATATATAGCCTATAGATTTTTCCGCCAAAAAAATTAAATCTCACCGATTTTTATAAGGGATGGCTCATTCGACGGGGAATAAGAAGAGAAATCGATGTGCAAAAGAATTTTTCAATAGAAGTCACTTGGTGAAAAATTAGAGCAATAAAACTATGAACATATGCGTCGCACCACGGCGAAGTTGTTTTTGGACATATCTCGAGAACTAGCTATTCTTTTTCAGCGAAACTTTGTAGGGAAATACCTCTCATTAGTACGCGTTCAACGAGCGCTCATTGGTCAAAATCGGTGACAATTAATTTTCAGTCAAAATTTCGCAAAAAAACATGGGCTATATATAGCCTATAGATTTTTCCGCCAAAAAAATTAAATCTCACCGATTTTTATAAGGGATGGCTCATTCGACGGGGAATAAGAAGAGAAATCGATGTGCAAAAGAATTTTTCAATAGAAGTCACTTGGTGAAAAATTAGAGCAATAAAACTATGAACATATGCGTCCACCACGGCGAAGTTGTTTTTGGACATATCTCGAGAACTAGCTATTCTTTTTCAGCGAAACTTTGTAGGGAAATTCCTCTCATTAGTACGCGTTCAACGAGCGCTCATTGGTCAAAATCGGTGACAATTAATTTTCAGTCAAAATTTCGCAAAAAAACATGGGCTATAGCCTATAGATTTTTCCGCCAAAAAAATTAAATCTCACCGATTTTTATAAGGGATGGCTCATTCGACGGGGAATAAGAAGAGAAATCGATGTGCAAAAGAATTTTTCAATAGAAGTCACTTGGTGAAAAATTAGAGCAATAAAACTATGAACATATGCGTCGCACCACGGCGAAGTTGTTTTTGGACATATCTCGAGAACTAGCTATTCTTTTTCAGCGAAACTTTGTAGGGAAATTCCTCTCATTAGTACGCGTTCAACGAGCGCTCATTGGTCAAAATCGGTGACAATTAATTTTCAGTCAAAATTTCGCAAAAAAACATGGGCTATAGCCTATAGATTTTTCCGCCAAAAAAATTAAATCTCACCGATTTTTATAAGGGATGGCTCATTCGACGGGGAATAAGAAGAGAAATCGATGTGCAAAAGAATTTTTCAATAGAAGTCACTTGGTGAAAAATTAGAGCAATAAAACTATGAACATATGCGTCGCACCACGGCGAAGTTGTTTTTGGACATATCTCGAGAACTAGCTATTCTTTTTCAGCGAAACTTTGTAGGGAAATTCCTCTCATTAGTACGCGTTCAACGAGCGCTCATTGGTCAAAATCGGTGACAATTAATTTTCAGTCAAAATTTCGCAAAAAAACATAGGCTATAGCCTATAGATTTTTCCGCCAAAAAAATTAAATCTCACCGATTTTTATAAGGGATGGCTCATTCGACGGGGAATAAGAAGAGAAATCGATGTGCAAAAGAATTTTTCAATAGAAGTCACTTGGTGAAAAATTAGAGTAATAAAACTATGAACATATGCGTCGCACCACGGCGAAGTTGTTTTTGGACATATCTCGAGAACTAGCTATTCTTTTTCAGCGAAACTTTGTAGGGAAATTCCTCTCATTAGTACGCGTTCAACGAGCGCTCATTGGTCAAAATCGGTGACAATTAATTTTCAGTCAAAATTTCGCAAAAAAACATATAGATTTTTCCGCCAAAAAAATTAAATCTCACCGATTTTTATAAGGGATGGCTCATTCGACGGGGAATAAGAAGAGAAATCGATGTGCAAAAGAATTTTTCAATAGAAGTCACTTGGTGAAAAATTAGAGCAATAAAACTATGAACATATGCGTCGCACCACGGCGAAGTTGTTTTTGGACATATCTCGAGAACTAGCTATTCTTTTTCAGCGAAACTTTGTAGGGAAATTCCTCTCATTAGTACGCGTTCAACGAGCGCTCATTGGTCAAAATCGGTGACAATTAATTTTCAGTCAAAATTTCGCAAAAAAACATGGGCTATAGCCTATAGATTTTTCCGCCAAAAAAATTAAATCTCACCGATTTTTATAAGGGATGGCTCATTCGACGGGGAATAAGAAGAGAAATCGAATGTGCAAAAGAATTTTTCAATAGAAGTCACTTGGTGAAAAATTAGAGCAATAAAACTATGAACATATGCGTCGCACCACGGCGAAGTTGTTTTTGGACATATCTCGAGAACTAGCTATTCTTTTTCAGCGAAACTTTGTAGGGAAATTCCTCTCATTAGTACGCGTTCAACGAGCGCTCATTGGTCAAAATCGGTGACAATTAATTTTCAGTCAAAATTTCGCAAAAAAACATGGGCTATAGCCTATAGATTTTTCCGCCAAAAAAATTAAATCTCACCGATTTTTATAAGGGATGGCTCATTCGACGGGGAATAAGAAGAGAAATCGATGTGCAAAAGAATTTTTCAATAGAAGTCACTTGGTGAAAAATTAGAGCAATAAAACTATGAACATATGCGTCGCACCACGGCGAAGTTGTTTTTGGACATATCTCGAGAACTAGCTATTCTTTTTCAGCGAAACTTTGTAGGGAAATTCCTCTCATTAGTACGCGTTCAACGAGCGCTCATTGGTCAAAATCGGTGACAATTAATTTTCAGTCAAAATTTCGCAAAAAAACATGGGCTATAGCCTATAGATTTTTCCGCCAAAAAAATTAAATCTCACCGATTTTTATAAGGGATGGCTCATTCGACGGGGAATAAGAAGAGAAATCGATGTGCAAAAGAATTTTTCAATAGAAGTCACTTGGTGAAAAATTAGAGCAATAAAACTATGAACATATGCGTCGCACCACGGCGAAGTTGTTTTTGGACATATCTCGAGAACTAGCTATTCTTTTTCAGCGAAACTTTGTAGGGAAATTCCTCTCATTAGTACGCGTTCAACGAGCGCTCATTGGTCAAAATCGGTGACAATTAATTTTCAGTCAAAATTTCGCAAAAAAACATGGGCTATAGCCTATAGATTTTTCCGCCAAAAAAATTAAATCTCACCGATTTTTATAAGGGATGGCTCATTCGACGGGGAATAAGAAGAGAAATCGATGTGCAAAAGAATTTTTCAATAGAAGTCACTTGGTGAAAAATTAGAGCAATAAAACTATGAACATATGCGTCGCACCACGGCGAAGTTGTTTTTGGACATATCTCGAGAACTAGCTATTCTTTTTCAGCGAAACTTTGTAGGGAAATTCCTCTCATTAGTACGCGTTCAACGAGCGCTCATTGGTCAAAATCGGTGACAATTAATTTTCAGTCAAAATTTCGCAAAAAAACATAGGCTATAGCCTATAGATTTTTCCGCCAAAAAAATTAAATCTCACCGATTTTTATAAGGGATGGCTCATTCGACGGGGAATAAGAAGAGAAATCGATGTGCAAAAGAATTTTTCAATAGAAGTCACTTGGTGAAAAATTAGAGTAATAAAACTATGAACATATGCGTCGCACCACGGCGAAGTTGTTTTTGGACATATCTCGAGAACTAGCTATTCTTTTTCAGCGAAACTTTGTAGGGAAATTCCTCTCATTAGTACGCGTTCAACGAGCGCTCATTGGTCAAAATCGGTGACAATTAATTTTCAGTCAAAATTTCGCAAAAAAACATATAGATTTTTCCGCCAAAAAAATTAAATCTCACCGATTTTTATAAGGGATGGCTCATTCGACGGGGAATAAGAAGAGAAATCGATGTGCAAAAGAATTTTTCAATAGAAGTCACTTGGTGAAAAATTAGAGCAATAAAACTATGAACATATGCGTCGCACCACGGCGAAGTTGTTTTTGGACATATCTCGAGAACTAGCTATTCTTTTTCAGCGAAACTTTGTAGGGAAATTCCTCTCATTAGTACGCGTTCAACGAGCGCTCATTGGTCAAAATCGGTGACAATTAATTTTCAGTCAAAATTTCGCAAAAAAACATGGGCTATAGCCTATAGATTTTTCCGCCAAAAAAATTAAATCTCACCGATTTTTATAAGGGATGGCTCATTCGACGGGGAATAAGAAGAGAAATCGATGTGCAAAAGAATTTTTCAATAGAAGTCACTTGGTGAAAAATTAGAGCAATAAAACTATGAACATATGCGTCGCACCACGGCGAAGTTGTTTTTGCACATATCTCGAGAACTAGCTATTCTTTTTCAGCGAAACTTTGTAGGGAAATTCCTCTCATTAGTACGCGTTCAACGAGCGCTCATTGGTCAAAATCGGTGACAATTAATTTTCAGTCAAAATTTCGCAAAAAAACATGGGCTATAGCCTATAGATTTTTCCGCCAAAAAAATTAAATCTCACCGATTTTTATAAGGGATGGCTCATTCGACGGGGAATAAGAAGAGAAATCGATGTGCAAAAGAATTTTTCAATAGAAGTCACTTGGTGAAAAATTAGAGCAATAAAACTATGAACATATGCGTCGCACCACGGCGAAGTTGTTTTTGGACATATCTCGAGAACTAGCTATTCTTTTTCAGCGAAACTTTGTAGGGAAATTCCTCTCATTAGTACGCGTTCAACGAGCGCTCATTGGTCAAAATCGGTGACAATTAATTTTCAGTCAAAATTTCGCAAAAAAACATGGGCTAGCCTATAGATTATTCCGCCAAAAAAATTAAATCTCACCGATTTTTATAAGGGATGGCTCATTCGACGGGGAATAAGAAGAGAAATCGATGTGCAAAAGAATTTTTCAATAGAAGTCACTTGGTGAAAAATTAGAGCAATAAAACTATGAACATATGCGTCGCACCACGGCGAAGTTGTTTTTGGACATATCTCGAGAACTAGCTATTCTTTTTCAGCGAAACTTTGTAGGGAAATTCCTCTCATTAGTACGCGTTCAACGAGCGCTCATTGGTCAAAATCGGTGACAATTAATTTTCATTCAAAATTTCGCAAAAGAACATGGGCTATAGCCTATAGATTTTTCCGCCAAAAAAATTAAATCTCACCGATTTTTATAAGGGATGGCTCATTCGACGGGGAATAAGAAGAGAAATCGATGTGCAAAAGAATTTTTCAATAGAAGTCACTTGGTGAAAAATTAGAGCAATAAAACTATGAACATATGCGTCGCACCACGGCGAAGTTGTTTTTGGACATATCTCGAGAATAAGCTATTCTTTTTCAGCGAAACTTTGTAGGGAAATTCCTCTCATTAGTACGCGTTCAACGAGCGCTCATTGGTCAAAATCGGTGACAATTAATTTTCAGTCAAAATTTCGCAAAAAAACATGGGCTATAGATTTTTCCGCCAAAAAAATTAAATCTCACCGATTTTTATAAGGGATGGCTCATTCGACGGGGAATAAGAAGAGAAATCGATGTGCAAAAGAATTTTTCAATAGAAGTCACTTGGTGAAAAATTAGAGCAATAAAACTATGAACATATGCGTCGCACCACGGCGAAGTTGTTTTTGGACATATCTCGAGAACTAGCTATTCTTTTTCAGCGAAACTTTGTAGGGAAATTCCTCTCATTAGTACGCGTTCAACGAGCGCTCATTGGTCAAAATCGGTGACAATTAATTTTCAGTCAAAATTTCGCAAAAAAACATGGGCTATAGCCTATAGATTTTTCCGCCAAAAAAATTAAATCTCACCGATTTTTATAAGGGATGGCTCATTCGACGGGGAATAAGAAGAGAAATCGATGTGCAAAAGAATTTTTCAATAGAAGTCACTTGGTGAAAAATTAGAGCAATAAAACTATGAACATATGCGTCGCACCACGGCGAAGTTGTTTTTGGACATATCTCGAGAACTAGCTATTCTTTTTCAGCGAAACTTTGTAGGGAAATTCCTCTCATTAGTACGCGTTCAACGAGCGCTCATTGGTCAAAATCGGTGACAATTAATTTTCAGTCAAAATTTCGCAAAAAAACATGGGCTATAGCCTATAGATTATTCCGCCAAAAAAATTAAATCTCACCGATTTTTATAAGGGATGGCTCATTCGACGGGGAATAAGAAGAGAAATCGATGTGCAAAAGAATTTTTCAATAGAAGTCACTTGGTGAAAAATTAGAGCAATAAAACTATGAACATATGCGTCGCACCACGGCGAAGTTGTTTTTGGACATATCTCGAGAACTAGCTATTCTTTTTCAGCGAAACTTTGTAGGGAAATTCCTCTCATTAGTACGCGTTCAACGAGCGCTCATTGGTCAAAATCGGTGACAATTAATTTTCATTCAAAATTTCGCAAAAGAACATGGGCTATAGCCTATAGATTTTTCCGCCAAAAAAATTAAATCTCACCGATTTTTATAAGGGATGGCTCATTCGACGGGGAATAAGAAGAGAAATCGATGTGCAAAAGAATTTTTCAATAGAAGTCACTTGGTGAAAAATTAGAGCAATAAAACTATGAACATATGCGTCGCACCACGGCGAAGTTGTTTTTGGACATATCTCGAGAATAAGCTATTCTTTTTCAGCGAAACTTTGTAGGGAAATTCCTCTCATTAGTACGCGTTCAACGAGCGCTCATTGGTCAAAATCGGTGACAATTAATTTTCAGTCAAAATTTCGCAAAAAAACATGGGCTATAGATTTTTCCGCCAAAAAAATTAAATCTCACCGATTTTTATAAGGGATGGCTCATTCGACGGGGAATAAGAAGAGAAATCGATGTGCAAAAGAATTTTTCAATAGAAGTCACTTGGTGAAAAATTAGAGCAATAAAACTATGAACATATGCGTCGCACCACGGCGAAGTTGTTTTTGGACATATCTCGAGAACTAGCTATTCTTTTTCAGCGAAACTTTGTAGGGAAATTCCTCTCATTAGTACGCGTTCAACGAGCGCTCATTGGTCAAAATCGGTGACAATTAATTTTCAGTCAAAATTTCGCAAAAAAACATGAAACATGGGCTATAGCCTATAGATTTTTCCGCCAAAAAAATTAAATCTCACCGATTTTTATATGGGATGGCTCATTCGACGGGGAATAAGAAGAGAAATCGATGTGCAAAAGAATTTTTCAATAGAAGTCACTTGGTGAAAAATTAGAGCAATAAAACTATGAACATATGCGTCGCACCACGGCGAAGTTGTTTTTGGACATATATCGAGAACTAGCTATTCTTTTTCAGCGAAACTTTGTAGGGAAATTCCTCTCATTAGTACGCGTTCAACGAGCGCTCATTGGTCAAAATCGGTGACAATTAATTTTCAGTCAAAATTTCGCTAAAAAACATGGGCTATATATAGCCTATAGATTTTTCCGCCAAAAAAATTAAATCTCACCGATTTTTATAAGGGATGGCTCATTCGACGGGGAATAAGAAGAGAAATCGATGTGCAAAAGAATTTTTCAATAGAAGTCACTTGGTGAAAAATTAGAGCAATAAAACTATGAACATATGCGTCGCACCACGGCGAAGTTGTTTTTGGACATATATCGAGAACTAGCTATTCTTTTTCAGCGAAACTTTGTAGGGAAATTCCTCTCATTAGTACGCGTTCAACGAGCGCTCATTGGTCAAAATCGGTGACAATTAATTTTCAGTCAAAATTTCGCTAAAAAACATGGGCTATAGCCTATAGATTTTTCCGCCAAAAAAATTAAATCTCACCGATTTTTATATGGGATGGCTCATTCGACGGGGAATAAGAAGAGAAATCGATGTGCAAAAGAATTTTTCAATAGAAGTCACTTGGTGAAAAATTAGAGCAATAAAACTATGAACATATGCGTCGCACCACGGCGAAGTTGTTTTTGGACATATATCGAGAACTAGCTATTCTTTTTCAGCGAAACTTTGTAGGGAAATTCCTCTCATTAGTACGCGTTCAACGAGCGCTCATTGGTCAAAATCGGTGACAATTAATTTTCAGTCAAAATTTCGCTAAAAAACATGGGCTATATATAGCCTATAGATTTTTCCGCCAAAAAAATTAAATCTCACCGATTTTTATAAGGGATGGCTCATTCGACGGGGAATAAGAAGAGAAATCGATGTGCAAAAGAATTTTTCAATAGAAGTCACTTGGTGAAAAATTAGAGCAATAAAACTATGAACATATGCGTCGCACCACGGCGAAGTTGTTTTTGGACATATCTCGAGAACTAGCTATTCTTTTTCAGCGAAACTTTGTAGGGAAATTCCTCTCATTAGTACGCGTTCAACGAGCGCTCATTGGTCAAAATCGGTGACAATTAATTTTCAGTCAAAGTTTCGCAAAAAAACATCGGCTATAGCCTATAGATTTTTCTGCCAAAAAAATTAAATCTCACCGATTTTTATAAGGGATGGCTCATTCGACGGGGAATAAGAAGAGAAATCGATGTGCAAAAGAATTTTTCAATAGAAGTCACTTGGTGAAAAATTAGAGCAATAAAACTATGAACATATGCGTCGCACCACGGCGAAGTTGTTTTTGGACATATCTCGAGAACTAGCTATTCTTTTTCAGCGAAACTTTGTAGGGAAATTCCTCTCATTAGTACGCGTTCAACGAGCGCTCATTGGTCAAAATCGGTGACAATTAATTTTCAGTCAAAATTTCGCTAAAAAACATGGGCTATAGCCTATAGATTTTTCCGCCAAAAAAATTAAATCTCACCGATTTTTATATGGGATGGCTCATTCGACGGGGAATAAGAAGAGAAATCGATGTGCAAAAGAATTTTTCAATAGAAGTCACTTGGTGAAAAATTAGAGCAATAAAACTATGAACATATGCGTCGCACCACGGCGAAGTTGTTTTTGGACATATATCGAGAACTAGCTATTCTTTTTCAGCGAAACTTTGTAGGGAAATTCCTCTCATTAGTACGCGTTCAACGAGCGCTCATTGGTCAAAATCGGTGACAATTAATTTTCAGTCAAAATTTCGCTAAAAAACATGGGCTATATATAGCCTATAGATTTTTCCGCCAAAAAAATTAAATCTCACCGATTTTTATAAGGGATGGCTCATTCGACGGGGAATAAGAAGAGAAATCGATGTGCAAAAGAATTTTTCAATAGAAGTCACTTGGTGAAAAATTAGAGCAATAAAACTATGAACATATGCGTCGCACCACGGCGAAGTTGTTTTTGGACATATATCGAGAACTAGCTATTCTTTTTCAGCGAAACTTTGTAGGGAAATTCCTCTCATTAGTACGCGTTCAACGAGCGCTCATTGGTCAAAATCGGTGACAATTAATTTTCAGTCAAAATTTCGCTAAAAAACATGGGCTATAGCCTATAGATTTTTCCGCCAAAAAAATTAAATCTCACCGATTTTTATATGGGATGGCTCATTCGACGGGGAATAAGAAGAGAAATCGATGTGCAAAAGAATTTTTCAATAGAAGTCACTTGGTGAAAAATTAGAGCAATAAAACTATGAACATATGCGTCGCACCACGGCGAAGTTGTTTTTGGACATATATCGAGAACTAGCTATTCTTTTTCAGCGAAACTTTGTAGGGAAATTCCTCTCATTAGTACGCGTTCAACGAGCGCTCATTGGTCAAAATCGGTGACAATTAATTTTCAGTCAAAATTTCGCTAAAAAACATGGGCTATATATAGCCTATAGATTTTTCCGCCAAAAAAATTAAATCTCACCGATTTTTATAAGGGATGGCTCATTCGACGGGGAATAAGAAGAGAAATCGATGTGCAAAAGAATTTTTCAATAGAAGTCACTTGGTGAAAAATTAGAGCAATAAAACTATGAACATATGCGTCGCACCACGGCGAAGTTGTTTTTGGACATATCTCGAGAACTAGCTATTCTTTTTCAGCGAAACTTTGTAGGGAAATTCCTCTCATTAGTACGCGTTCAACGAGCGCTCATTGGTCAAAATCGGTGACAATTAATTTTCAGTCAAAATTTCGCAAAAAAACATCGGCTATAGCCTATAGATTTTTCTGCCAAAAAAATTAAATCTCACCGATTTTTATAAGGGATGGCTCATTCGACGGGGAATAAGAAGAGAAATCGATGTGCAAAAGAATTTTTCAATAGAAGTCACTTGGTGAAAAATTAGAGCAATAAAACTATGAACATATGCGTCGCACCACGGCGAAGTTGTTTTTGGACATATCTCGAGAACTAGCTATTCTTTTTCAGCGAAACTTTGTAGGGAAATTCCTCTCATTAGTACGCGTTCAACGAGCGCTCATTGGTCAAAATCGGTGACAATTAATTTTCAGTCAAAATTTCGCAAAAAAACATCGGCTATAGCCTATAGATTTTTCTGCCAAAAAAATTAAATCTCACCGATTTTTATAAGGGATGGCTCATTCGACGGGGAATAAGAAGAGAAATCGATGTGCAAAAGAATTTTTCAATAGAAGTCACTTGGTGAAAAATTAGAGCAATAAAACTATGAACATATGCGTCGCACCACGGCGAAGTTGTTTTTGGACATATCTCGAGAACTAGCTATTCTTTTTCAGCGAAACTTTGTAGGGAAATTCCTCTCATTAGTACGCGTTCAACGAGCGCTCATTGGTCAAAATCGGTGACAATTAATTTTCAGTCAAAATTTCGCAAAAAAACATGGGCTATAGCCTATAGATTTTTCCGCCAAAAAAATTAAATCTCACCGATTTTTATAAGGGATGGCTCATTCGACGGGGAATAAGAAGAGAAATCGATGTGCAAAAGAATTTTTCAATAGAAGTCACTTGGTGAAAAATTAGAGCAATAAAACTATGAACATATGCGTCGCACCACGGCGAAGTTGTTTTTGGACATATCTCGAGAACTAGCTATTCTTTTTCAGCGAAACTTTGTAGGGAAATTCCTCTCATTAGTACGCGTTCAACGAGCGCTCATTGGTCAAAATCGGTGACAATTATTTTTCAGTCAAAATTTCGCAAAAAAACATGGGCTATAGCCTATAGATTTTTCCGCCAAAAAAATTAAATCTCACCGATTTTTATAAGGGATGGCTCATTCGACGGGGAATAAGAAGAGAAATCGATGTGCAAAAGAATTTTTCAATAGAAGTCACTTGGTGAAAAATTAGAGCAATAAAACTATGAACATATGCGTCGCACCACGGCGAAGTTGTTTTTGGACATATCTCGAGAACTAGCTATTCTTTTTCAGCGAAACTTTGTAGGGAAATTCCTCTCATTAGTACGCGTTCAACGAGCGCTCATTGGTCAAAATCGGTGACAATTAATTTTCAGTCAAAATTTCGCAAAAAAACATGGGCTATAGCCTATAGATTTTTCCGCCAAAAAAATTAAATCTCACCGATTTTTATAAGGGATGGCTCATTCGACGGGGAATAAGAAGAGAAATCGATGTGCAAAAGAATTTTTCAATAGAAGTCACTTGGTGAAAAATTAGAGCAATAAAACTATGAACATATGCGTCGCACCACGGCGAAGTTGTTTTTGGACATATCTCGAGAACTAGTTATTCTTTTTCAGCGAAACTTTGTAGGGAAATTCCTCTCATTAGTACGCGTTCAACGAGCGCTCATTGGTCAAAATCGGTGACAATTAATTTACAGTCAAAATTTCGCAAAAAAACATCGGCTATAGCCTATAGATTTTTCTGCCAAAAAAATTAAATCTCACCGATTTTTATAAGGGATGGCTCATTCGACGGGGAATAAGAAGAGAAATCGATGTGCAAAAGAATTTTTCAATAGAAGTCACTTGGTGAAAAATTAGAGCAATAAAACTATGAACATATGCGTCGCACCACGGCGAAGTTGTTTTTGGACATATCTCGAGAACTAGCTATTCTTTTTCAGCGAAACTTTGTAGGGAAATTCCTCTCATTAGTACGCGTTCAACGAGCGCTCATTGGTCAAAATCGGTGACAATTAATTTTCAGTCAAAATTTCGCAAAAAAACATGGGCTATAGCCTATAGATTTTTCCGCCAAAAAAATTAAATCTCACCGATTTTTATAAGGGATGGCTCATTCGACGGGGAATAAGAAGAGAAATCGATGTGCAAAAGAATTTTTCAATAGAAGTCACTTGGTGAAAAATTAGAGCAATAAAACTATGAACATATGCGTCGCACCACGGCGAAGTTTTTTTTGGACATATCTCGAGAACTAGCTATTCTTTTTCAGCGAAACTTTGTAGGGAAATTCCTCTCATTAGTACGCGTTCAACGAGCGCTCATTGGTCAAAATCGGTGACAATTATTTTTCAGTCAAAATTTCGCAAAAAAACATGGGCTATAGCCTATAGATTTTTCCGCCAAAAAAATTAAATCTCACCGATTTTTATAAGGGATGGCTCATTCGACGGGGAATAAGAAGAGAAATCGATGTGCAAAAGAATTTTTCAATAGAAGTCACTTGGTGAAAAATTAGAGCAATAAAACTATGAACATATGCGTCGCACCACGGCGAAGTTGTTTTTGGACATATCTCGAGAACTAGCTATTCTTTTTCAGCGAAACTTTGTAGGGAAATTCCTCTCATTAGTACGCGTTCAACGAGCGCTCAGTGGTCAAAATCGGTGACAATTAATTTTCAGTCAAAATTTCGCAAAAAAACATGGGCTTATAGCCTATAGATTTTTCCGCCAAAAAAATTAAATCTCACCGATTTTTATAAGGGATGGCTCATTCGACGGGGAATAAGAAGAGAAATCGATGTGCAAAAGAATTTTTCAATAGAAGTCACTTGGTGAAAAATTAGAGCAATAAAACTATGAACATATGCGTCGCACCACGGCGAAGTTATTTTTGGACATATATCGAGAACTAGCTATTCTTTTTCAGCGAAACTTTGTAGAGAAATTCCTCTCATTAGTACGCGTTCAACGAGCGCTCAGTGGTCAAAATCGGTGACAATTAATTTTCAGTCAAAATTTCGCAAAAAAACATGGGCTATAGCCTATAGATTTTTCCGCCAAAAAAATTAAATCTCACCGATTTTTATAAGGGATGGCTCATTCGACGGGGAATAAGAAGAGAAATCGATGTGCAAAAGAATTTTTCAATAGAAGTCACTTGGTGAAAAATTAGAGCAATAAAACTATGAACATATGCGTCGCACCACGGCGAAGTTGTTTTTGGACATATCTCGAGAACTAGCTATTCTTTTTCAGCGAAACTTTGTAGGGAAATTCCTCTCATTAGTACGCGTTCAACGAGCGCTCATTGGTCAAAATCGGTGACAATTAATTTTCAGTCAAAATGTCGCAAAAAAACATGGGCTATAAGCCTATAGATTTTTCCGCCAAAAAAATTAAATCTCACCGATTTTTATAAGGGATGGCTCATTCGACGGGGAATAAGAAGAGCAATAAAACTATGAACATATGCGTCGCACCACGGCGAAGTTGTTTTTGGACATATCTCGAGAACTAGCTATTCTTTTTCAGTGAAACTTTGTAGGGAAATTCCTCTCATTAGTACGCGTTCAACGAGCGCTCATTGGTCAAAATCGGTGGCAATTAATTTTCAGTCAAAATTTCGCAAAAAAACATGGGCTATAGCCTATAGATTTTTCCGCCAAAAAAATTAAATCTCACCGATTTTTATAAGGGATAGCTCATTCGACGGGGAATAAGAAGAGAAATCGATGTGCAAAAGAATTTTTCAATAGAAGTCACTTGGTGAAAAATTAGAGCAATAAAACTATGAACATATGCGTCGCACCACGGCGAAGTTGTTTTTGGACATATCTCGAGAACTAGCTATTCTTTTTCAGCGAAACTTTGTAGGGAAATTCCTCTCATTAGTACGCGTTCAACGAGCGCTCATTGGTCAAAATCGGTGACAATTAATTTTCAGTCAAAATTTCGCAAAAAAACATGGGCTATAGCCTATAGATTTTTCCGCCAAAAAAATTAAATCTCACCGATTTTTATAAGGGATAGCTCATTCGACGGGGAATAAGAAGAGAAATCGATGTGCAAAAGAATTTTTCAATAGAAGTCACTTGGTGAAAAATTAGAGCAATAAAACTATGAACATATGCGTCGCACCACGGCGAAGTTGTTTTTGGACATATCTCGAGAGCTAGCTATTCTTTTTCAGCGAAACTTTGTAGGGAAATTCCTCTCATTAGTACGCGTTCAACGAGCGCTCATTGGTCAAAATCGGTGACAATTAATTTTCAGTCAAAATTTCGCAAAAAACATGGGCTATATATAGCCTATAGATTTTTCCGCCAAAAAAATTAAATCTCACCGATTTTTATAAGGGATGGCTCATTCGACGGGGAATAAGAAGAGAAATCGATGTGCAAAAGAATTTTTCAATAGAAGTCACTTGGTGAAAAATTAGAGCAATAAAACTATGAACATATGCGTCGCACCACGGCGAAGCTGTTTTTGCACATATCTCGAGAACTATCTATTCTTTTTCAGCGAAACTTTGTAGGGAAATTCCTCTCATTAGTACGCGTTCAACGAGCGCTCATTGGTAAAAATCGGTGACAATTAATTTTCAGTCAAAATTTCGCAAAAAAACATGGGCCTATAGATTTTTCCGCCAAAAAAATTAAATCTCACCGATTTTTATAAGGGATGGCTCATTCGACGGGGAATAAGAAGAGAAATCGATGTGCAAAAGAATTTTTCAATAGAAGTCACTTGGTGAAAAATTAGAGCAATAAAACTATGAACATATGCGTCGCACCACGGCGAAGTTGTTTTTGGACATATCTCGAGAGCTAGCTATTCTTTTTCAGCGAAACTTTGTAGGGAAATTCCTCTCATTAGTACGCGTTCAACGAGCGCTCATTGGTCAAAATCGGTGACAATTAATTTTCAGTCAAAATTTCGCAAAAAAACATGGGCTATATATAGCCTATAGATTTTTCCGATTTTTATAAGGGATGGCTCATTCGACGGGGAATAAGAAGAGAAATCGATGTGCAAAAGAATTTTTCAATAGAAGTCACTTGGTGAAAAATTAGAGCAATAAAACTATGAACATATGCGTCGCACCACGGCGAAGTTGTTTTTGGACATATCTCGAGAGCTAGCTATTCTTTTTCAGCGAAACTTTGTAGGGAAATTCCTCTCATTAGTACGCGTTCAACGAGTGCTCATTGGTCAAAATCGGTGACAATTAATTTTCAGTCAAAATTTCGCAAAAAAACATGGGCTATATATAGCCTATAGATTTTTCCGCCAAAAAAATTAAATCTCACCGATTTTTATAAGGGATAGCTCATTCGACGGGGAATAAGAAGAGAAATCGATGTGCAAAAGAATTTTTCAATAGAAGTCACTTGGTGAAAAATTAGAGCAATAAAACTATGAACATATGCGTCGCACCACGGCGAAGTTGTTTTTGGACATATCTCGAGAGCTAGCTATTCTTTTTCAGCGAAACTTTATAGGGAAATTCCTCTCATTAGTACGCGTTCAACGAGCGCTCATTGGTAAAAATCGGTGACAATTAATTTTCAGTCAAAATTTCGCAAAAAAAAACATGGGCCTATAGATTTTTCCGCCAAAAAAATTAAATCTCACCGATTTTTATAAGGGATGGCTCATTCGACGGGGAATAAGAAGAGAAATCGATGTGCAAAAGAATTTTTCAATAGAAGTCACTTGGTGAAAAATTAGACAAATAAAACTATGAACATATGCGTCGCACCACGGCGAAGTTGTTTTTGGACATATCTCGAGAACTAGCTATTCTTTTTCAGCGAAACTTTGTAGGGAAATTCCTCTCATTAGTACGCGTTCAACGAGCGCTCATTGGTCAAAATCGGTGACAATTAATTTTCAGTCAAAATTTCGCAAAAAAACATGGGCTATATATAGCCTATAGATTTTTCCGATTTTTATAAGGGATGGCTCATTCGACGGGGAATAAGAAGAGAAATCGATGTGCAAAAGAATTTTTCAATAGAAGTCACTTGGTGAAAAATTAGAGCAATAAAACTATGAACATATGCGTCGCACCACGGCGAAGTTGTTTTTGGACATATCTCGAGAGCTAGCTATTCTTTTTCAGCGAAACTTTGTAGGGAAATTCCTCTCATTAGTACGCGTTCAACGAGTGCTCATTGGTCAAAATCGGTGACAATTAATTTTCAGTCAAAATTTCGCAAAAAAACATGGGCTATATATAGCCTATAGATTTTTCCGCCAAAAAAATTAAATCTCACCGATTTTTATAAGGGATAGCTCATTCGACGGGGAATAAGAAGAGAAATCGATGTGCAAAAGAATTTTTCAATAGAAGTCACTTGGTGAAAAATTAGAGCAATAAAACTATGAACATATGCGTCGCACCACGGCGAAGTTGTTTTTGGACATATCTCGAGAGCTAGCTATTCTTTTTCAGCGAAACTTTATAGGGAAATTCCTCTCATTAGTACGCGTTCAACGAGCGCTCATTGGTAAAAATCGGTGACAATTAATTTTCAGTCAAAATTTGGCAAAAAAAAACATGGGCCTATAGATTTTTCCGCCAAAAAAATTAAATCTCACCGATTTTTATAAGGGATGGCTCATTCGACGGGGAATAAGAAGAGAAATCGATGTGCAAAAGAATTTTTCAATAGAAGTCACTTGGTGAAAAATTAGACAAATAAAACTATGAACATATGCGTCGCACCACGGCGAAGTTGTTTTTGGACATATCTCGAGAACTAGCTATTCTTTTTCAGCGAAACTTTGTAGGGAAATTCCTCTCATTAGTACGCGTTCAACGAGCGCTCATTGGTCAAAATCGGTGACAATTAATTTTCAGTCAAAATTTCGCAAAAAAACATGGGCTATAGCCTATAGATTTTTCCGCCAAAAAAATTAAATCTCACCGATTTTTATAAGGGATGGCTCATTCGACGGGGAATAAGAAGAGAAATCGATGTGCAAAAGAATTTTTCAATAGAAGTCACTTGGTGAAAAATTAGAGCAATAAAACTATGAACATATGCGTCGCACCACGGCGAAGTTGTTTTTGGACATATCTCGAGAACTAGCTATTCTTTTTCAGCGAAACTTTGTAGGGAAATTCCTCTCATTAGTACGCGTTCAACGAGCGCTCATTGGTCAAAATCGGTGACAATTAATTTTCAGTCAAAATTTCGCAAAAAAACATGGGCTATAGCCTATAGATTTTTCCGCCAAAAAAATTAAATCTCACCGATTTTTATAAGGGATGGCTCATTCGACGGGGAATAAGAAGAGAAATCGATGTGCAAAAAAATTTTTCAATAGAGTCACTTGGTGAAAAATTAGAGCAATAAAACTATGAACATATGCGTCGCACCACGGCGAAGTTGTTTTTGGACATATCTCGAGAACTAGCTATTCTTTTTCAGCGAAACTTTGTAGTGAAATTCCTCTCATTATTACGCGTTCAACGAGCGCTCATTGGTCAAAATCGGTGACAATTAATTTTCAGTCAAAATTTCGCAAAAAAACATGGGCTATATATAGCCTATAGATTTTTCCGCCAAAAAAATTAAATCTCACCGATTTTTATAAGGGATGGCTCATTCGACGGGGAATAAGAAGAGAAATCGATGTGCAAAAGAATTTTTCAATAGAAGTCACTTGGTGAAAAATTAGAGCAATAAAACTATGAACATATGCGTCGCACCACGGCGAAGTTGTTTTTGGACATATCTCGAGAGCTAGCTATTCTTTTTCAGCGAAACTTTGTAGGGAAATTCCTCTCATTAGTACGCGTTCAACGAGCGCTCATTGGTCAAAATCGGTGACAATTAATTTTCAGTCAAAATTTCGCAAAAAAACATGGGCCTATAGATTTTTCCGCCAAAAAAATTAAATCTCACCGATTTTTATAAGGGATGGCTCATTCGACGGGGAATAAGAAGAGAAATCGATGTGCAAAAGAATTTTTCAATAGAAGTCACTTGGTGAAAAATTAGAGCAATAAAACTATGAACATATGCGTCGCACCACGGCGAAGCTGTTTTTGCACATATCTCGAGAACTATCTATTCTTTTTCAGCGAAACTTTGTAGGGAAATTCCTCTCATTAGTACGCGTTCAACGAGCGCTCATTGGTAAAAATCGGTGACAATTAATTTTCAGTCAAAATTTCGCAAAAAAACATGGGCCTATAGATTTTTCCGCCAAAAAAATTAAATCTCACCGATTTTTATAAGGGATGGCTCATTCGACGGGGAATAAGAAGAGAAATCGATGTGCAAAAGAATTTTTCAATAGAAGTCACTTGGTGAAAAATTAGAGCAATAAAACTATGAACATATGCGTCGCACCACGGCGAAGTTGTTTTTGGACATATCTCGAGAACTAGCTATTCTTTTTCAGCGAAACTTTGTAGGGAAATTCCTCTCATTAGTACGCGTTCAACGAGCGCTCATTGGTCAAAATCGGTGACAATTAATTTTCAGTCAAAATTTCGCAAAAAAACATTGGCTATAGCCTATAGATTTTTCCGCCAAAAAAATTAAATCTCACCGATTTTTATAAGGGATGGCTCATTCGACGAAGAATAAGAAGAGAAATCGATGTGCAAAAGAATTTTTCAATAGAAGTCACTTGGTGAAAAATTAGAGCAATAAAACTATGAACATATGCGTCGCACCACGGCGAAGTTGTTTTTGGACATATCTCGAGAGCTAGCTATTCTTTTTCAGCGAAACTTTGTAGGGAAATTCCTCTCATTAGTACGCGTTCAACGAGCGCTCATTGGTCAAAATCGGTGACAATTAATTTTCAGTCAAAATTTCGCAAAAAAACATGGGCTATAGCCTATAGATTTTTCCGCCAAAAAAATTAAATCTCACCGATTTTTATAAGGGATAGCTCATTCGACGGCGAATAAGAAGAGAAATCGATGTGCAAAAGAATTTTTCAATAGAAGTCACTTGGTGAAAAATTAGAGCAATAAAACTATGAACATATGCGTCGCACCACGGCGAAGTTGTTTTTGGACATATCTCGAGAGCTAGCTATTCTTTTTCAGCGAAACTTTGTAGGGAAATTCCTCTCATTAGTACGCGTTCAACGAGCGCTCATTGGTCAAAATCGGTGACAATTAATTTTCAGTCAAAATTTCGCAAAAAAAAACATGGGCCTATAGATTTTTCCGCCAAAAAAATTAAATCTCACCGATTTTTATAAGGGATGGCTCATTCGACGGGGAATAAGAAGAGAAATCGATGTGCAAAAGAATTTTTCAATAGAAGTCACTTGGTGAAAAATTAGACAAATAAAACTATGAACATATGCGTCGCACCACGGCGAAGTTGTTTTTGGACATATCTCGAGAACTAGCTATTCTTTTTCAGCGAAACTTTGTAGGGAAATTCCTCTCATTAGTACGCGTTCAACGAGCGCTCATTGGTCAAAATCGGTGACAATTAATTTTCAGTCAAAATTTCGCAAAAAAACATGGGCTATAGCCTATAGATTTTTCCGCCAAAAAAATTAAATCTCACCGATTTTTATAAGGGATGGCTCATTCGACGGGGAATAAGAAGAGAAATCGATGTGCAAAAGAATTTTTCAATAGAAGTCACTTGGTGAAAAATTAGAGCAATAAAACTATGAACATATGCGTCGCACCACGGCGAAGCTGTTTTTGGACATATCTCGAGAACTAGCTTTTCTTTTTCAGCGAAACTTTGTAGGGAAATTCCTCTCATTATTACGCGTTCAACGAGCGCTCATTGGTCAAAATCGGTGACAATTATTTTTCAGTCAAAATTTCGCAAAAAAACATGGGCCTATAGATTTTTCCGCCAAAGAAATTAAATCTCACCGATTTTTATAAGGGATGGCTCATTCGACGGGGAATAAGAAGAGAAATCGATGTGCAAAAGAATTTTTCAATAGAAGTCACTTGGTGAAAAATTAGAGCAATAAAACTATGAACATATGCGTCGCACCACGGCGAAGTTGTTTTTGGACATATCTCGAGAACTAGCTATTCTTTTTCAGCGAAACTTTGTAGGGAAATTCCTCTCATTAGTACGCGTTCAACGAGCGCTCATTGGTCAAAATCGGTGACAATTAATTTTCAGTCAAAATTTCGCAAAAAAAAACATGGGCCTATAGATTTTTCCGCCAAAAAAATTAAATCTCACCGATTTTTATAAGGGATGGCTCATTCGACGGGGAATAAGAAGAGAAATCGATGTGCAAAAAAATTTTTCAATAGAGTCACTTGGTGAAAAATTAGAGCAATAAAACTATGAACATATGCGTCGCACCACGGCGAAGTTGTTTTTGGACATATCTCGAGAACTAGCTATTCTTTTTCAGCGAAACTTTGTAGGAAAATTCCTCTCATTAGTACGCGTTCAACGAGCGCTCATTGGTCAAAATCGGTGACAATTAATTTTCAGTAAAAATTTCGCAAAAAAACATCGGTTATAGCCTATAGATTTTTCCGCCAAAAAAATTAAATCTCACCGATTTTTATAAGGGATGGCTCATTCGACGGGGAATAAGAAGAGAAATCGATGTGCAAAAGAATTTTTCAATAGAAGTCACTTGGTGAAAAATTAGAGCAATAAAACTATGAACATATGCGTCGCACCACGGCGAAGCTGTTTTTGGACATATCTCGAGAACTAGCTTTTCTTTTTCAGCGAAACTTTGTAGGGAAATTCCTCTCATTATTACGCGTTCAACGAGCGCTCATTGGTCAAAATCGGTGACAATTATTTTTCAGTCAAAATTTCGCAAAAAAACATGGGCCTATAGATTTTTCCGCCAAAGAAATTAAATCTCACCGATTTTTATAAGGGATGGCTCATTCGACGGGGAATAAGAAGAGAAATCGATGTGCAAAAGAATTTTTCAATAGAAGTCACTTGGTGAAAAATTAGAGCAATAAAACTATGAACATATGCGTCGCACCACGGCGAAGTTGTTTTTGGACATATCTCGAGAACTAGCTATTCTTTTTCAGCGAAACTTTGTAGGAAAATTCCTCTCATTAGTACGCGTTCAACGAGCGCTCATTGGTCAAAATCGGTGACAATTAATTTTCAGTAAAAATTTCACAAAAAAACATGGGCTATAGCCTATAGATTTTTCCGCCAAAAAAATTAAATCTCACCGATTTTTATAAGGGATGGCTCATTCGACGGGGAATAAGAAGAGAAATCGATGTGCAAAAGAATTTTTCAATAGAAGTCACTTGGTGAAAAATTAGAGCAATAAAGCTATGAACATATGCGTCGCACCTCGGCGAAGCTGTTTTTGGACATATCTCGAGAACTAGCTTTTCTTTTTCAGCGAAACTTTGTAGGGAAATTCCTCTCATTATTACGCGTTCAACGAGCGCTCATTGGTCAAAATCGGTGACAATTATTTTTCAGTCAAAATTTCGCAAAAAAACATGGGCCTATAGATTTTTCCGCCAAAGAAATTAAATCTCACCGATTTTTATAAGGGATGGCTCATTCGATGGGGAATAAGAAGAGAAATCGATGTGCAAAAGAATTTTTCAATAGAAGTCACTTGGTGAAAAATTAGAGCAATAAAGCTATGAACATATGCGTCGCACCTCGGCGAAGCTGTTTTTGGACATATCTCGAGAACTAGCTATTCTTTTTCAGCGAAACTTTGTAGGGAAATTCCTCTCATTAGTACGCGTTCAACGAGCGCTCATTGGTCAAAATCGGTGACAATTAATTTTCAGTAAAAATTTCGCAAAAAAACATGGGCTATAGCCTATAGATTTTTCCGCCAAAAAAATTAAATCTCACCGATTTTTATAAGGGATGGCTCATTCGACGGGGAATAAGAAGAGAAATCGATGTGCAAAAGAATTTTTCAATAGAAGTCACTTGGTGAAAAATTAGAGCAATAAAACTATGAACATATGCGTCGCACCACGGCGAAGTTGTTTTTGGACATATCTCGAGAACTAGCTATTCTTTTTCAGCGAAACTTGGTAGAGAATTTCCTATCTTTTGGGCTATATCCTATAGATTACACTTTTTCAGATACAGAATGTTCTGTGACAATCTTGCATATTTTTTTAATCACCCTATATTTCCGAAATGGTACGTATGCCTAGTTGGGTACTATCACCTCCCGCCCTGTAGACCACCATGGAGGAAACTCCCTGTTTATGGATTTTATCCTCGTGTAAGCAGAACTATTAATTAGTAATTATTACCAAAGCGTTCAAGTTATTAGTTGATTGGCAGTTTCAATAACGATTATTACTACGCCTCTATAGATTGAGTGAACTTCTTTCATCTAGCCCAACTTATACTATGGAATTTGAGGGAAGACTGAATGGTGTCTTTATTTTAGAATATGCTTAGTATATGCAGTGCAAAAATTTAATACCCACCAAATTAAAGTTATTGTCATGAATGTCCGAAGTTGATGTTCTATTGCCTGTCTGTGAACGAAACTGATTTTGTAGATTATTAAGTACTCCCAAATCAGCTAGAATTGTTGAATTCCGATATATAGATGATAAATTGGTTACACTGGTCCATTGATTAACTGCTGAATCCCAATTATTGTGACTACTAATATTTTGATTACAACCATTGGTAGAGTACCATTGTGAATTGGAATTATAATTAGCAGTAACTGGTCTGATACTGGTTCGATATGTCGGCTGAACAGTTCGAAGATATTCTGGAATTCATTGTAAGTTTAATAATTTTTTTTATTCAAACTCATTTTTATTATGTGAAATAATTAAGGGCACCTTGATAATATCCGGCTCTTGAAGCTCTAGACTCTGTTTGAGGATCAGCAGCAAGATATTCGCTATTAGGTATATGTTCTGGTCTTGAATTACTTGAATTACACGAATATCCAAGTGTTTGTGATGATAAATGAAATGGACCAGAATTTCTGAAAATATTTTCAGAAGAATAATTACGATTGGAATTTTCTGTATGCTGTTGAATCGGTGTAGATTTTTCCCTTGTCATTATGTTATCTGAAGAAATTTGATGAGATTCGGTACTTTGAAAACATTGTGGAGTTTGACATTTGGATGGTGGCATCGATAATCTATTTGATTCTGTTGATCTTGATGATGTACACCATAGATTTGGCTGAGAAATTTGTCTTTTCTTTGTCTTAGAATGTTGATCAGAATGAAAAATACTAAAATCACTTACTACTGATAATGAAGAGGCTGGTGCTTTATCTTTTTCTTCTTCTTCATCTGTGTACTGATTTATATTTTGTTGTCTTATATCAACAATTTTCAAACGTGGTATCATCAAATCGGTGGTGGTAGCACCTTCAGTATCTTTCAATATTTCAATATTTTCACAAACATTGAAGGCCTTGTCGATATCTTGACTTATAGTTTTTAGTTTATCGATTGTCTTAATTCGCCTTGATGATAATGATGAACACTTTTCAATAACTTCATCTTTATCTTCGAGTGCAAGTACTTTAGATCTTTTTGTAAGATTATCAATGTCAATATCAAGTTTTCTTCGTTGTTGAAAATTCGGTGATCGTGGAGAGCCAATTTGCATTTCACGGATATTCATTCTTTTTGGTGATTCTTCTTCCAATGGATGGTGTAATATTTTCGGACTACCTTCTCTTTCAAGGATCGTAACATGTGAATTATAGATGACGTCTTGTTGTGGAGTACTTATGAAAAGTGCATCTTTTTTCGCTCTTATTCTTGAAGAGGATCTAAATTTTCGATGTCTATGGCTAATTGATCGTTGACGTTTTCTTAAGTTGATTGAAAGGAAATTTTCTTCTTTTGATCTTTTTTTCTGATTTGATATGATGTTGGTGCCTTGTGTTTCTAATTCTTCACTAATTATAGATGCTATCTTTCCTGAAGAGGATTTTGGGTTACTTTTTCCTCTCTTAGGTTTTTTACTTTTGATTTTTCTATTATGTAAGGAAGGTTGTTTAAATTTTTTTTGAAATCGTTCCTCATATAAACCAGTCTCAGTAGATGAATTATTCAAGTGTTCCTTAGGATATATATCAAAATTTAGTGGTTGATTTTCTACTTTAACATAACCGGAAGATGATTCTATATTAGTACAGCAAAGCGGTGTTTCCAAAGGACTTACACTATTATTGAGAAGGTTCTGCTGTGCTAAAGGAAAGGTAATAAAAAAAAATTGTTGTGAAATGGAATTTATTTTGAGTTTGAATTTTTTACATTTTATATTTTTCTATTTATATGCAAATCCAAGGACTGCATTTATATTAGACATAAATGTATATATGTTTATGCCAAAGTAGACAGACTATTACTTCAATTCAATTTCAATATATTGAGTAATTGGTATTGTACAAATGGGAATATCAGAATAACATGCGTCTACTGACAAGGCAGCTATCGTTAGGTAAAATAAAAGTAATTGAGCGGCTGGACCGAACGAAAGTACGTAGGTCGAACAAGTATTTAGGTTGCGTAGGTTTGATGATTTTAGCCACATATGCAATCAGTCAAAACTGCAAGTAAGCTTCAAGAGTACAGCAGAAAACTGAAGAAGCATGCTGTGAGACGTGATCATATCATAATCATGGAATTAAATGCAGATATAAGCATCCAACTGCAGGCAGAATTAAGCCTACCATAGATCTCACACCCAGGGTGGAATCAGTAGTGTACGTACCAAATGCAATCTGGTTTCAGTAGGTGTAAAGAAATTTGTGGCCCAAAGCAAACGAAGGCCACCGTAGATTTTACGCATGATACACTTAATTTGATCGTTCCACTTCAAGGTCTTATTAAAAATTACCCCAAGATTGCGAACTGATTCCACATATGGATTGAGTTATTATTAAGAATTACCCGATGGAAGTACGACGTGTCAGTGGAAGTCCTATAAATAAACAAAGTCTTCAATTTCACCGGATTAATGAGAAGATTATTTAGGATGGTCCACTGGTGGACTCTCTAGAGGTCTTCATTCAAGCAGCTAACGCCATCCTCAACTTAACCAATAGAGCTAGAGAGATACGCCTGCGCATCATCTGCAAACAGGTGCATTTGACAATACTTTGGATAGGTAAAAATATCATTTATGAGCATATAGAAAAGAGTAATGGACCAAGGATTGATCCCTGCGGATTCCCAGATACAACAAAAAATGGAGATGAATACCTATCCACTGAAAACACCATTTATGCATGATTAGAAAGGTAAGAATAGACAAATTTCGTAGCCTGCAACGATAATTGAAAATTATGCAGAAGTTTCTTGCAACATTTAACAAGTTTTGGGCAGCAAAGTGTTCAGATAATTGAAGAAAAATAACTTTTTCAAATATTTTGGAAAGAAAGGGAATAATACTAATCGGATGATAGTCAGTGTGAGGAGAACCTTTGGGGATTGGTATGACCTTTGAAAGTTTCCAGTAAATTGGAAACTGGTATCTCATAAGGCATATATTGCAAATATGAGCGAGTGGTGCAAGAAGATGAGGAAGCAGAGTACAGATAAATCTTGGATTAATGGCATCGATATTCGCCTCATTTGACGTAATACTGGAAGCTACATTAAATATGTCAACTTCGGGAACGCGATTGAAGCTTAAATTATTGGAAGCATGGCGAGTCAATTGCATTACGATTATACAATCTCGCATGAGATAGAAACTGTCTACTAAGTTCATCAGGATCTTCAGTACAACAAAAATTTCTAGAGGAACCATTGCCTAGAGATTTTAAATTTTTCCAAACATGGTGGATTTTTTTTTCTAGGTGTCCGGGTCCGGGGTGGCAACACTAAATGAGGCCCCAGTCTGCTTAGAAATTAATGTATTTTTAGGGTACATTTTGTAAAAAATGAATACATATAGATATAATGGCTGACAAAAGAAATTAAGTATGATGTGTGTGCTCTACGCTCTATGTAATTCTAATGTACGTCGTTAATTTCTATCAGATTTTCCAATGCTATAGCCAGATCCTCATCGGACGATAATAAACTTTGTCTGAACAATCTGGAAAATGCTTTTGATTATCTCCATGGCCGTGTATCGCTGTGACAATTCTTGTATAAATCGGTATATGCATTCAAACATTGATCGACGAACTTCTTCTTGAATTGCTATTTCAACGTCATTAGCTAGTTCACCCGACATTCTTTTTCTGTCACTAAAAACCTCATTCACGGTTTTTAGTTTGGTGAGTCCTTTATCCTAAGTCAGTTTTGGAGACTGTAGATATTGTTGGACTAAATTTACATCCTCCAGTATGGTATACCAACAAAATTTAATTTAGGTCAAAAAGGTAAAATCACATATAGCTGAAAGGAATAAGCTTACAGTTAATCTAGTATCAAGGTTTGCTTTGGATGGATGTACATATCTTGCAAAGTGCTCACAATATTTGCAACGTTACTTTACACGACTTTCACTGAATCGTGATAAGTTGATACTAAAGCGAGTATCGAACATTCGTTTCAAACTCTTTCTTATTCTATTTACAAGTAATTCATTTCTCTGCACTTCCAAAATATAGGTGCCGCTATACGAAACGCATGAGAATGTATGGACTCCATAAAGATTTAAGGTATGATTAGCATTAGAGACTGAACAAAGCCTTTGGATTGACTTTTCGGATTTTTCTCTGTATTCCTCTATATACACCTGATATTGACGCGGCATTGTCGATACCTTGAGCCCTGCACAATGCAACATCCGGCCAATTTTTGTTTTTGTCTTTTGACTTTTCCTCTATAGTTTTCCCCGACATAAAAGAAAACCCTAAGAAGGATTCTCCAACTTTTCCATAATGTCATCTTCTACATGGACGTATCCAATTAATTGACTCATTTGGTTAGTTCTGCTTTCATCGGGGGTGCTGTTTTAACAAGTACTTCCACCAGTGACGCATCAGCAGACTCCTCAAATTTTAAACAATGTGCTTGAAAATTTTCAAAGGTTAAGGTATCAGGTGCTATAGTGAAGCTAGTTTCTTTGAAAATCAGGAGATTGAAATATGATAAGAATATAATTTTTATAAATAAATAGAGATATACTTTGGCAGTTGCCATACCCTAATAATAGGTAAGTAGGTACCTACTTACTTATATATTTTGCATACGTACGGGGACCTCCAACTCCAAAGTGCCTCTTACTTACTGAACATATTTCGGCCTTATTTGGGATTTGACTAAAGAGGACTACTATAGATTTGGAGACCCCCTGGACCAGAGACCCGGGGTTCCCCACGACCTTAAGGTGCGCCACTGCATATGATATGATATGATATTTCTAGCTGTTGTATAACAAGTAATACGAATACGAAATTAAGTATGTACTCAAAACTAAAACAAACTCTTTTAATACCTACCTGATCTCTTATTGATTCGGTGTCTTTTTTTCTCTATTGGAATTTGAAATGGTTGTCTTTTTTTACGTTCTCTAAAGTCATAATTGTAAGCTCTATGGAATTCTTTTAACGAATTTAAGTCATCGTTTAGAATATTATCCTTGGCATTTTGACGTAATTTTAATTCAATTTCTTCCATTTTAAAAGTTTGTCTGAAATAAAAAAAGAGAAATAATCATGTCATATGTCCATGGAAATGTCAGTAAGAATTTTAATATTTTTTTTATCTATAAAAATGAATAAATTAATTTTGTCTGTCGATTTGTTTGACCGAGCATAAAACAAAATTATGTTTGTTGAGCCGATTCTTCTACTCTGAGCATTTTATTCATGCACTTCACTGAACGAATGTTAAGCTTCAATAATTTATCGGGAGATCATTTAATAAGTTAAGACACTTAACTTGCATTTATATAATGAACTGGATCTAAAAAAAAAAAAAATTCTTCGCATATTAAACACGAGGAGCTGTTTATGCAGGACACCCTTTTCTTGGCTCATCACACTTGGTGAGCAAGCCAATTTGTTTTTAGTTTTATTCTGTTATAGGTATTAGTTGAAAGGCAGGCAATACCCGGTTGAAAAGCATTATAAAAAAACAGAAGTATAAATCCTATGAAGAAATTGGGTAAGTCCTCGATTTAAAATATCCTCTGTATATTTTGAAGATAAAGATTGTAATTAAAATAAGCGAAATGTCCATTTATGACGTGCCTGCCAATTGATAGTTCAGGAAGGCCATACCTTGTTAATTTATGTACTTCGCTTCGATGGTGAATTACACCAGGCCCATGTCGCATCAGCCTGGTTAAATAGCCCCAAATAAGCCCCTTTCGATTTTCAAAAATGACTTTTTTCTAAGGCAAATAACACAAATCATTAGGCTGATTTCCTACTGAACGGAGCACAAGACAGCAAGATAGAGTTTTCTATTTGTTGCAAGTTATTTTTACACCCACGTGTAACTCAAATAGAACCTTTCCCAATCGAAGAGAAGGCGTCTGACAAACAAATATATTTTTAAAACATGGAATTCTAGATTCCATGCTAAATACCAAGCCACTAATACTAAATAATAGATAAAGGAAGATTTTTTCTAGAATTTGCAAGATTTAATAAAGAGGAGGAAACAAGAAATTTATACAGGAAACCTGTACATATAGATGCACAAAATATGTATTTATAAGAACAGTTGGCCCCATTCTTAATATAAAAATTAAAACAGCGTTTCTCTATGAAAATAGTGTTCGAGAGACCAACAATTTTACTCGTAGAGGCACTGAAGAATGAAGTGAATTGTTAACCGTTTGTCCAGGGGCGTCGATTTTTAGGGACCCAAACTAGTTACTAATATTTACAAAGAATTCCAGCATTTTACCAAAAATAATATAACATATAAGGATATCGTATGACCATGCTTGGGTTGTACCAGAAAATTGCTTCCTGGGATTTGTTAGCAGAACCCGTACGACCCCTTCTCAGGCATTAACAACGCCACTGCATACATTGCCCTCTGTTTACAATTTTTATGTAAATTTAATTTAATTTTCTTTTAAATATCCTGAAATAAGCAAAAAACTTTGCTTGCATTGTTTACTTCGGATGGTTTTCGTGGGCGACATAATATGTATGTAGTGTAGGTGAATGAAGTATATAATATATAATAATACAAAATAAACGATACCTCGACCTGCTGTAGAGAAGTCCTAAATTTTTGCTTAGCAATTTCCTGGAAATTTTCTCTGTAAAACTTTTATGCATATTATGGCAGAATCAAGCCTACCTTAGATCTTACACCCACATGCTATTAAGGGAACCAGTAGTGTGCGTACTAAATGCAATCTGGTTTCAGTAGGTGTAAAGAAATTTGTGGCCCAAAGCAAACGAAGGCCACCGTAGATTTTACGCATGATACACTTAATTTGATCGTTCCACTTCAAGGTCTTATTAAAAATTACCCCAAGATTGCGAACTGATTCCACATATGGATTGAGTTATTATTAAGAACTACCGGATAGAAGTACGACGTGTCAGTGGAAGTCCTATAAATAACCAAAGTCTTCGATTTCACCGGATTAATGAGAAGATTATTTAAGATGGTCCACTGGTGGACTCTCTCGTGGTCTTCATTCAAGCAGCTAACGCCATCCTCAACTTAACCAATAGAGCTAGAGAGATACGCCTGCACATCATCTGCAAACAGGTGCATTTGACAATATTTTGGATAAGTAAAAATATCATTTATGAACATAGAAAATAGTACTGGACCAAGGATTGATTCCTGAGGAATCCCAGATACAATAGAAAGTGGAGATGAATACCTATCCGCTACACCATCTCAACAGATCTCCACACCAGCGCCATCTATCGCATCCAGAACTACCCTATCTTTCAAATTGGAACCAATCAAACACTTTCACAAAATTTTATTGAAATCAGTTGGGCAATTTTGGAGTTTAGCATGTACGAAGGCAGTGACACTTGATTTTTATAACATACATATGTACTTACAGAGTATTATACATAAATTCTGTACTATAACAGAAAAGATATCTAGAGGAATAAAATAAAAAAAAATGTTATAACGGTTCTAATATAAAATGCGCTGGGTAGGAGAAACTAAAGAATTTTCTTTCATATTTTATGAATAACTTGAAGAAAGAATCTTTGAAGCTACTTCTCAAAATTTTCGTTATTTTACCTACTTTTCATCAGTTATGTACAAAAAAATACAAAAAAAAACAACATCAGCAATTGTTTTGATATTGAATTAAAAAATTCGAAAGCCTTCAGTTTTAAAGGCACTTTTTTGTAATCATTTTATTTACTTTTTCCACCATCTTGTAGGGAAATTATCTTTCGGACCATAAATTTTTGCAATTTTGTACCCCATTTTTAATATTATCGTGAGAGCAGGCGATTATCAAGGAATCAAATTCAGTTATGTGGGTGAAAAATCCTCTATGCGAACTACAGAATGCAAAGAAGAAGCATTTTATTAATCCCAAAATTTTCTTTAAAATGAGTTTTCCATGTATAGGTATGGATGCACTAATTGTAGGTATACTCCCCACTTTAATACTGATAGACACTTAAAACATTATTTTCTTTATCGATATATAATTACATATTGTAGGTACATATTAATGGAGATGCAATAAAATATTTCAATTCACTACCGACCGTCGGAGCACATTCTTTATATTAAAAATCATCGTTAAAAATTCACCATAGGTATAACCCTTTCCTATTTCACAGTTTTATAACAAAAGAAAGATAAGATTTAAAACTGCTGATCCTTACGCAATATATATACGTATAGTATATATATGTAAAGGAGTTGGTCTACATACCAAACTTAGTATTGCACAACATAAAACATTATCACTGTAATTGATTTCATTTGATATAAGGTAGACAATTTTTCTTAAAAAAATTGTTTTATCCGCGAATTGATATAACGCCCGTGTACATGAGAGATTCACTTGAGAATAAGTTTTCCTTTTCATTTCGAAAGTCGTTTGAGGTGGGGAGCGCATAATAAATAAGCTTGCATACAACCCAATGCAAATTACCCATTGTTCATAAAGCTACCAAATATCCAGACATTGGACAAATTTTTCTTGTTCCTTCTATATACTTAATCCGATTTATTCGAGTGAATTCAGACGTTTCCATTAATACATGAAGTCACTTATCGTTTCAGTCTATGTATGCATCCAAGAAAAACAAAAGTGTATGTATGTATGGAATGGCTGATAAATAGTCTCCACCTTTTATAAATTTGCTTTTATAATAAGCCCACCTTATAAGAATTGCTATCTCTTTTGCTAGTGAAAAAAGCAGCTTGATCATACACCTATGATCTTCATCGTATATTATGCATGCATGTATATAAAGAGTATTGATAGTGGCAACCAATCACAGATCTTCGCTAGTTGAGTCATGATCATAGCACGATCATGACCAAGTTCTATTGTGTAGTTGCAGCCAGCTTTAAATGAAAATACAAACGAAGGCGGTGTAAAAATTAATATATTTTCAGTGCGTACAGGTGTGCAGATGTATTTGAAGATCGTGCGAAGTATGTATGTAAAATAAAATGTAGATGATCTTGAAAAATATGTTTTTACATTACATTAATTTTAATAATTTCAGCCAAAGGAAAAAAGCCAACCACTTGAGTATTGTTAAAAATAAAGATGAGCAAATTCCATACTACGAAGGAACGGATCATGTTGAATGTGATCTTGACAAGATCACTTAGAATTTTTCACACCAGTGAGTAATGTCATTTAATACCCACTTCTCGTTCGTTGTGGTGATTTTCACACTATAGTTCTCACATCAAATCAAAAATCAAATACTGCTCAGTTTTAATGGAACCGTGTGGATTTGGCCTTGAGAGTGTGGTAAAGTGATGTAATTTAATTTTATTATTTACCTGAGGTGGAAATTAATTTTTGAAAAACTTCCAAAAACTTAGCGCATTTAATATTAACGACAGCACCTTGTATAATGAATTTTTGTTAAATCATGAATAAAAATATTTATATGGCATCAAACGCCATCTAGTAACCGAAAATTGCGCTAAAAATGGGTATATGTACTCATAAGTTATTTAATAATATGATAAAGATAAGATTTGCGCATTTTAAGTATCGAATAAAGTTCAAAACGTCCCCTAAATGATCTTTTATGAAAGTTCTGAAAACAGAAAAGACGTACGGCGGAAAAGTAGACAAATTAGGTATTAGTAGGTTTTAGTAGAAATTTTTCATTTTTTTATTATTATTTATATTTTAAATTCTATTCGTATAGAAAAAATCATAGTTGTAGCTTGTAGCATTATTGATAAAAAAAGAAAATAATTTGTTCAAAAACTATAAAAACCATATCAAATATAATTTTCGGTCACTAGATGACTCTGAAACTATTAAGGGTTTACCTTTGTGGGCATACATAGGTTTTATTAGCCTGGCCATGTTTGTTTTTTTAGATTTTACTTAATACTCTGTATTTTGTACAGCTTTTCGTATGGTTATAAGAACCAATGCGATTACTTAAGTTTTTTCTTTGCATAAGATTTACGTAAGGCAAGCTGAAAAATTTAACTTCGATTTAATTACCAAAATACTAGAATGTCGTAACTAAGCAATAAAGTAAAAGGTAGTAAGAAGGTAAAAGGATTTCCAATGAATTTTTCGGTAGACATTCAAAAGTGATATTTATTTGGTGGAGCTTTTCACACTACCATTCCGCTCTACTCCGGTCTGGTGCATGGTGTTTGATTTCCTGATCATGGTGCTAAAAAAGAAACCGATACTCATGAGATCGTGGATCATTACTAGCCCAGCGAACAATATTTATCTTCCGGAATGTTTTATTTTTGAAGATATCTCTGTCTTCTATTATATCGTATTCCTATTGAGGAAAATACTACTTTCGGTAGAAATTGTCCTCATATGCGATACCCCCAGGAGAGATTTTGATGTGACGGCAAGCAAATAAGAATTTAATTCTTGCTAGTAATAAGAAAATGAATCGCGGGGAGGATGATAGTTTATCAACTCGCTATCTTATCCTTCCAGCGATTTACAATCTTATTTGATTAATATTCTTATTATTTGCAAACTTAATATTGTTTGTTTTCAAAACTGAATCCGTTCACCTCGATTTCTTGAAAATCGGTTAGTTATAAAAGACTCCAAATATTGAATGATTGAGGATGGTTTTGAATATCCTTCATACGCACCAATTAAAATAACTTGTGTTGAACCGACGACATTGAAGAAAATGGGCCATAGTTGTAAGTTGGAACTTAGGAACTTATCTATGGACGGAATTTTCAAATGACACTATTGCAAATTTAAATAAATAAGAAGATATATTTGTTGCGACTTTATGATAACAGGTATATTTGTTTTCTTTCATATATACTCCCAATAAAATGATATCGACCCTTTATTAGAAGAAAGAAATTTTTCAGATATGTACCTTCCTTTTCCTTTTATTAGCCCCAGCACGAATTTAATCCTTATCGAATTTTTATTGTCCTTATAATATTTCTCAAGCAATAAAAATACAACAAAGCTACGATAAATTTCTCATATGGAAGAGATCGTTACCTTTTCGTGTGGGAGATCTATCGTCCAAATGTTTGCTGGGAGGAATAGAGGCAGCAAAAGTGTATGTATATAGCCTACATCTAAAAGCTATTATACATCACATTATGTCGTTTCAATAATTAGCTGTCCTGTATCTCTGGTATATAAAATACACTCTAGAGACCTAGATCCAAGAGGGTTCTTCTTTCGCTTCTGAGTTATAAATGTAACGGGGAATTCCCACTTTTCATATAACTTTAGGCCCGACATCAACAGACTTGAGAGATGACTTAAACGGTGATGATACCCTGAACATATTTTATTAACAATATTTATTTCAATTAAACAGGGGAAAGCTTTGGCGATCGGATGTAGCTTGAGCGACTTTCTTGGGTAAAAAAGTGGACTTTTCTACTTCTCGTGGTGATTTTGAGGAATTGGTGCGTCGTGGAAATGACTTCCTATGAGAAAAATGTTCATAGCGTAGAGTACCTAGTAATGGACACGCAAAAAAGAACTGCATACATAGGTATATGAGAAATGTAGTAGCTGGGGTGTATGTGACCCAAGTGCATGAAAATGGGTGTTCCGTACCCTTGAAAGTTTCTCGGCGCGACCTTTAATTTGATATGCGGCATGCCGTATTGAAACCACCCTCCTCCCACCGGGTGTTCCTACCCCAACCCTATAAGTATCCAGAGAAAAATTAATTTTCTTCTCAAAATTGTAGCTAGTAATGAGCTGAGAAGAACACTGAAAGCCGTTTTCCGATCGGACATAATCCTACCGAGTTAGAGCTGATCTAAAGTGCAAGTGTGGGTACTGAAACATCTTCTCAGGACCTAAGAAATTCGATTCTGTACTAGGTTTTCCAAAATTTACTAGATCGCCAGCTAGGTAACCAGCATGAGTATCTGCCTTTAAATTTTGCGATTGATTTCAAGAGATAACTGTTAATTATGATGATCCTTAATTAAAAACAATAGATTTAAAAATCATCGTACATTTTCGCCAGACTAATCATCAAAGCCGTATAGACAAGGAACGTCCCAAATCAAAGGTTACTAATGACGATATCCGACACATCCGATAGGTAATGCAGAAGCAAGTCACACCATTAGTATTGGCTTTGCTGCATTAATTGAAATTTAATATCTCTAAATATGTACGTAAAAAAAAATGCATAAAGTGTTCTACCGCATATTGGGCAAATATGAAATTGTGAAATTTTACTTGTACAAAATTTTATATGATTTCAAGCGATAAGTTTCTGCCTGTTACCGGCAGGGCAGAGCACTGTAAAAACAACAACAACACTTTGCTGCGGGTGCAAACAAAACAGACGTTCGGCATAAAAGTCAATGTGTTGTGTGTGTGTTTTACATTCGCGGATAATTTATTGCTTTTTTACTGATCCCATTACGATCACATGAAGTCACGTCTTAGTAAATTTGATCCATACCGGCGCGAATTTTTCAATCGTTTGTTTACCGGCACCAGACCGTTTCATGTTTACATTAATCGATTCACATTTTCTGCCTTTTTATGATAAAATGCCGCAAGATCATTTATTTAAAACATTTATGTTGAAGAAATCTGATCAGCGAATATAAAATAAAATTCTGAAAATCTTGAATATCATGATTATAAGTACCGCGCGTATATATGTATGCAACGAGAGCTAATTGATTATTGACTGAGATGTTTGAGTTACCTAAGAATAACCTTCTAAGAGCCATAAAAATGCTGTAAAATCAGAAATGCCTTTGGAGTACTTACTGCTGCCGTACAATAAAGATGTCTGAAGAGAATGAAGTTACGATTGTCAACTATCATGATGAATATATATAATTGGAAATATTGTTCCTGAAACACGGGGAGAAATATAAAAAGTGGCTCACATGCTTGCCTAATGCATAACAGCACATTATGCACCTATATATAAGAGAACCCTTCAAATGGACTATAAGTATTGCCACGCGGGAGCTTTTTTTTGTTGTCATCGAAATTTTGTATTTATATTATTGCGCGTCCAACAAATGCTCACTCGTTGAAATCGGTGACGTAAAGTCTTCAGCCAAAATTTTGTTAAAAATTCTATGAGCTATAGGCCTATAGATTTTTCCACGAAGAACTTAAAATGTAATCGATTTTTACGAAGGATGGCTCATTCGACAAGCAATAAAAAAAAAAGATGTGTAAAAGAAATTTTGAAAAAAAATATTTAGACCAAAAATTAGACCAATAAACCCGAAACAAGTGGTGCCGACCATAAGGTACCGGTTTTTTGGACATATCTGGATGGCCAGGGAATCTTTCTCGGCCAAACATTGTAGCCTTATTTCTCTTATTATTGCGCATCCAACGAGTACTCACTCGTCGAAATCGGTGATATAAAATGTACACCCGAAATTTCGCAAAACAAAAAATCTGGAAACCAGTTTTACGCAAATATCTCGCAAGTACCAACAGATATTTCTATAAAATCCACCAAAATTTTTTAAAATAGAACATAAAAACTGTTCTTATGTGGTTCAATTTTTCTTCCATTCATTATAAATTATGAAAAAAGTTTACCTATGTACTTGGAAATATGATTTGTTACCAATTTAATTAAAATCACTTTTTTATTCACACATTTATTCCACAGATAAATTTTAATTTTGATCTAATACAAAAAAATTCTTCGAAAATATTTCTTTCAAAAGACAGTTTTGTATAAGCTAACAAACATAATAATGATGAAAAAAATTGTTGCAAACACGCACATAGCTCGAATTGTGATGTTTGTGTTATGCATCCTTGTCACAAGGATATTTATATCTGTTGGTCGGTTTCGTTGAAATAAATCGTAAAGAATCCTGTTAATCAAGAGATTCGCCACAGAAACTTTATATTTCTGGAGTTTTTCTGATTCCGCTGTGAACACAAGTTGTTGATCTCTGGAGCGAATTTTCATTTCTGGATCTGCGCTGTATTCATTTTTTCCATCTTTAGATTTTTCTTCATTACACTCTAGAACTGCACTATTTTTTATAGATTCGTTTAAAGTATCAAATTCTCGTTTTATTGTGTCCAATTTTGTTATCAATTCCATAAGAATTAACTCTGTTGACGACATTTTCAGAAGAAATTCTTTTCTATAGTAATTGAATATTTTTTAATTGATTGAAAATCAAATAAGACAATGTGATTCTACTTCAGTTCACCACAACCAACTGAATTTGAAGCCCAACAAAATTACGTCTTTAGTTGGTCTTTTAAAAAAATGCTAGGAGGGATAACTGGTGTAGTACTGTTCATCTTTGCCTATACCCCTAACCAAAGTATTTTATTTATTTAAATGTAAAAATAACTGAAGATGACATAAATAAACAGAATTCTTTTGAATCATGAATGTGTTATACCATGGCGTATTGTAATTAGATAGATGTTTACTTAATCAAATATTATGATAACATGCGCCGACTGAAATCCGAAATCATATTATGTATAAGAGGGCAGATAATAAAATCCATGTATTGGAGCATTGCTCCAATATATGTATGTATGTAGTATATAAACAAGTTGAAATATCTTTTATGCACTCAAAGCAGAAGTCCGAAGGGTATATATCTCGCTGTAAAGAGGAGTTTTCACACTTTGTGCTGCCCCTTGAGGTATAACATTAAGAGCGGGTGTAGCATTCTTTAGTTAACGTTCCCCTTTCTTTGCAAGTATCAATAGATTTCCCGCCAAGGATTCCACCTAAAATGGTGGTAGATCAACATAATCTTGTGACTAATTTTATTAGTGACATCTCTATCTTTAATCGGTTATTGAGGATCTCTAACATATTTTGTACAATATTTTTAATATATATACTAATAATAAAAAAAAATCTCTCCCCAACCTTCCTCCGTTTAACTGAAATAAAGATTGTTAATAAAAAGCTAGATGGTGTTCACTACCGGCCTACCCTTAATGATCAGAGAATTGTCCTGCATAGAACCCGCTCTCGATTTGGGTCAAATTACCTCTTTGGGCAGGGAGCCAGCCTCTGGAACTCACTCCCGGAATCTGTCAGAAGAGCTGGTACCTGCCAGGAAATTAAGGAGAGAGTACGGAAAACTGTTAACTAAATCGATGGCGGTGGTGGGGCACCTGCACTTTGCTATCATTAATATAAAAAAAAAAAATTGTTTATCAGTTGATGAGTTGTATTTTATTTATTTTTATTTTATTTATTTGTTCTTTTAGTTTTTAAGTTTAAGTTCTACTGTCAGCTGTTAATTTACCTTTTTCATTTGTTTATTGGTATTTGCCATTCTACTTCCATACTTTAAGTGCCTTAGGCTCTCTATTGTTTGACTTCATTGTCTGACTATATTACTGTAATTGCTTTCTACCGTAATGAGTCTGTTCATTGCTCCTTTCTTGGTTTACTAACAACTTTGTATTTTATCGATTACACAAACTAGCCATTACTTACTCGATGTACCTAACGTTGTAACGTAGCGTAAGCTGAGGTTCTTTAATAAAAGATTTTGCTATTCTATTCCAAAATATGTTCAGAGTATCATAAAGGCTCGTTTAAGACATCATGACTGTTCATGCCGAGCCGCAAATAGGCATTTCCCTTTCCTTATATGAGACATACATTATATGGACACATTACACCGAAATGAATCGAAATGGATCGAATCGAAACGGAAGTTGGGCAAATTTCAACTTTTACGGATGACATAACCTAGAAAAATCATCTGTAAAGGTTGGTTTATGCTCAAAGATGGATGAAAGAGCTTTTGTCTTAGAATATATAGCAAACAGACAGATTTCGCGTAATGAATTCTGGTTTTCATACTTTTATTAAATTTCACAAAAGAATTTTAAATTGAGTAAACCTGTTCATAAAACAAAAGCACATTTGAATAATCATACCCTAGTTTTTACAATAATTACTTCCGGCATCTCACTTACTCCTATGTATAATGTCCTGATCTTAAAAAAATTACGCTCATATACACGAATTATACACGATTCACCCATTCCTGTTTGCTATATATTCTAAGGCTTTTGTTGAGGAAATAAAAAAAACATTAATTTATAAGACAAAAAATATGCTTACATGGATGGTAGTAAATCGAAAAGACAAAATATGGCAAAATTTTAAAGTCAAGTCTTCGGAACCGAACGGATCAATTGTACCTACTATGCATTCGCGGAGCGGAATTTGTTGGATCGCATCGTATCGAATCGAAACGTCGGAATTGTGTTTGGCACTTAAACGCATTTATAAAGTGCCAAACCCAATTCCGCCGTTCCGATTCAATTCGATCCGTTACGTGCATGAGCACAATTGTTCCGTTCAAACTTACCATCAATTTTAAATTTCTCATTGAAATTTTTCCAGATTTTGTCTTTTCTTTTTACATCCATGTAAAATTTGTTGCCTTTGTCATAAGGCTCTTCATATTTTTTAATTTCTTCAATAAAAACTTCTTCATCTATCTTGAGTTATACACAAACATTGTACAGGTAATTTTTCTAGGTTATGTCATCCGTAAAAGTTGAAATTTGCTCAACTTCTCCGTTTCAATTCGATCCGTTTCGATCCATTTCGGTGTAATGTGTCCAATTGCACGCACGTCTCACATAAGCAAATTTGAGATTTGTTCGTATCGGATCGAAACGGTGCAATTGTGTTTCCCACTTAACTATTGACCTTAACCCAACGAGGTAAGAACTAAAGGAGACGCAAATGAGAAAATATCACGTACCCATTTCTAACACATTGACACTGATATTGTTTGTACATAAGCGCCGTAAAATTTGTACACCTGTACACAATTGTACAACATATTCGCAATTTTAATCGCTTTTATTTTCACATGCTTAAAAGTATTTACTGAATTTGCAAACATGAACATAAAAAAGTTAATAATTATGAAGAAAAGTTCAGTGATAAAAAGTTTTTTAGTAATATTTGCTTCGTGCCCCTACGGTTATTTCATGAGAATTCCTGCATCAATGCGCCAAGCCCAAATCAAACCAAATCTAAGTATGGATCTGACAGCAAAGACCAAAAATGGTGGAATGAACATACACAAATTCAGGGCAATTTTGGGTACGCTCATGTACACGGATCGTACATATGATTGCATCTCCTTTAGTTATTACGTCATTGCCTTAACCACCAATTTGGATGAACCCTGCCCCGAATCTTGGACACAGGAAATATTAAAGAGCAAATACGAAAAATAGTTCTTTTGAGCATTTTAAACAGCAAAAAGCAGAGAAAAGCAGCTCTGACTCTTGAACAGATCGTAAATATACAAAATTTGGGCACGGAGATGGCATATAATATGCTGATTTGGTCATCCACTTCACACAGTCGTCACAGTTCGCTGTTGGGTTTGACTACTTTCTTCAGTGGCCAAGTCCAATTTGAAAAAGAAGAAGAAAAAAGAATCTTTACGTCATGATGTGAGTATACAGTGAGACACAGTTTAGATGGAGATTAAATTGATCAAGATCATTCCAAAATGGTTGATGCGTGAATAAAAGATTTTCAATTGAATAACTAATTTTGAATTTGAGGTTATGCCATCATTTTAAGTACCTAAACTGATGTAGTTTGAATTTTATCATAATTTATGAACATTTTGAAAAATAAAACAGATTCAGTTGTTTTTACATGCGAACAGCATTGACAGTGACACTGAAAATTCAACATTATCTCACACTTATACATCTGCATGTGAAGAGTACACAGGCAGTCAATGCGGAGGACATTACGGATGCGGTGGATCTTTTCGGCAAGAACTTTAAAATGGGAGAGGCTTTCGAGGATATCCATGAATTGCTAATGGGATAAAAATATATGCAAGCAAGATTCTCATAATTTCAAATACCCAAAAAATAGTGGTGGGGGCTAAGAGGCCTGAAATATTTCCGACTACCCCCAACAGAGGGCTCTGGAAAAAGAATGTTTTGATAAATACGGATGACGTTACAGTACCGTCACTTGCAAGCTTGAAACATCACAGATCATGGTGGTCCTGGTTAATACCATAAGTACTGTCTTGAATTTACTACAAGAACCTACAGAAAGCTTATAACAGCAAAAGCACAGTTTCGTCCTTGACAGTCAATTAAGGCTATATTACGTTTTTGCAACGAAATCAAAAATCATATGGCAATGCCGGCGCGTTTTGTCGAACTGGGTAGACCCAATCGAGTAAACCTGATCTGGTTACTGAATCGCGCAACGGCATGAGGACTATAGCAAATGAGCTTCAAAGTTTCCCCTGTATATGAAAAGAGGATAGGGGGACAACATTCTGGCTTGACTTCAATTCGCAATTTTTTACCGATCGGTTAGCGATATATTAAAGTAATGAGTGCGCATGCACCAAGAGTTTCTTGCTTACAGAAAATTCATTTACATAGCAAATTACTAGAACATATGCGCCTGTCCAACTTATACTCTGTACAGTTCCATGGAGTACAATTTTAAAAGTGCCAGTACCCCCCTCAGAAGTTGACGGTCTTTTTTGTGCATAAGGTACTGACATACTGCAGTTTGTACCAGATTCATATTCTGAAAACAGCCATATAAAATTCCATGTGCACACAGGATTGCGAATACGAGTCATACGAATGCTACTGCGCCATATAAAACACTTAGCTGACCTCGTCGTCGCACACTATCAAATGAAAAAAAAAGCATTTTGTCACTATTGGCGTGGGCACTGATCGTATGCCTGCAAGATTTGTCTGGCGATGGATAAGACTGTGTTACACATCTTTTGTAAATGTTCCACGATAGCTGGGTGTAAAATGGCAACCTTTGATAAAACACCACGGCAGGACCTTTGTGAGCTTTTTAAGGACTGTCTTTCATTAAATAAATGAGAGAGTTAACTCAATAGGTCAGGCCCTCCTAGTCGTCATATATGTATATCGCACTAGATACCTCAACATAGTCTCCCTCTATCTAAAAAATATATTTAATGTAAAACATTTATTGTAAAGTTTTTGTAATACTTTTGAATATAAAACAAAGTCTAAAAATAAATTCAATAGTTCTGTACCTCTAAATTTCTACCATATCATCAATACGATTCTATACTAAGTACATAGTTATTGCTGGAAATTATGACTAGACTGTGATAATGAAGGAAAATTTTCAGTCCTAGGAGGATGATTAAGGTTTCCTTGCAACGTTGGTTCCACTGAAACTCCTAAATTGATGGGATGAATAATAGTGTCCTGCCCGGCTTGCTGAAGAACGTATACAACAGCTTGTTCGTTGCCACCGTGACCTTGCATTAATATATGACGGGCTCTCTGTGTGTCTGTTACTAAATCTTGCAGGTGATTCAGGATCTGATCGTATCTTTGGATAATCATGTTTCTGTAATTCGGTGGTGGTGGAAAATGTACTGGATTATGATTGTTTGGTTCTTGTTGTTGTTGCACGGATGGACGTTGCAGTTGATGTTGCAAAATACTGTTATTCCCAATTAATTGATATGGATTATGATGCAAAACATGCTGTGATTGATCTCTGAAAGCTTAAGATGATACAATAATGTTATTAGGGACTTTTAACAAAACTGGTGTATTTTTTTTACCAGTTTGTCCTAATGGGATATAGCTCGGTTGATGTTGTTGAAAATTATAATGTCCATAGGCTTGCTGTTGTACATGTTGATTTTCACAGCATTGTGTTCGAACAGTTGGCGCCAAATTGGATGATGAGACAATAGATTGAAGTTGCGTTTGAGAAAACAAGGATGGATTTTCCTCTTGTCTTAAATGTTGATTCTCTTGAGATATTCTGAGGAGATTATTATTTGGTACATGACTAGACTGTGTAGGTCTTGTATGAATTTGATTCTCTAAAATTAGTAAATAGTTTCAAAATTTGTAAGAAAAAATGTATTTCGGGGTTGCACAAAAATAGCTGTCCTAGAAGTTAGACTTCATGCCTCTCGCTATACTCTGCGGAAAGGTCATAATGATCTTCAGGGTTTCTCAATGATTATACTTATCTAGGAGAAAAATTCAAGTTTAGCCTTTTACCCAGGTATTTAGCCTGATTACTAAAAATGATATTTTCGCCTAGTTTGAGTTCTAGTAGTCGTATGTAGACTTTTCCTAGTAAAAGATTGTACGGAAGTCTTATGGGATTTGACATCATGCATCATGTAGTAATCAGGGGGTGCTGAATGCTTACAGAAATCTCGCATAAAATGCAAACACCAGAAAAAAATTATTAATGATCGACAAATTGTTTTTTTTTTTTTTTTAATTTGACATATTTTGTGCAACCCTGTACGCAACATTTCACATACCTTGAATAATAGGCGCTGCAAATGTTCTACCACAAACATTTTGCTCTGCAGTCAATCTTTGCCTTGCTGGGAAAATGTTGCTTAAACTAGAATGATTTCCATGATATTGTGATGAATAAATAGGAACTGTAGATGATGGCGGAAGTAGTGGTGGTGGTGGTGGTGGTGCAGAACGTTTTCTTAAATATTGTGGCTGGAAAGCATTATTACTGGGAATGGCATGTTGAATACCAGAATGTTGACTGCTGCTCATATCTATACTATTCGACAAATCTACTCTATCATAAGTGGGCTGATTAAAATTTGTTTGGTTTCCTAAAATAAAAACATTTTTTTGTTTCAAAGTTTCAAAGTTTGAAGTTTAGAAAAGCAAAATAACCTGGAAATTTTTGAGGTTTTCCAACGGCCGGAGCAACAATTGAAGTCGGCCGTATCGGTTGTGATCTTTGACAGTTAGCTAATAACCGTGATCTATCTGCTGGAATAATTTGAATATTTGGTAACGTTTGCCTTATCATGGGATGAGTAGATTCTGTTCCACTAAATTCTGAAAAATAGTTGGAATTTGTTGGTCGTTCTATAAATTGTGTTGGCCTATTTGGCTGCAAACTTGATTGGGTAGAAGATGGCGGCAATGAAGTCATTTTATTATGATTTTTACTGCCGGTATTTGTCGTACATTCAATTTTATTAGTATTTCTTAGCATAGTGCTTGAGTTTTGTTTTGTGTTGCGCCCACTTGTTGAAGGAAACATTTTCTGTCTAGTTAGTTCATCCAAGGTACTAAGGCTATTTCTTTTCAAGGATCTTGTATTACAGGGAATATCGATTAAAGTTTGATACTCCCGAACCCGACTAGCAGGCAACTGTTGTTGATTTTGGAATTGAAAATTTTTGCTGGACGTAATCCCTGTATCCGGAGGAACTTTACTATTTTGACGACTTCTACTTGAATTCCATTCTTTGTTGAATGATGATGATAATTGTAATACTGGTTGCCGTAGAATATTTTTATCGGCTGCTATAGATGTTTCTGCTAATGTTCGTTGTGATATGTTCTGTTTAATAATAGGATTGGGTATATTTTTCGTTTTATCTATGTCATAAGTGCTATTAGAAATAGTGTTTAATATAGTCGGCGATTGAATAGATCCTAAAAACGTTTCTTTTAAATTTGGCTGCTTTTGTGATGAATAACCACCTGGAGGGTGGTGATTCGATTGCGATGAACAAAACTGATTTTGGTTTTGTACAATTTTCTTTTTCTTCTCAGTTAAATGCTGTTTTTTATAGTACCGAGGAAAATCACGATTTATTGTTTTGTCTGCTAATTTTAAAAATGAATCACTGTTTCGATCATATGACGCACTAAATATACGCCTTAAGATTCTTTGCTTCATTTGAGGTGATCGAGATATATTCACACTGGAATTTCGACGAGTTTTTAGGATTTTTTTATTTTTATCGATATAATATAAGAAATTAAGATTTTTGGAAAATTTTAAACTTTTAAATGAATTAAGCTGAAAAGAAAAATACATATATTTTGATTAATGGTAAAAATAAAAAAATATTATTTGGAAAAGTAGAGGGTACATACTCGTAATGATTTTCTATAGTGTTTTTCTCTTGCTTTGTTTGTTATGTTACTATATGAAAATATTAATAATGTTGATTTAAATTAATTTAATTTCGACAATATAAAATATACCTTTTCAAAAGAATATATCTCTTTTTAAGTGGTAGATCTTCCTGTCTAATTTCTTCTGAAATTAAAAGAGATTTTACATATTTTTATTTGTTTTAATAATTGAGAAAAAAAGATTTCTTATGTTTGAACATTAATAATAGAAAGTCAAAAAATGTCGCCTACAATTAAAAAACTTGCGTCATTAACAAATTTGTTTCATACTTTATTTTACTAATGTCTTATTATGTCTTTATAGAGGAATACTTTATTGCCTATTTAGTGTTGTAGTAAAAAACTTTCTATTTTAATGATTCATTAATAAGTAAAGGCGTTACTCAAGGTTCAGTTTTAGGCCCTTCGCTTTTTATGCTATTTTTCTACTTTTCTTAGGTAATGAGAGATGTAAGGTTATAATTATCTAAATACCTAAATGCTTAAAACTTACAGTGTGTTCAGAGACACTTCCAAACAGGCACGCATGCACGGAATGGGGAGAGCTAATGGGGCTTAAGTCCCTCCAGAAACCAATCAAAACAGCAAGGAGAAAAGAAAATTGATATGAATATGCAAAATCAAAATTATTTTTAATTTTGTGTGTAACTGGCCAATCTATATTTCTCTATCTTTTATATATTCGATATGTCAAAACCGTAACATCAAGGTAGCATGAAATTTGCGAACACTTTTTAAAGTTCTACAGCCAGTAGAATTAACAATTGGAAAAAATTTGGCTGGCATACGTTTACCAGGATTGAAGGAGTACAATATCGATACAAAGTACGAGTATGTGCCAGGCCAAGATTATGATGGTGCAACATCTATGAACGGAATATTTAAAGGTTCTCGTGCTGAAATACTGCTGTACTGCCATAAAGATACCTTCCATCAGAAATGCGTTTGCATCAGCTTGCCTTAAAGTCAAACACAGAACAGTGGGCTCCGAGCAAGAAAGGACGAAACTTAAGCAGCTTTTTCGAACAAGATGCGTAGAAAGCTCTATTAGTGTGCCAACTATCTGTGCATTATCCTTAGAGGAAATACAGATGACAAAGTACCCTCGTCTAATGTGATTCTTCTTCTGAAAAGGAGAATTCAGAGTTTATAATCTCACTATTGTGTTCTGAGGAGCTCTTTAGCTATTCGTTACCATTAAGCAGAATTAATCAAACTAGTGATTTTGATTTATGTACGGCTTTACAACATGATACGTGAGTTATTTCTATTATATGTATCTAACATTAGAAGAAAAGGAGAACAAGAATTCTCCTAACTTTTTAAAGAAGGCCACCAAAAGAGCACATTCTTTCGAAACGTCAATAAGCTTAGCTAACTAGTCTTGCAAAGAAACAAACTATAAAAATCTTATAAAAGAAAATTACTATCCCTTTACCATCTATGACGGATGGGAATAACAATTTTTTAGTCTAGAAGAAATTTACATAGAGAAATACACATACAATAGTCACTATATGTTAGCAGAATTCGATCTCTGTTATCAATAGCGCGAGTCTATCAAAAAACCCAATAGATACTTTAAACACAATATACAGAACACGAACATCAATGTTTTTGTTTTGTTGCAAATATTTTGTACATTAATGGTAAGCACAAGTACAACAGATAAAGCGTTCTAAATACTTCGGAGAATCAAGATATACCTACCTAAGGAACACTATGAGAGAAGCCCAATTAAATGGCTTCGCCAATCTCAACATTCGTCGAGAAATAAATGTTGATTATACCGCGAAGTGATTAAGGTTTTAAATTAAAAAGGCCCCAGAAAGCTTAATTTTGTACTGTAAAATATCTAAATAACAAATATAAATTAAAAATTATGTTAAGAGGACGGGTGGGGGGTGGTGGTCTCGCCCACATAAAACTCTGAGTATTTCCTGAAATGGCAACAAACCAGGCTACTGTGCTTCGACGCAAAGATCGCTTTATTCCATTGAGAAAAATTAGTTTTCCTATAAGCTTACTTCTGTCAACGGCAGATGTTTTTTATGCTTTGAATATGCTACTACTGCAAGCATATAAAAAAAACTTAAATTTTGTTTATATCTAGAGGTAATATCAAGATCCAGTAGGAAAATTCGATCATCCTACTAGTTATCGAAGAACGCTCTTTTAGCATAATAGAAGTGCTGGTTATCAACTCCATATGACCTTTCTTTATTTAGGCATCATGTCATTATAGAGAACAGCACTCGTTTGGAACTTCGAAATGATCAGAATTGCAGCTCTCGGTTTTACATAGCCCGAAATCATCTCATAAATGCATAGCTCCTTTTTGGCTCAGTATAATCATAAAGAAAGGTCTCCTGTTTAGCTCAAAATGATAAATTGGGCCCCTCTTTGTAATTGTTCTACTGAATCATTTTAGGGCAATTTTTTTTTTTTTTAGAAACATTTCGCAAATTAAATTAAACCTAAAAAATATCATTTTATCGATATTTGGATAAATATGATTTCTGGATCATCGTTACTAATAATGCTTAATAATAATGCTTTCTTTTTAAACAACAACCACTATTATACCTACATAGAATAAAATGAATTACACATAATTAAATGCAATCTATCCCCCTTATCTCTGCTCCAGAATTGCTATTTTTGGAGTTGCAGTTGGAGCAATATCGAATTCTAACCAAAGTTTTGTGTTCCTCCTAATTTTTTCTACTGGGGAATTACTGGACTGATTTTATATTTTATTTCACTGTTGAAGCGATAATTTACATGGGCAAATTGACGCTGACTATATTTTATCCCAGGAATATACTATACCCAACAGGAAATGGGATCAAAATAACATGCTTCCGAGAGACCTCTCAAAGGACGTAAAGGGTGCTCTCTTTTGGCTCCCCTTTTATTGTAATTCAATACGGCGAAGTACTAAAACTTTTACTCGAATAATCTATTGCTCGCCTAGCTCTCGTCGGACTAGATAAGTACAAAGTGAGCATTGCATATTTTTATAACCTAGATGAAATCTATAGGATATTACTACTAAGTTTGTCATTCAGTTTGTAACGCATAGAAATAATGCTGCTAGAGAAAAATGGATTACACCCATGAATAATATTAAAAGTTATTTTGATTTCTGCAAGTCCGCCTGTGTGCACGATACTCGAGAACGCGTTTACTTTGAGAACTGAAATTTTGCATACGGGATTTTTAAAAAAAAACATAAAACTAAGTTCGAAAATGAGACAAATCAGGTAACTTCGTGGGGTTGCCAAACAAAAATTTCGTCTTTCACTATATATTTGACTGAGAACGCGTTATCGTAGTGGGCTGAAATTTTGTACACAGCGTTTTTATACCCTAGATGAAATCTATAGGGTATACTAAGTTTGCCATTCCGTTTGAAACGCACAGAAATAATGATGGTAGAGCAAAATGGATTGGACACCAACGCATAATATTAAAAGTTATTTTGATTTTTGGATGTCCGTCTGTCCGTCTGTCCGTCTGTCCGTCTGTCCGTCTGTCCGTCTGTCCTTCCGTCCGTACGCACGATAACTCGAGAACGCGTTCACTTAGAAAGCCGAAATTTTGTACACGGACATTAAAAAAAAAAGTAAAATTAAGTTCGAAAATGAGACAAATCGGGCAACTCCGTGGGGTTGCCATACAAAAATTTCGTTTTCCACGATATACTACCTGAGAACACGTCGACATAGAAAGCTGAAATTTGGTATATTGTGTTTTCCTACTAATAGCAAATAAAATTTTAAAAATGAACTAAATCGGGCAACCCCTTCTTGGTGTTTCCATATAAAAAATTTGGTTTTTTACATATACTTCGAAAACGATCAGTCCTAGATATTTTTATTGTACCAAAAACTTCTTCAGAATAAGAAATCCTATAAAATTGGTTATAATCATTTTTTCAGTCCGACGAGCCGTTCTAGAAATATATGCGAGAAACCAATGCAAAAAATCAAAATTGCTCAAATGGGTGACCATACGAACTTTCATACTATGCATTCATCTAGGGTATCATAAGAATTGGTCTTTTAGACCAGTTCTAGCTTTTTCACTTGTTATATAGTAAATATAATTTCAAAAACTGGCTAAATCGGGCAACCTCTTCTTTGTGTTGTTATATAAAAGTTTAGGTATTTTACGTATACTGTGGAAACTATCAGTCCTCGACATTTTTATTGTACTGAAAAATCCTTCAGAATATGAAATCCTATGAAATTGATAATAATTGTTTTTTCTGTTCGACGAACCATTCTACAAATATATTATATGCGAAAAGCCACTTCAACAATCTAACTTGCACAGAGAGGTGACCATCAGTACGTTTACAAGAATACTTGAAGTATACTTCAAGTAGAGATCAAGTAATTAAAATATCGATTTACTTGAAAAAATTCATGTAAACGCAGCTTCAGTAGATACTTGAACATTTTTCATGTTTGTGAGTTATGAAAACGGAGAAGAGGAACGAGAAGAAGATTATTGTTGATAATTCAGGTTGTGATTTTTAGCAGTTTTCTCAAAATATTTATCTAAAAATCCGTTCCTATGTATTGAACCTACACAGTAAAAAATGTGCACTATTGTTGCCACAAAGCTTAGGTATTTTCCTAAAAATGTAGGTAATATTCCCTAAAATATAGGGAATATTTACTACATCAATGTTTACGGTAATATCGGCATCCTACATCGATGTAAAATTGAGTTAGTAAAGTAAAGTCTCGACCTCTGAACGAAGCACTTGTTGTTTTTATTGATCACCCGGTTAAATTTTTCCTTACAATTCATCTATGGTACCGTAAGAATTTGTCTTAAATCAATTCTAGCTTTTTTACTTGTTGTATTCTAAAATTATTGCTCCCTTAGACTCTCGCAAGGGGGGCTCGCAATATTTTCTGCTTGATAGGGTCCCCATGGGTATATTATAAGGAATTTGAGTTTGTTTAAATGCATAAAAATGCAGATAATTTAAAAAATCTCTAATAAGTATAAATCAATTTTTTTTTGCGTTACTATTGTGTTTTTCACTTATAGTCTGCAATGCATACCTCGTGATGAATTCAATTACAATACTCCCAAGTGGAAACAGAATTTTGTCTTAGAGCCTGTGTGAATTTTTGAAACAATTTGACTAATCATATATGTATGTATGTATGTATAGAGATAAAATTTAAATCACTTACTTCCATATTTAATTCCTCTATTTGGCTCATTTTCATCAGAATCATCAGAAAATCCATAAAAGTCGGACAAAAAATCTGATGATAGTGTATCACTTATAAATTCTTCATATGAAAGGTTTGCGTCAGACGAATATTCTTCGTCGATTGATGATCTAGCGATTTTCTGGCGACTTTCATATTCCATATCTATACAGTAAGAAAAATTATGTTGTTTTTAGTAGAAGAAGATAATATTGACACTAGCTAGATGTGTACATAATATCTATCCATGGAAATAATTTTTTAGATTGACTCTACATTATATACATACACATATATCTACTACACATATTTAATATACCATTTTTAGCTCACAAAAAATTTTTTTTAATGTAATTTTCTTAGTGATCTTCATATTTTATGTGTTGGGGGGATTGTGATTTCCAAGTTATGATTGCATTAAAGATATGATATGTTTTGAGTGTTTTTTCTCAAAAGCTAATTGAATAAAATAAACAACACAGCACATTGCCACTGAGATCGTAAATGATATCCTTATGAGGTAAGATATTTATAATGGGGGTGAGTTGGATCCCTCAAAAAAATTATTGTTTTTCTTTTATCGTATGGGATATCAATTGATTTTGATTTCAAGAATTCCAAAAATTTTTTTCCAAAATTCTTGGTGACTTGGTTATAAAAATATAGCCAAAATGTGCGTAAAAATACCCCCCCTTACTGATCTTATAGGTTTCCAAAGCTACAATCTTGATATTATCAGAGTTAGTAAGTATTTTTCAGTCTCATATAGTTGTTGAAAAAACATTTTTTTGTGTTAACTTGTAAAGGAGGATTTACATTATGATGGCATGCATTTTTATCCAGAAATTGTGAAGGACTATGTAAAATTTGCAAAATTTTTACAAATTTCTCACTACCTAGTACTATAAAAAGTGACAAATATATTTTTTGTTCAATTTTGCCACTTCTTTTAAGTTTTCGGATCTTGTCTAATTGTCACGAAGCAAGTTGCAAATTTTAGACAGCGAAGTAAACAGTTATTCTACCGTTGTGCAGTTAATAGTAAGGTTATTTTACAATAAATAATTATGTTGGAGTAGCCTAAATAAGTTCCAAAGGGGAATGCCCAGTTTTCATATAACTTTAGGCCCGACATCAACAGACATGAGAGATAACTTAAACGATGCATTATGATACAATGAACATATTTTATTAACAATGTTTATTTCAATTAAGCGGAGGAAAGCTTTGCCAATCGAATGTAGCTTGAGCGACTTTCTTGTGTGAAAAAGTGGACTTTTCTACTTCTAGTGATTGCGCGAAATTGGTGCATCGTGGAAAAGGCTTCCTATGAGAAAAGTATTCACAAGAGAGCACTAATGGCCATGGAAGAAAGAACTGCAAAAATATATGCGAAATGTAGTAGCTGCGGTGTATGTAATCCAAGTGCATGAAAATGGGTTTTCCAGCGGCAGAAACGCCACGAGAAAGTTTTCTGAATCGGGAAAATATACACCAACAATAACAATAACAATAATAATTTATTTCCGTACAAAGATTACAAAATCTTATTGTACAAAATGAATTAGGAAAAAAAAAATATAATAAGAAAAAGTATAAAATGAAAAATATAACTAAAGTTAAAAATAAGATAAAAAGCAAAAGCAAAAAGTTAATTATTTAAAACAAAAAGAAAAACTAAGGTACAAGGAAGAACAAAATAAAATACACTAGATTACACTAAACTAATACAATATGAAAAAGAAGAGAGAGTAATATTGAACAGAGATTAGATAGAAGATAGATAAAAAGATATAGACTAAAAGCTGAGAGACACTCAAACTGCCAATGATTTTTAATTTAATAAGCTCTGCAAAAGTCGTGCATTGAACATCACATGATAAAATATTCCACTTGCGAATGCTTTGGAAAAAGTAAGAACGCTGTCCATACCGCGACCTGCAACGAGGGATCAAGAGATTCTTATGTCTAGTCGATTGCAAGAAATTCAGTTTCTCGAAAAGATACGATGGCTTCCGATTGTATATCAGTTTATGTAGAACTTTTAATCTCCGTTGGGTTAAGTAACCCTCTAGAGGGCAACCAAGCAAGGTCGATATATAAGGCGATATGTGACTGGTCCGAGGCAGCCTGAATACGTAGCGTAACGCGTCATTGTATGTAACCAGGAGTCTTCTACGACACACTGAGTCCAGAGATGAGAATATTACGCAACCATAGGTAAAATGAGGTATTACCAGGGCTTTAACCAGTTTTTTTTCGCATATGAAGCGAAAGTAAGTTAGAAGTAAGCCACAGCTGCCGTAGACACCCATATATTTTTCCAATTGCAGTACTGATATGGTTGCAACAGGAGAACTGCGAATTAAGCTCAAAACCCAGGCTCTTTGCAGAATCCACATAGGGAAGTCTGGTGTTATTTATAATTACTGGTGGTAAATTATCAGTATCAATGTCTTTTCTATACATCGCCAGACAATTTGATTTAACAGGATTTAGTTCTAAGCTATTTTGTACAGACCAATCATACACACGCTGGAGATCTTCATTCAGTCGGCATACGCAATCCTCTGTTAAGCTAATTGACCTGCTAAGATACATCTGCACGTCGTCAGCATACAGATGTATTGCAGCGTCATATATTACGTCGGTCAGGTCATTTATATAAAGACTGAACAAGAGTGGGCCAAGTATTGATCCTTGGGGGACACCACTATATAAATTCGCAACGTCAGAGAGGGAGCTCTGTACTTTTACAAGTTGGCTACGTCCGCTTATGAAGCTCTTGAATAGCTGAACAGCAGATGAAGACAAAAAGAATCCTTGAAATAGCTTTTTCAGCAGCTTATCATGATTAATAGAGTCAAATGCTTTGCTGAAATCGAGCAATACGAGAATTGTAAGATGGTCATTATCTAGAGCTTCGTGAACATCCGACGAAATTTTAAGCATAGCAGTTTCACAGCTATGATTTGGACGAAATCCAGACTGCCATGTACTCAAGTAGCCGTTTTTATTTATGTAGTCGATGGTCTGCATATACATAATCTTCTCCAATACCTTAGCAAAGAAGCAAAGAAGATTAATTGGGCGATAATCACTTGGAGCAGAAGCAGAAGACTTTTTGGGGATAGGTATTGTAAGCGCTTGCTTCCACTTGGTGGGAAACTTAGATGTCATTAAACAGTGGTTATATATATGGGATAAAACTTTGATTATTTCCCGTGCAATCGCTCTAATGAAACGAGGAGGCAGCTCATCTGACCAACCATAGTACTCGGTGAGACCTTTAAATTGATATGCAAAATGCGCCCCCCCCCACCCCCCGGCGGGGTTCCTAAAAATTTTCTTCTAATACTTGTAGCTGGTATGAGCTGAGGAGAGCAGTGAAACCCGTTTTACGATCGGATATAACCCTACCGAGTTAGAGTCGATCTAAAGTGTGAAAAATCTAGTACCTCAGTTCGAATAAAAAATAAGGAAATACCAAAAAAGTGAGTATTGGGATGGCTATAAATAACTACTTAAGCCTCCGAGTATAGCAGTGTGGGTACTCAAACTTCTTCTCAAGACCTAAGGAATTCGATTTTGTACTAGATTTTCCAAAATGTACAAGATAAAACTTACACCCCCCACATGTATTACCCCGCTTAATTGAAATAAATATTTTTAATAAGATATGTTCAGAGTATCATAATGCATCGTTTAAGATATGTCACATGTCTGTTGATGTCGGACTTAAAATGGGCATTCCTCTTTAACATTTATTTTGAGTTTACCGGAATTTTGAAATTTTTTTATAACATTTAAAATAAATAAAATCAATTTTCCCATGTTCCGGACCTCTGTTATGATTGTAAAAATAAATTTATTGTTATTTTACTATTTCCAAAAATCCATTAAAATTAAATAATTTTTGGAATTAATGTTTAATATTGAAATTTAATTGTCTCTATTGACATTGGTCTATTAGTTTAAATGTTTACTTGACTAATTGTGGAAATATAAAATAACTATTATCGTGAGATTAAATAACTAAAACAAAACATATAAATTATTTTTGTGCTGTGCATCTACTGTGAAATATTCATCAGAACATATTTACGTATAAAGTATAAACAAATTGAAAAATGAAAAAAAAAATACTTACTTTGCATTTCAATTTGTGGCGCTTGTATTGTTGCTTCTTCTTGCATTATTGGTGTATGTTGAATGTTCATATTTGAATATCGAACAACAGGAACAATTGAACTTTTACCAGAGCGACTGTCCTCAGTATCATCAACATAATCTATAGAAGATTCATCATCTAAGTCATTTGAATTTGCTTGATTCTTGGCATAATCATTAATTCCAGAAGAATCAAGTCTAGAAGTCGAACATTGTTGAAACATTCCTGACAAATTTCTTTCATTTTGTGTATGTTTTTCATTTTTCCTCATATGTGTATCAATTTTACTAGTCGTTTTATTTTCTTCTAATGGATTTTGTGGGATTTGTTTGAGTAATGATCCATGATCTGCTCTTGGTATTTCTGGGTTATCTAAATTGAGTTTTATGAAAATATATTTTACATTGCAATCGTAATAAAAACTGAACTTAATTTTATTTTTAACTACTAATTGAAAGTTATTACATATGTATACTATAAACTCAAAATCGGAGAGTGAAAATTATTGATTGATAAATTACTGATTGAAATGGAAATCAGAAACAGCGCTACCATTGAAAAAATAAAAAATAAATAAATTTTCGCTCGTAAATTCGATGCGCTTGCGCATACACTAACCATTCAATTAAAACTTAAATGCAATTTGAGTACTACAAATCATTTTGCTTTGCACACAGGATAAGTGCCTGTACGTGCTTCAGTTGTGAGAAATGAAAAATTGTTTTTCTATTATAAGCATGCAACTTGTGTGGTCAAAGGTGTTTTTTCTCCATTAATCAATATATATTGGATTACAACAATATGGACCACTACCACTAATGAGTTATAGTTGATGTTTGTGTAAATTTATAATTCAAATAACAGAAAATAATATGAAAAGAACACATTTTGTGCTATATGCATAAAGGAAAGAAATGGAACTGGTTAAATTTGAATATACAATTTAATAAGGTTAAAAATATTTTCACGAAGTGGCAATCCTGTACCTATTTACAAACGAAATCTTAGGTAGAACAAAAGGGAAGTAGGGAGCATGTCAATTAAAATATATTAGTCAAGTGTTGGCCACTTCTCACAAATATACAATAAGTAAAAAACGAGTTTTCAAACAAAACTAAGGCCAAGCCGGATGAAAAGTGGAAAGTAAACTTTTCTTCACACACAGAGGTGGACTCAGATTTTTTGATTGGGACATTTCTCTTGAATATTCTTTCTCTTCATGCATCAAATCACTTATTACCTCTGATTGATCATACTGAAATATATCGGTGATTGTCAGCGAATAAAATCGGAGTCCACCTCTGTGTGTGAAGAAAAGTTTATTTTCTACTTTTTCATGCGGCTTGCCCTCAGTTTTGTTTGAAAATTCGTTTTTTACTTATTTTATTTTCTGCCTTTTTCACGTTAACTAAATTGTTATTACGTGCTGCATGGAGATATTTTAAAACAATTTTTAAGTCATGTTTGGTGCCGATCCGAAAACAAAAATTTTTCGAGTATCAAATCGTTGAGCTACTGCAACAGTTTTCTGAAATTCAAATTATGTTTTAAACAGCGCTCTTTAGCTGTATTCCAACTTGATCCCATATAACATGAATTTTCCCGATTTTCCATATTTTCCACAGACTTTTCCTATTACTATGAAATTTTTTAAAAATTTACATGAATTTTCCTCGATTTTTCATGCAAGTTTTCATGATTGTTGAAGAGAAAGTATTGATACCAGTAGGACGGGAAAAAAATGATTCCGCATAGCTTATAAAACTTTTTTGTCGGAAAATTTTCCGGAAAAGTCGGAAAATTCCGGAAATTTTCGGAAAATTTTCCAGAAAAATTGGAAAATTCTGCATTTTTCCTGAGACAGATTTATCACTAATCATATGGATGAAAATTTGTCTGATGATTTTCCCGCTTTTCCCGGCTTTCACGGAGTTTTCCACAAAAGCAACTTTATGCAACTCATTTCGCTCTACAACTTTGTCTTAGATTGCAAAACGCTCAAACGCTTCCTTGGTCTGAAAAACTCCGGAAAAGCGTTTTACATGAATTTTCCTCGATTTTTTTCTGCAAGTTTTCGCCATTGCCGGAGAGAAAATAATGATGCCAGTTAATAGGGAACTTGATCCTGCATAATTTAGAAAACTTTTTTACCGGAAAATTTTCAGGAAAAGTCGGAAAATTCCGGAATTTTTTTTCGGAAAACTCTGCATTTTTCCTGAAACGGATTTATCACTAATAAAATTTGTATCAAATTTTCAAATGATTTTTCCCGATTTTCCGGGTTTTCCATGGAAATTTCCGGTTCAATTGTCACGCGACATGAACCTGTTTGCCAAATTTCAGCTCACTGTGATGACAAAAAGTGGGTCTAGAGAGTGTCGAAAATAGCAAAAAGGAAATATATAACAGACAAATTCGTGTACGAGTTAAAGGGAATGGCCTCAAAAATGAGGAGTTTTTTTGTATTTAGTATTTTTTTAGTATTAAGTTTTAAGGGAATATATTTGGAAGAAAAGTTACGAATATTTTCCTAATATTTTTGGTAGAGTTTGCTGTTCGTCCTTCGATATGTATAGCTGACTAAATGAAAATCGGATAATACTTCAGAAAGATGTTTTTAAAATCACGTTTTTATATATAAGATTAGATTAAGGGTTACCGGTGGCCTTTTTACTATAGCCATTCATGGTCCTTTTGTTCATCCGACAATGCCACTCTTCTTAGGAAGAGCAGTATTTTTTTGGATGAAGTTTCTTCAAAATCAGCAAGCTTTAAAAAGTATTGCGCAATGGCCTCATATTCACTTAATATACATGCCGCGATCCTCTTCGAGATATAACTTACATATATCAATGGACGATCCGATACATGTGATTGTTAAGTTTCCAGTGTCCGGTTATGACTCCTATAATAATTCTGAGTTAATTCCTAGATAACCTTAAAAAATCCAAGTTCCTATTTGATGAAGGTCCTTTAATAAATCTTTTGGCTTGTCTGGAGCTTATTATTGAAGCTCATCTCTAGTCCATTTGGCTCTGGATTCAGTTTTGAATGGCATACTTGTCTCTTTTTTGACCAGTAAGTGTGGATTATCATTCCCATGAATTCTCGAGTATCCTGACACGTTTTGAAGTGTTAGGTGGCTCTTTGTGCCAAGGTTTGTAATTGCTTGAATGCATTCCCACATTAGCTTGGTTTTGACCTTAAGTGATGAGATGGCTATCAATGCCGCGTAGCTATCTTATACCTTTATTAGTGAGGATGGACTGAGATTTTCGTATATACATCTAGTGATGGCATATAGTTCTGCTTGGAATATTTAGGCGTATTTTTCTGTGCTTTGATAAATATAAGCTCTGGGCTTTACATCATATATTTCCTTCCTTTCCCGGTTTTAGAACCGTCAGGATACCAAATTAAGACTTGATTTACTAAATTTTTATCTATTTCCTCCGTATTTGGTATCTTTATATTGAGAGGCAGTCAGAGGTAGTGTTTAACGAAGTATTGGATTTGCTTATATTCGAACGGTTATAGTGCGTAGACTTTTGGAGTCTCATTCACTATAACCATATGTCCGGGCTCTGTACATTATTAGTCTAGCGTCTTTTTCAACAACGTTGTTGAGTAGCAGTAGGTTCAATAGTATTTCTAGAGCAGTGGTGAATGATGTGCGCATGGCGCCATGCCAGTTACACTTAGCTTGTTTAGCTTCCGGATGATTGTCTTTTGTTTACATTTATTCCACCACGCTGCTGCTGCATAGGTGATCATGGGTCTAACTACTGAATTGTATAGCCAAACTATAATGTCTGGCTTGAGTTCCCATGTTGAGCCAGCTAGTTTTCTACAGTTCAACACCGTTAGTGTACTTTTCTGGGCTGTCTAGTCGATATGCTTATTTCAGTTGCTCTTATCATGGAGGATTATCTCAAGATATTAAGCTTCTTTGGACATTAGGACCTCCTTACCAAGGAGGGTACGGCTAGTTATATTACTTATTTTCTGGTAAAAGGTATAATTCTTATTTTGCTGAGATTGACTGATAACTTGGGTGTACAGCACACCAGTCTTGAGCAAAACTTAGGGCTTCTTGAAGCTTTCTAGAAAGCAAGCGCTCATATTTACTTTTGATCGTGATTACAAGCAGCAATCAGCATAACCTGCGACTCAATACCTTGCTTGCTTGCTTGAGGTTATTAACCGCGTTCTTTTTTCCTGATCCGGATCAAAGGAGATCATCGATTAACGTCGGTATCAAAAATGGTTATAAATTTACATAGTTTTCTAAATTCATAAGAAATCATCTCATTGCCATGCTTTTGTATGGTAAAAACTTCAAAATTTGAACCAAATTTTATTCAGGTACCTACTATTTTGACATTTTGTGAAAATTGAAAACGTGGCAATTTGATAATTTGCCTCATATGTAAAATCATAGCTACCTACAGACATTTTTTCGAACCAAATCAACTTGAAATTTCCAATGAACCGGATCAATATAAAATAACCGGCCAAGTGCGATTCGGACTCGCGCACGAAGGGTTCCGTGCCATCGTACAAAATTTAGCACTATGTACTATTTATTTATTTTTTCAAATGAGAGTAGGCGTCATTTGAAAAAATAATAATAATAATGCTAATGAATGAGAATAAACGAGGAAAAAAACGCCGAAAAAATTACGTTTCTTGTATGGGGACCGCCTTTAATTTTTAATTTTATTTCGATTTTTATTATTTGTTGTTATAGTGGCAATAGAAAAACACAGTCTGTGAAAATTTCATCTGTCTACCTATTACGGTTCATGAGATACAACCTGTTCCAATTGGGTTCCCATTGTTACCCTTTGTGTACGGAGCCCTAAAAACGCAGCTATCGTTTCCTCAAATAAATAAATAAATAATATATATTGAAACGAATATAAAATATGATTATATTCACATAAATTTTATTGCGCATGATTAATGGGATGTATATTATGCATATATGTACACAATGTCTCCGAAAAGGATAACACTGATAACATATATTATGCAATTTCACTTTCTAAGTCATTCTGGAGTCGCAAATTAAGAATTTTTTTTTAAAATTTTAAAATTTAATATGTCGGACGAATCTTGTTATTTATATTTAGTCCAATTTACAAAACACAGCTAGTCTAGCATGATGTAGAATGCACTGAAAATGACAATTTCAATAACATAATATTATTTTAAATTTGAGCACCTGCCTCAGAAATGCTTCCCCTAAGCCATGAAATAGACTTTCTCACTAATATATAATGAGAGCCCCTAACTTAGTCCTAACATTCTAAAGTAATTGTAGTGTTCTTATGTAAAGCTGATAAAAGTCCTGCAGCCTAAGCTACTACCTACTCATCTAGAAAAATAGTCTCCTGATAATCTTAAGATTGCTTTCTTGTCTTTCCAATCGTAATCAAATATTTGTATCTTTTTTAACAAAATTGACTACGATTCCTCAAGCAAAACCTCTCAGCACAGAATTGCATATACGAATGTCCAATAGTCCAAGAATTCGAATGAAATCTATATCCAGATGACCATGCAACTATTGCTCAGCTGAGAATTATTGAGCGTAGAATGGTAAGGTTCGTTTTTAATAAAAAAAAATTATAATTTTTTTAAGTAAAGTATATGCATAGTAATTAAAATTACTGGAACACTTTTTCCCTGTATGGATAGTAGTTTGGGCCCCATAGCATATACAAAATCAATGGTTAGTCATAAGCAATCATAAGTGTCAATCATGGTTTTGACACCTGACTTGCTATAAGTAAGTGTTGAATCGTTTTTACACCTGAGTTGCTATAAGTAAGTGTTAAATATCCAGTTACGACAGTTTAACATTTTTGTCATAACTTCGGAAGCAGTTGGCTAATTGGTCGTACTTTTAGGCGTATATTTTCTAAGATTTATTCACAGCAAATTTATTTCAGCTCATTTTATGGTAGACGAAAATGATAAATCACAATGAACTGTGATGAAAACCAAAGTACGACAAATTTGTGGTGAAAGCTCAAAAAATTTGCCAAAAATATACGATAAAAAGTACGACCAAGGATCACAATCAGCACCCACGAGGATAATTCTGATCTTTTGTCGTACTTTAATATTAAAATATACGACAAAATGATATGAACTTTTCTACTGCTTTTTTTTTTTGTGTTTTTATTCAACTCAGCAAACTTTGCATTACGTAGAATGATCTGAAAATGACACTTCATATTAAAATTTAAAAATATTATTTCGAATTTAACAACTATTGCTCTAAGTCGGTGTAGAATATCAATTTACCAAAGTTAATAATTTTTGTCACAATTTCAGAAGCAATTGACTAATTTGTCGTATAGGCATATATTCTGATTTTGATGTTCTGTTCAATGCAAATTCATATTAGTTCATTTTGTGGTTGATGAAAAGATAAATCAAAATGAATATGGTGAAAATAAAAGTACGACAAATTTGTGGTGAAGTTTCAAAATATGTGACAAAAATATACGCCTAATCTATAACAAAAGATCAGAATCACCATCCTGGCTGGGTGTTTTTAAGGTATCAGATTACGAATTTTTAAATTTAAATATTAATAAATATTTATATTTTACAATAAAATATAAAATACGATCCACAACACCGCATGTAGGTATGTACGCATATACATAAATAGAACTTTGTTTGGGTATGAGAATTGATTATAAGACTAAAAAAAGAAAACAAAATACTTTTATCTATAAACAAAAACACACGTTTATTTAAAATGCTCTACAAAGAGTCGAAAACAAACTTTCTTAGCTCTTACAGTGAAAAATTTCTGAGCTCAATACACAAGTATTGAATACACTCTGTGAGAGATAAGAAAAAAACGTATTTTTAACATATTTAGCGCATTTTATAAATAAAAACATTTTTTTTTTGTTTTAATTATTTTAATATAAATTAGTATTTATTTATGTACTTTCACCCCTGTAAGAAATACTTCACAATTTCATGATTTCATGTAAATAAATACTAATTTGACTGAAAAAGCATCAAATGTGTTTAAGTTTGGATGAGGATGAGGATTCCGATGATCATTCAGTAAATCTCATCAAAGGCCAGAAATAAATAAATATTTTTTCCTTGGATTGAGGATGATGATATTTTTACTAGGAAAAATGGAATTTACTTTTGTAATTTTATTGAATTTTAATAAATTTTTAAAATTTGTTCTTTCAAGGGAGGATTGTCCCCAATATTCTGAACAGATCTTTATGCCAAAATCCTTGCGGTTCAGCGTCTCTGCAATATTTATCATGGTACTTAATCGACCTCTTTTGTTACTAATAAATAATAGTTTTCTATACTTCCTTTAGCAGTAGCTTCTTTGAGAGGATATAACTACTGCCAAAACTAGTCCGAACTAACTCGTTTGCAAAATTATGCAAATGCCCGCAAATTGTTGCATTCATTTTAGAAAACATAAGCTAGAAAATAGGTGAATTTGAGTTGACATTGTAGCTTAAATTCAGAAAAAATATATGAAATCAATCATAAAATCAGTAGTAAACTGATTGTGATACTCATTTATGAACTCTTTATGACACTCATTGATATGCTTATTAATAAGCTCATAGTGACAATCATCGACGCGCAAATTTCATCTGTGTATAATCATAGGGAGCTCATTGATAAGCTCATCATGATTTGTCTACCAGGGTATTATGACGTAATGATTTACATCTCAAAAATTCAAATTCAAATTCAAATAAAAGTTTATTTCAACGTTACACAAGTAAGACAAATCTTATAATTATGTGTAGGTAGAATAATGAAAAAAATTTAACCATAAACATTACTGAACTAAACTAAACGTACAAAATAAGATATCTAATAACTAAATTAATAAAGATAAATACAGTTTGCTTTATTACTACGAAACCAGTCAAATGTATGTGTTATGCAGATCTTAAATATTCTATTAAATTGTTCCGAAAACTATGATTGTCCCTGCTCCTTCTAAGGTGCAGAGGAAGAGAATTTCAGAGTTGTATGGATTGAATAAAAAATGTACGGCCACTTGAAAGACAGGTGGACCGAGGAGTGTTTAGAGAAAAAGTTCTTACGGATTGAGAAAAATTCAGTCTAGTATACAGGTAGTCAGGTTGCTCGGTAATCATCAAATTACGAAGAAATAGTATCGCACGATATTTAAAGTAAGTTTCCAACGTGCATCCCAAGATTGAATTTAAATATCCTGAGACATGGTCGTATCGCCTCAAACCAAACACATACCGCACGGTAGAGTTAAAAGCCAGATTGAGTTTATTCAATGAAATTGAATCAGAACCACGAAAAACTTCACATCCATAAGTCATGAGGGGAACAATTAACGATTTAACTAACATAATCCGCGTGTCAACAGGAGTAAAGGACGCAGTGACAGAAAGTTTACGCAGCTTTCCATAAACTTTGAAGACAAGCGCGTTAATGTGATTGGACCAATTTAACGTACGATCCAAAATTATTCCAAGATTCTTTACGATACTACTGTAAGGAATAATTACATTGTTTAGGATCACATTCGGAAAGCAGGAAGTGTCTAATTCACTTTTATAGATCACGATAGCTTTGGATTTAGAGGCATTTAAACTCAAACTATTACTAACAGTCCAATCAAGCACATCAGCGAGGTCTTCGTTCATACGGCATATGGCATCCTCCAGCAATCCCAACGGCCTAGAAATGTAAAGCTGTATATCATCAGCATACATGTGGTAATCACAATTTCTCAGAACCATTGGAAGATCATTAATAAAGATAGTAAATAATAAGGGACCCAGAATGGAGCCTTGAGGGACTCCACTCCGCAAAGGTAGGAAGCCAGAAGCAGAATTAGAACAGATCACACTCTGATGACGCCCGCAAAGGTAAGACCAAACCAACGTGCATGCAGAATTAGTAAAATTGAAATTAAAAGCCAGCTTACGTAATAATAATATGTGGTCAACTGTGTCAAAGGCCTTGGAAAAGTCAAGGAGGACGAGTGACGTTAATTTATCACTATCAAATGATTTCCTAATATCATCTGTTATTGTTGAGTATACCTCTTTTGTTGATATCTTTTGGACTCTATAAATATCCCGACCTCAAATTAACAGAAGATTTGTGATTTTGCATTACGAGCTAATCATTTGAGTGGAATCAATAAGAAGTTAATCGCCCTATTAAGGCCGGAGGGTCTGTGATCTGCCCTCCTATCTGTGGATGAGTTGAAAAGCTTACCTCACCTGGACTTGATGCGCTTCATTAAGACGACAGGAAGGTCTTTTGTGAGATGTGTTTTTTTAGCAGCTTAGCATAATGGGGCGTCTTAGTTCTTGCGATTTTCGCCCGCCTCCTAGGAAAAAAACCAGAGGGGTGCTGACAGTCATATAAAGATGACAGTCAATAAAATTCTTATTCGTTCTAAAAAAGCCCAATTCATTCGTTGATTAACAGGGTATATTGGTCCAGGGGCGCACTATTACTCTAACTGTTCCCCCCTAGAAGGTCAGTTTTTTTAACATAATTTATAAATTATGTATAAAATGTAATCTGTAAATTATTACAAAGTCTGATAAAATATAATAAATCCTTTAAATACATAATAGCATTTCTTAACTACTCAGATGGGCGCAGGACGCGATTTCAGAGCCCAGTTTTCCCGACTCCTTTTGGACTTGGGACACCTGAAGTCGCCCCCCAAAACCAAATCCTGGGTGCGTTATTGTATTGGTCATTGATAATATTTACAAACAATATAAAACATTACCTACACTTAATTAAAAATACTATGCACAAACAAAACACAACAACAACAAATATATAATAAAATAAAATTAAATTTATTACTTACCACAAGAGTCATCTACTAATCTTCTACAATCATTAACTGGACTATTACTATGTCGGTCTTCTTGTCGCAAGGACATGTGGTCCGAATTGGATTCTTCTATATCTTCAAGTGCTGTTATTATTTCGAAAAGTTCAAAACACTTCCCAGTATCTCTATTACGAATTTTAATACAAATACTGTCAACAATTTCGGTAGTCAGTTCTTCTTTTTGTTCTGCAATAGATATTTTACCAACTTCTAAATGACATCGATAAATGGTTCCTTTCTTTTCTTTAAACAATTCAAAATTTTCCGTCGAGAACACAGCCAAATATTTCAAATCGAACATTTTTCTACCAATGGCATTAAAATAATCCAAAAATGATTTTCTAATTGAATTTTCCATCTGCGTCAGGTGAGCATATTTCTTCATATCGACCAATTTCTTTAACTCTGTGTATTGTGCATATTTTCTTAATGTTATTTGAATTCCAATCTTAATTTTTGTAAATTTGACAGACACTACATGGGATTCAGTTCTTGCTGGAAGTATACTTTTTGGAGAACAATAACATTCACATTGTTGCTTCTCATGTCTAAGAATATCAAGACTTGGAATTTTTGATAAATTTTCTATGTCAATTTGCTTAACGCTTCTCTTACGATCTCCACATATAATTCGTTGTCCAATTTGAACAGATTGTGAGCCACCATTTTGATTAATATTAATAATTAGCTGTAATGGTTGAGTGTTATGAGATATAACTGTTTTCACTATCGAAGATACAGAGTCTAATTGTGATGAATCTTCTTGATTTTCAGTAGTACTAACTGTTGATGATTCAATCTGACTTTCTGATGTTGTATCGGAGAATGATTTGATTTCACTTTGAATTCGCTTTGTCATAGCTAACTTTCTTCGAAATTCACGAGATTTAGTTGGTCTAAGTGATTGAAATGATTCAAGTAATTTTTCTGTTCTACTTTCATCTTCTATTATGGGTGTAGAAGAACTTATTATACTTGAAGAATTCTGTTCTTTTTTCGATTCTTCTGAAGAAGAGCAATCATTAGAATCATTAGATTTTCTTACAAATCTACTTTCTTTTAGACTTTCAATAGCATTTGTTACATAGTCTAAATCTACAAGGGCTCGTTTAAATTCAGGCAAAGAAAATATATGCCCTAAAAGTAATGTCGGCTTTTTTAGTTCTGTCGAAATATATTTGGAAAAGAAAGACTTTTCGCAATTTTCAATAAATTGAATTTTTAATTTTTGAGCGTTTTGATTCGATAAACGATTCAGGGGGATACTTATCATGATTTTATCCTCCTCCAATGAAGGTTGGTGATTGGTGCTTTTTACTTGATCTGATTTTTCATGATCATTCTTCAATTTCTCCAAGAAAGCTGGTTCCAAGATGAGAAAACGTTCAATAGTATTAGATGCAAAATACTTTACGGTGACAAATTTTAATTTTTCTATCGAAATTGTAAATGTCACAACAGGAGTTTTTATGCTTTCATTTCGAAGTAGTGTTTTCCAATGCTTAGGAAATTTACTACTGAAATTTTGTTCGTTTAAGAAATCCAAACTAAATTCCTTTGTTTTGGATCTAATGAGAGGTTCAAAAAATGCTCCATAAAATGTGTTCAAAATTTGCTCTGCTGTTATTAAATTATCTCTTGGTTTGTTACGGGATCGGAGTCTGTATCGAGGTGTAGGTATTGCCTGTTTTATTTTAAATATTAATTTTAAATTAGTTAAGTGTATATTGGAAAGAATTTGATTAATTTTTTTTTTTATATATAATTAAAGGTTAGTGAAAGGTAATAAGATAGTATAGAAGATACTACACCAAGTAAGACAGTTGTATACCCAGTGTTGTCACTAGAAATCTTTCTGCGTAGCCTGAAAGTGATTTGAGTAGCCATACGTGAAAAAAATAAAGAAAACTTAAAATTACATAAATATAATCATATAGAGTAATTAACTGAAAATAACGTTTAAGTAGAATAGAATTATTAGTACATCATATCTTAATCGGTTCCTTTTTTAGTTTTAGTTTTTTTTTAAGAAAAAACAAAATCGTTTAGCACTTAAGCTGCTACTATGGGACAGTGCTAATAAATTTAAAAGGTCAAACAAAAATGTAAGGAACTTTTAAATCGGTATCGGTTATGTGTCAAAAGAACACGTTTACTTTGATAACTGAAGTTTTGCTCACGGGCTTTTTAAAAAAAAAAGTAAATTTAAGTTCAAAAATGGGACAAACGGGTAACTCCTTCTAGGGGTTGCCATACAAAAATTTCGTTTTTCACTATATATTTAGACATTGCCTGAGAACGCGTTGACATAGAGAGCTGAAATTTTGTACGTGATGTTTTCATAGCAATAGTAAATAAAATTTAGAAATGGACTTAATCGGGCAACCCCTTCTTAGTGGTGTCATATAAAAATTTAGGGATTTTACGTACACTGTAAGAACGGTTAGTCCTAGCTTTCTTATTGTACTGAAAAGTTCTTTAAAATATGAAATTGAATGAAATTGGTTTTAACATTTTTACTGTCCGACGAACTGTTCTAGAAATATATACGAAAAACAACTTCGAAAATCCAACTTTCACAGATGGATGACCATACGAAATTACATACGGGCATTCATCCATAGGGTATCATAAGAATTGGTCTTCGAACAATTCTAGATTTCTTATTTTTTTATTGTAATAACGTAGCTTTCATGAAACCCCAGTTGTTGATAATAAACACCACATGATTTTGCAAAATGGAAAAAAAAACTGAAATTCGTTCTGTGACGATTTTTTTTTATATTTTAGAAAGTTTATCGGCTATCTAAATTCATGAAAAGTTTAAAAAAGTGTTTGTTTTCGAAGAAAAAATTTCTGTATCACCATGCAAGTACTTCGCGTTATGGCAGTATTTGTAGTAAGTGCATACTACTTTGGCTCTTAAAGAGTTGCTTAAACTTCTATATGGATCGTATGAGTACCAGTACCTGGACTTGTACTTCAAAAATTTTTAAGTATCAGTATCGAGAGCTGTACTTGAAACTTTTTTAAGTACCAGTACTTGTACTTAAGTTCAACTCCTGGTACTGGTAATAGTAAATAGTACTTTACAGGTCTGGTCTGAAGTATAATGGTTGAAGAGAATTGGGCCCTTAAATGCTGATTCATATTCCACAGGGTAAAGATAGCTTTAGAAAAAACAACGGTTGCGTGCATGAGCTCTGCCGGTGCCTATCTCTACTATGTAAAAAGCGAGGTTTGTCATCATGACTGTGATGATAAACGTCAGTGATTGCTGCTGTGGCGGGTGACCCATTTCGTAAGTTGTTTTGCTATTTTTCTTTCTAATTTTAGTACCTCGATCGACACTACAAATCCGAATCAGGATTCGACAAATTAGAAAGTTTTGTTTTTGAAAACAAATTCTCAGATCTATGTATGGTCTGGGAATTTTTATTTGTTAATATTATTTTTACTTTGTTTTGTGTTTTGCAGGTCAAAACAACATATTTGAATGGACGAAAAACAAATTGGTAAATAGAAAGGCAAAACTTATATAAAAGTGCTTTTTTGAGTCTATAAGATTTTCTTTTTCGTATGCATAAATGCAAATGGAAATAACAAACAACTAAAAAAACATTGGATAGTCAAAGCACTCACAAACTTTTCAATTTTAAAATAGAAACTAAAATTAATTTAAAAAATACTAAAAAAGGATCATGAACCGAATATCTACTTCGAGCTAAAATAATGGCAATTAAAAGTGGGCACAGCATCGTTTTTACTACTTTTAGTGGTTTCATCATTTTTTAAATTTTTATGACGGATGGGGATTATAAAAATAATATTTTAATATATACAGGATGTCTTTCAAGTACATCGCAGAATCAAATTTGAACCTGTTCTAAAAAGGACATTTCATCCTTTTTAATGATACCAACATGTTACGATTTATGATCATTTATGATCAAATGTTTCAGTCATCGAACCTTAATTAAGTTAACTTTTTCACTTTTCGCATAACAAAAATTGTTAATATATAACTTCTGAACGGAAGAGGATATTAAGTAATTCTTTCTATATTTTAAAGTACTGTTAACAAGTCAATTCTTTGGAATAAGTGTTCAAGTTTGATCCTGCGATATCCTTGAAAAAACTTATTAGTGTTTTCATAACTAACATTGAAAAGCAAAAAATTTTCAAAGGTAAATTTGAAAGGAAGGAGTGGTTTTGCGCGTGGGATTAGGGCACTCCAAGGTATTGGTATATACTCTATTCTACTTATTTACCGAATACCCTATATATGAACTAGATTCAATATAACGAAAGACAAAACTGTGCAAAACGGAAAACTAAGAACGAACAAAAAGTGCCAAAAGAAAGTTATAAAAATCGTAAAAACATATCAGATCTTACACTTAAAATATGAGGCTTAGCCCGAACGGTAAATAGCAGCTCGGAAAATTCTTCCCTCAAAAGTTAAGGTATTGGTATTGCCAAAAAACGCGATGAAATGCCTGGGCTTTTTTGCAAAAATGCAAGAAATATTTTACTCCATCAGATTTGCCGCAAATCTACAAGTCTCATATCAGGCCTAGATTAGAATATAACACCCGTATTTGGGCAGGGGCTGGACGCACTGCATTGTCCGCATTAGAAAAAGTCCAAAAAAAACGGGTTTCCGGCTTATTAGCAACTGTTGATTACCTAGAGAACCGGCATAATGTCGGATGTCTGTCTCTCTTTTATCGCTATTTCTATCGTCATTGCTCATACGAAATTTCTAGCCTGACCCCTTATAGAGGTCTTCTTATGGGCACTACACGAGCTGTAACCCGAGCTCACCCTTGAAGTCAATCCGAGAGTCCTTTATAAGCAGAACAATACCTACGCATGTGAAACAGTTTAGCATTCTGCCCCCCCCCCCCCCCCTTAGCTATGAGTTCAAGCGTAATGCACACCGTCACCTACTTGTCTCAACACAATAACGCACAATTCCCTACCCCTTCTTCCCTTTCTGAAAAAGGCTGTGCTACGGCATCATGAGGTAACCCCTGAGCTTTGATAACATCATAAAAATATTGGCAAAACGATGAAGAAACCGAAATTTTGCTTAGCAAATTTTAAAACTTTCCGGAAACCAATACAAAAAAAATTGAATAAAAATTAAATTTTAAATTTGGAAAAAATAAAAAAATATGTCGAAGGAGAGTGAAATTTTCCATAATTTCGATAGAGTTTCAGGCGGCGCCAGTCTGCAAGGACCTGCGAAGTTGCAAGATAACCCCATTATTCATCACCTCTGACGTGACGCTTATCCTTCCTTTCGTTTGTAGCAATTCCAAACTTACCACGTGCAATAAAAATGCAATAAAAGAAATTATTTGTTTCCAAATCTAACTATGCGCACATGTTTTGGGGTACTATGCGCCCCATTAAAAAGTTTTCTTTGAGTACAACAAGCCCCTTGCACCCATGGGGTGTATGCCACCCCTAATAAGAAGTTCATGTAGAGTTTTTCTTTCTTTCTTATTTTTTTGCTCTTTTTCGTGAACACAATACCATAAATTAATAAACAACCAAGTGGCCACATAATGATTACAGTGCCATCTAGTTGGTATACAAAAAAATCCAGCTTATGTTTGTGAAAATCGAAAATCGAAAACCTGACTTACGCTTTTTTCTATCTATCCAAATGTACCTTCGTGAAAATAAATGAGAATCAAGTTGTTTTGGAGAAAGGCGTGTAACTTTGATGGTAATTCGGTTGCCATAGAATACTTGAGGAGTGTATAAATATGTGCATAATATATTATTTGTTTTTGTTGACATTATGTTCATATGTTCATATATGTATGTATTTTATACAATGTCTCCTCCTATGCTCTCAGGTATAATTTCATCTAGCACAATTCAAGGAGCCATGCAGAAAAATAAACGTTACCCTAAAAGAATAATTGAAAAAACATCTAAAGAAAATTTACCACTAATTGGTGATAATACATATGTTTTCCCAATTATATGTCTTATTTCACTTCGAATATATATTTTGTACCGCAGCTACTTGGAATCTTCATTGTAAGAGTATCTACCTATTTAAATAAAACGGTTCCCTAATGAACAAAGATTTAATCCTCTTGTCTTTTTATTCATTCAGAATCTCATTCCATACATATTAATCCTTTTTCAAGAGACATTAGGAAATGTATGAGTATGCTTTATACTTTCCTTAGTCCTTTTAAAATTTTTCAAATTAAATGACACACGTGGATGCCGTAAAAGATTCATGAAATATTTATATTTCTTAATGACTCTATTAATTAGTGAGAAGATCATAATATCTCAATTCCTTAATTAGCTCGTTAATAAGGACCATTCATGCATAAACGTGTTGTGCAAATCCTACATACATTTGCTACATTTATGTATGTATATTAAAATCCTATCAAGAAAATTGTTCGGGTTTTGTTTAGTTTTGGCATACAATTTGAATATGTAATGAAAAATTTAAACATTGATTTAATCCTTCGAAAGACAGAGGTCTCTTATCAATCTTTTTCATTCTCAGAATGCTTAATTGTGTGCAGTTGAGCTTTTTTTTATATTTACAATGGTTCTCCTGCATTTCCCTATGCACGGCGAAATTATTATTGTCGCTCCGAAGTATGTATCAAATCCGATTAGTTTTTCATTTGGAATTTTGATTTGATTTGAGACTCGGCGTAAGCTCCTATTTAGAAAGATTTGCAGTCAGAGGTTCATTTTCGTTACGATTCCGAATAATATTGCAATACTGTTTCCACATTCGATTTGAAAAGTTCGTAGATTTATTTTAACAAAGATCCTACTGGATTCCATATCTGGGATAAATGAAAGAGACACTCCTTGCATTATTTATAAGGAAATTGGTGTCTGTTACACCCTTGGTGAAATCACAGGGTAAACCAAAATTTTCATAGTTGTGATACATGTACACAGAAATAATAATCGTAGTGCAAAATGGATTTGAAAAGTATTTTAATTCTTACATGTGCGTCTGGCTGTTCCCGTCTATTCGTACATACAACAACTTCAACAATGCTTTAACTTACAAAACTGAAACGTAAAACCTGCTAATTGGACCAACTCACGGTCGCGGAATTACTCGTCCGATTTTACAGGTAGCTGAATTTATTTTGTATCTACAGACATACACCGAAAAGCAGTATAAAGGAAGGACCTTTATTTTCCGACTTTGTCAGGACGAAATGAATAAAATGAATAAAAAATGAATATGTAAATACGCATGCATATTTATGTAATAGCGTATATTTACGACGAATTAATTATATATTGCAACAAATGCAATGCGTGTGCCTGCAGAAATTATAATATGAAACAAAATGGCGTAGCAATTACCGAATTCAGCGCGTAACTCTGGGACCCATACACGGTCACGCTTGTTGTCCATCTCGAGTAGGACAACGATGTTGTTAAGGGGCCCACATGCTGTCACGCATGTTGCCCAACTCGAGTAGAACGATTTGACCATGTGTGAGCCTGTTTGCGGTATGACACGCTGTATGTCAAGCGGTTGGACGAGAATTAAATTATTTGGATTTTTGGGGGATGGAGGGGATTGCTACGTGTTTGACAACATATTGAAACGTGTAGGGCGATGTTTGTCACGCATTCGTCAATCTTGAATCTTAAGTGAACTCTATTGAAGAAAATATAATAGTTAACAGTTCTAGCAGCTCATGATATATGTTCCTGTCATGCTGTTGGACAACACGTTTGACAAGTGTGGGGAGAAAATCTTTTATATGTGACACACTAAGTTGGACCACATGTTCGCCCGCCGTGTATGGGCCGCTTAAGATAAAAAACTTCTTATAACGTCAATGTCATTTGACAATTTTTCTTTACGCTTGGTCCGATTAAAACGTTCAAAAATATCAAAATTATTTATAAATATGTGGTCCATGGTCCGAATACACAGGTGCCCCAATTACGCAATGAATTTTGTTCCAACAAGTCTTTATGTATCGGCAGTGTGGTCCAATTATGGAGGTGGTCCGATTGGGCAGTGTCCCAATTAGCAGGTTTTAATGTATTTCTATAAAAAATTGTAGAGGTGAGTTTTAAAGAGGTCGAAATTGGGGATTTCCTTCTTAGTGTTGCCATACGGAAAATTGTTGTTTTTGCACTTATATTTGGTTACTGGTTATGTTGATAAAGAGATCTTAAATGGAGTATGGACGCAATAATTAGATTAACATTACAGGTGGAATTTAAAACTGAACTTAATTGGGCAAGCCTTCACAGAGTTGCCATAGAAAAATTTCAAATTTTTATATATACGAAGAAAACGTTTAGTTCCTTGGGCTGAAATTAAGGCCCTTCGCACACGGAGCTACTAAAAAAATACTATAAAGTTATGAAAATTTATTTTAAGTTTCCAATTAGTAGATATTGTGCGTCACTGCCTATGCATTTCAATGTAAGTTCTCTCACGGCGCTACTAGTTGGTAATCAACTTGCGACGCGTTTATGGTCAGTCGCTTTCAACCACTGACATATAATATGGACTGACTGCATTCATAGAAATAGACTGCAGAAATTAGGCTCACTTCTATATTGCTGACTCTTCTGACTAAGTACCAACTGAGAGAGAGAGCTGTAAACAACACATAAGTAAGTGGGTTCGTCGAAATAAATGTTTTTAAATTAATTATTTAGGGTTATTAATATTGATAAAAACTGTTTTACCAAAATACTCATTAGATAGGCAGAAGAAATTCCAAAGGTTATATTAAAATCACTTTTCGCGCTGCGTGCTTACTTTTTCAACTTCCCGCCAATAATTTTTTCAATGTTGGCATCGACGTAAGTACTCTTTTTGACACAAGCAATTGTGTCCACGTGAAATCGAAAGTTATGTAGTCCATATTATATATGTCAGTGCTTTCGACACGTCGCACTGATCTCCAGGCTACCAGTTCAGGGCCGTAGCTAGGGGCGAGCATATAGGGGCAATGCACTACCTTAAAATGACAATGTCCTACTTAAAAAATTATCAACTTATTCCGTATTATGCGGCGACGTCATAAATGTTATCGTGGTGAGTCTGTATGATCGGCAACACTGACCAGTCGGCCATGTTTGAGTTGCTTTCGTTCGACTACTTGAAAAGCTTTGGTCAGGACATTTGGCTGTCACAAGAGTCATATATGAAACTTATTCTCTGATTTTGAAGACTCCAGATAAAATGAAAATGGAAAATTCAATGGTGATGATATTGCAAAAAGTATTGACATCAAAGGCGTTATGTTAAACATTGAAATTCGACTAACAAAGCTAATAAAAAAAAAAAAATTATGAGTTCTGCAACCAGCTGATGCGGCTTTACAAGGTCGAAGCACGGAATTGAAATATCCCATATCAGTAATAAAATGTGTCAAGGAAGAAATTGAGGTCAGAAGAGATGTATGAGACAATTTTGGAAGAAGCTGAGAATACCATATTGTAGAAGAGAATCTCAGAATAGTTCCCAGAACAGAAGAGACAAGTAAAGACAAGACATCTGGAAGATGAAATGCTGTATGATCCATCACCTTCTTATCAAAACACTGCAGATATAATTTAAGCTCCGCCATTTAAAGCAGAATATTATGAAACTGTAGACATAATAACAGCTAAGATGAAAAGAAGATTTGAAGACAATGAGGACCTACTAGATTCAATTTTGTGTCTTGATGAGTTGGAGAAAGTTTAAGTCTGTTCAACATTTAAATATATAATTACTGTGAGAAAATTAATTAGAAAAAAACAAATCCGTATTTGCAATTGAATCGTTTAGAATTGAAATGGCGTATGTCCAAAAAACCTAAGTTTACAGTAGAGAAAAAAAACCGTTTGCTTTATTTTCTTTCCAAAAAAAGTTTGCTATTTTGCTATTTTATGAATTGCATGGAATCAAAATGAAAAAGTAAAATAAAGCAAGGAAAAAATTAAAACTGGTTGGACAAAAAAAACATATATGTAATGGACATGTGTTGTTTTAATTCCAAATGACAATTCTACACATAATTTCACAGAAAATTAATGGTTATACACCATAAAATATTTTAAAATTAATTAATTATTATCATTAATATCTTCCCTGTCAATAGTAGTCCAACGGAGAATGGAAGAATAAAATTCTGATGCATTACCTGGAATATATTTTGTGACTTTAGCAATATCGTCCAATTTTTTTTTATTGGTAGGGTTCACAGAGCCATTTGCAAAAAAAAGCTTTCCCAGTCGGAAGTGTAATTTTGTTAATATTTTCCGTAGTCGTAGATTTTAGAGTTAGGAACGAGTGCTCAATTAAGCCGTCAATATATTCTCGAGCTCTTATTACGCCATCTTGGCTGTACTCAAAAGAGCAAAATGATGAAATCTGGAAATTCTTCTTTTTTTCTTTTGGAATTTTTTTCCCCATTGATTCTATAGACAGTACACTCTTTTTATAATATTTTGGCCACCAGTTTTTAAAGTCAAGCACTATCTCATTATTTTCCAAAAGATTCACTGTAAAGTTCTCTTTACTTCCGGATGCGATAAACTTGGCATATTCCGAAGGAGTATAAATCCGATCTTGCTTTTTTATAAATCGTTTTATTACACCAAAATGACGATCACATGGTAAGTAACTATGGCCACGGATGGGTAGCAAATGGTAAACTTTATCAAATTGTTTGATTATGGTAAGGGTCAAAAAGAATCGTGCCATGGCATGGTTACGGTTTTGACCACCACAGCAACAACAGCAGACAAAACACTAGTAGCCACAGCTAAGTTTTCTGAGCCATCGACATTAAGTTACTCTCAACGTTTTATATATCTGAAGGAATTTTCGAAAAGGATCCAAGTTTTCCCGACAAAATGGCAGAAGACGATCCTTGAATTTTTAGTTAATTATACTATCGCCTATTTGCGTTTGTTTAGGAAACCATGGAGTCCTTTTGGAAAATATTTTACATTTATGATCCTTGAATCCTTCCGCTTCTTTTCAGCCATCTCCTGTCAAAATTGGGGGAACATAAAAGTTGTATTTATGTATTATTTGGGGGAGACAAAATATTTTGGCGCGAATAGGTTTAGAATTGAAATGACACAAGTCCTAGACTAGGTTGAGAATTGAAATGACACAAGTCCTGGACATGAGTTGTTTCAATACTAAATGTCGATTTATTGTTTGGATAACGTTACTTCAGTTAGATGTGGATATATGGCGTTTTTACACCAAATTGGTCTACCTCTACACAACCTATTTCCATCAAAACAACAAATCATCAAAATATGGACATACGCACTTGCAATTCTAAACAATTCAATTATTTTTCAGGTATTAAAACTCCTTCCAAAGAAGAGGCTACTGTTGTGAAAAAGTTCTGGAATGAGTTGAATGGTCGAGGAGATCAGAGCAAAAACATATTAGAAGCTCTATACCGACAAAGGGAATCCTTCAGAGATACGTATGAACTTATTTGCATCAGTCGCAACAATCGGATGTAGTACTGCTACGTGAGAATCTACCTTTTCGACACTAATTGCTATGAATAAGCCTCAAAGAATGCCAATAGCTCACGAAATAATGGCAGGTTTTGTGTTTCTTGCGTTTAAATATTTATTTAAATATTTTTACCATGTTGTGTTTCTTGTTTGGTCCATTAATTTCTTTTTATTGTAGATACCTGTTTTATAGTTCACGTATAAAAAAATGTAATAAAATTAGAGATCTCTAGAAGCTTACTTTTTGAAAAAGATGTCCCTTCACCTGAGCAGATGTATAGCAAATGTACTGAAAATTTGCTACTGGCCTGTATCAGTTACAAACCGGCTGCCGCAGCAAACACACATTCTCTCATATTTGTAATCGTCTTTTGAAGGCGAAGAGCAAGGGTTTGCACTAAATCAAGGTAAGACTACTTAGACATTCTATAGAATGCTCAAAATGTTTGTATTTGTTTGATGAAACTCATTTACTGCGCGAATAGTATGCAGTTTCTATTACTTTCAATGTAGGAATTAATCCAAAATCTTTTTCGCTTACGTGTATTGACTTGATGGTAATAATAATAGAGGACGAAATTCTCTTCGTCACTTAATTCACTCGACATTATATTAATTATAAATACTGCAAATACAAATACTTAAGACTTGGCTTTTTACTGAAGCAAAGTGATTCGAGTTCCTTCATTTTTGTACCTCCGTGTACGAATTATCAGTTACTAACCAGGTTGAGACTTCAATCACAAACCTCCGTCCAAATTGAGTAGCTCCGTGTACGAAGGGCCTAAATCGCAATAATTTTTTTTTATAAAAGATCAAATTGGGAAGCTTTCCAAATTCCTACGATTAGTCAAGGTTCATAAAGATTGGGTGCATATTTCGAGGACTTTCAACTTAAACACATAATCAATTGGGATGGTAGGGGTTATGTCTATATTAATACATTTGTATGCAAAGTTTAGTCAGAATAGGAACTAAAGATATAATGCACGCCACCGTTTAGTACTTTACTGCACTCAAAAATAATCTGCTGGAAATTCGAATTGATACTGAGGCTGGCAGACATTGGCGAGTCTGAAAGGGTATCTAGTTCCGAAATGCATTAAAGCCCATAAAGAAATAAAATAAGATTTATAAAAAGACGAGTACCTAGCAAATACCATTTCTTTTTTATGAGCATAGGTACATACATTTGGTGAAATTACAAGATTTAAACACATTTAAAGACCAAATACTAAATATCAATGTATTTAAAAAAAATATTTACTATTCAAATCAAATCAATCTTAATGTGCATGTCTAGCCTATACATAGTTAAATGCCAGTAAACAAATTCAAACTAAAATATTTCATAAAAATTATAATTGAAATCGCATAGTTTCGTAAATTCTCTAATAACGTTTTGTATATCAAACTATCAATAAATAAATAAAGCTATAATACTATAGTTCGCAATGAGAAATAGTTAAAAACGAAAAACTATACTCACCATTTCTAATGATTTTAAATTTAAAACTTGCAAAAATATCAATTCACAGAAAACAGAAAAATGGATCAGCTGATCAAAGATCACGGGTTCGAATTACACAATATCACCACGAAGTTTACACTTCACAAATAATCACTTCCATTTTGATATTAATTTTTCAACGACATTCTTAAATCTGCATTACCTTAAAAGATTTTCCCGCCATACTGAATGGAAAATCCGTCCGATAAATATATTCAATGCTCCCCCGAATGAGTTTATTTTGAAAAGTGGGCGGTGTTTTCATTTGTTCAGCTCCACCCATGTTTTTTTTTCATACAGGTATGAATATTGTTGCATGATTGTGTGAGATTTGAGTTGAGTTAATTTTGTTTTGCATTTTTTTTTTTAAACTTTATCTTTATAAAAACATATTAAATTGTATACATAAGTTTAGTGTGTATATTAACCATAAGAGGCACATGTTGAAAAGTGAAGTGTAGCAGGCATAGGAGTATGATTCAACTAACGTTTTTGAATAATATTCAATTATTTAAACGTTATTAATTTTATTGCATACAGACTACAGGATATCCTTAATAATTGTTTGACATTTAAATCGTCACCTTGCCACAATTAACTTTACTTGCCGGCTTATGCAGAAAAAATTAAACAAAGCAAATTCAAATCACAAAAAAAATCACAAAAATTGCAAACATAATTTAGGCCGAGTGACGTTATTATGGTGAAAGACTGCTAAGATTAGGCACATCAGCCTACCTGTAAGGATTTTGGAACAAAAATTATAGAAAAGTTAAAAAAAACTTCTTGAAGGAAAATCTACTTTTAACAATTATAAATTTAACGATGAGATAAAAATATGGGTATGAAGTAAGAAAAAAATTATAATATCACTTAGAAGAGCGTATCTTTACTCAGGACCGGAGGTGAGAATAGTCAAATATCACCTCTTAAGTATCCTCAAATAATATGGAAAATTTATGAGACTTATGATAGTAGGGAAAAGAAAATTATTACCTGACCATAAATTCTACTAAACACAATACGCATAGCAAAAAAAAATGTTTATCATGTTTACACTAAAAAACAAATTAATATAAAATTGGGCAACATAAAAAATAACAATAAAAACATCTGAAAATTAATTACGTTAAAAGCAAACGTAAATTAATTTTGTTTTATCATTTTCATTTCCATACAGAAATGGGGTGATTAAATTTTTTTACAATAACATCGAACGATCGAACTTAAAAAACACTTGGGTGGCGTCGTCATTCATATGTATGTATGTACTATATATGCATACTATATACATGGATATATACATACGAGAGTTAAATAAGAAGAAAATGATTCAGGTAAAAAAAAAATAAATGCAACTTACCAGAGAATAATAATCCATTCAGGCATGCGCTGTACATAAATTTTTAAAAGCGATTCTTAACGAGAAATTTTTTCACACTTGTTATTCACTCCTACTTCATTTCTTGTTGATTCTCCAAGGGGCAAGGATACTATATTAGCAATTCTGACTGACCTCTTTGGAGCTTATTTTTAAATTTAGTTCGCTACCGTACTAGACATGACATAGTTTAGTAATATGTTTAATAACTGTGAGTGAATAAATTGTTAAGTTAGTGTTATTAAAACTAAGTAGGAACAATTGAGTGTGAAGAAGTGATTTAATATAAATTTCGTTAGTAAAATATTTTTGGACGACATTTTTAACAGGACAATTTTAAGTTGAGAGAAATAAAAGATATATGAAAATTAAAATATTTTAAATTTTTTCTGTGGTTTATATAATAAAAATTTTCAGGATTAATTACGAAAAATTAAATACACACATTACAAAAATCAATAATTCAAGTGATTAAAATTTTCGCAAATTAAGGAATATGTAAGTTTAAATAAATAATAATAAACGTAATATTTTTTGTTTTACTTAATTCAAGTGTCCTTATTAAGATTTTTCGGTGTTAAATGCCAACGTAATTTATTGCCGATTAACAATGTTTCGAGATCGGAGAGGGCTAATCTTCAAGTCATTATTGTGTTGTTTTTGAACTTTAAATATAGAGAAATTATTTAAATCGTCTACTGCTTATTTTGTTCGTTTTCTTTTTTATGAAATCAATTATTATTAAATTAAAGTGTACCTAATATAAGTTAAAGTGCGATCACTCGAAACGTCGTCAAGCGACAATAAATGAAATTTAATTAATACTGGAGAGTTCCAATAAGGAAGGACACTTGTATTAAGCATTCCCCGATAAAAAGCTCATACAATAATTTATTTTTTTATATTTTCAAATATGATATTTTTATGAAAATCGCTAGATTTAATTGAAAATTTATGAGATACCTTTTACATATAAATATTGTAAACTACAATATTTGTATATGTCACAAAACAATTTTTAAAATGTTTTATACTTTATTGGAAACATATGGTAAACTAATATTGTACCTGTCGTTCGTCTGTTTATTTCGCTAAAAGCTTGTTAACAAGAAAATGTTAATTTACAAGTGTTTTATAGAATTTTTATTTATTTATTTATATCTTTCCCCGTAGGGGACTCGAACTAACAATTTCACAATTTGAGTATTAGCCCAGGCAATGGATAGGTTCTGACTTACAAAAGATCAAGTAGAGCTCTAAATTGGTAAATTTGTACAGTTTGGTGTCCTCATTAATATTCCGAGTTTGCGAACGTGAGCGACCGCCACTTGCGTTGCCATATTGAAAAACGGTATAAAACAGTTTTTCGAGAATATCTTCTCCCCAGTTCTGAAAAAAATTATAGAGCATGCAATATCCTGCAACATTTTTCAATCAGATCAATAGTTCACGAGCGGAGTCAAGCTAAACTAATTTCAACAATTCGGAAAATCGCTTTTGTATTGGCCCCAACCGAAAGAATGTTGACCTGCTCTGTTCTGAAGTCCTCTTCGCTAATATTTGTTTAGTACTAAAAGAAAATCATACAATGTAATCTTAAAGTTCTGTAAATGCCTCAATTTGTTGTGTGGAAATGAATAAAAACGGTAGTATTTCGAGAAAAAATTTAAGTAGCAATTTTCCCAAATTACTGAAATTTCCTCAGCTTGACTCCGCTGTAACTCGAGAGCAATTCATCTGATTGAATAATGTTTCCTACAAATATTTCAGAAAATTGCATGTTCTATAATATCTGTAATAGCTATTTTTAACCTAGATGGCGCTGGAGGAAAGATAATCTCAAAAAACTGGTTTTCGATACCTTTTTTCCAATGCTGCGGCTCGACCGGCAGTTGCTCAAGGTCGCAAACTCGGAAAATTAATGAGTACACCAAACTGTAACAAATATACCAAACTAGAGCTCTCCTTGACCTTTAGTAGCGAAAGCCCGCTTTTAAGTCTTTACTCTTCAGTGCCTGGACTATATCGGTTATAGATAGAATAAAAGAATTTTTTGAGATTTTTATTCTTGCGATTCTAAATTAAATTAATAAATACAACAGAAAAAAGCAACCGCCTCGCCATGTCTGGATTTTGAAGACTGGACCGATTCTAAAAATTGTGTATTCATGTACCGTATGGGACAAGATGTAAATAAATATAGAAAAATTGCAAAAGTTGATTATTTATTTGTGTGCTTTAATTTTTACTATAGTTAGTGATAGCTGAAAGCATGGCTTAATAGGTTAGAAAAATAAAGAAATATACAAGGGGAAAAGGCATTTCTCTCGTTAGCTGCAGTGGTAAGAGAAATTGTCTGGAAAGCGGAAGTTCCAGGATTCGAAAACCGAACGAGGTGAATGCTTTCTGCTCTTGTATTTAATAATTTAATTTTGTATTGGTAAAGTAAAAAATTTCATAAATTCCTTCTAGAAATTGTATTTGTAATATTTCGTTTAAATTTATGCTGAATTTAGTTCGGACGGAACTACTATAGATATAATAAAAATGTGTTAAATTACTCAAACAAAATTTAAAAAACAAGTCCAAAAAGTACGTACATCTTATGTGTGTTCTTACGCATCTCTATGCTGAGTTTATATATTTGTATGACAAGAAAGTACTGTAGGTCAGTGATTCCGCCATATTCCAATCCAGACCTGTAAAGTACTTAAGTACATTGGTAACCAGAACCAGGACTTAAATTTTTTTTAAGTACACCTACCGGTACTGGTACTTAAAAATTTTTGAAGTCCAGGTACTGGTATTGGTATAAGTCTGATATATAAGCTTAAGTACCAATGTATGCACCTACTATTAATACCGCCATAATGCGAGGTACTTCAGGTGGTGTAAATTATTTAAATATGCCTTGTAATAATAGAGGTTTATGAGCATGGATAGCGTTGAAGTACTTCATTTTATGGCAGTATTTGTAATAAGTTCATACTCTGGTATTTATAGGATACTTAAACGTATATTTGGGATTTATATTAAGTACCAATACCAGTGCCTAGACTTGTTCTTCAGAAATATTTAAGTATCAGTATCGGGACTTGTATACTTGATGTTTTTTAAGTACCAGTACCGGTACTTGTACTTAAAAGATTTTAAGTCTAGGTCCTGGTACTGGTACTTGTACTTGGAATTTTACAGGTATGCTCCAATCGAAGTAGATTTGCTACCTTTTTGTTGCAATGCATCATGTATACTCCGGAGTATACAGAATCTACTACTATGTCTATGTCAAGAAATCTGAATGGCGTGAAAACCAAACTGTAATGTACAAACAGTAATTAATTTAACCAAGGATGTGTTTGCTATAGTTTGGCAGTCTATCAGCAGCATTCCGAAAATTTAAAAATATGTAAAGAATATATATTGTTTTTCGCTTTTAGTGCCGCAAAAGACAGTCTGAGTTGTAGGACTTTCAAAAGGAATTTTAAGTAAAAATACATAACATTTTTAAACATTTTACATTACGTGTTTAACTGCGACAAATTTAAAATAATCGCAGCCGCTATGTCACTATTTCACAAATACAACAAATGCTGAATCAATTCTTACATTTTAAGTACCTACATACCTAATCAGTACAATAAATTATATTTCATTTATTACCTACCGTAAATATACTTCATTCCATAAATAACATTAACAAAAAATTTCAGTCTGAAAAAACAACAATTCATTTATTACAGAAATCATTTCAGAAACTCGGACTTGATAACTATTAATGTTGATTTTGAAAGCAACGAGTATCATTTTCCAATTGCTTTAATGTTTATTACAGTTACATTTGAGAAATGTATTGATTTAAATAATTTGAAACGTAATTTGTGTCAGCTTAAATTAATGAAACTGAATATTTTGAATATTCAAATGATTATTGAAATCTTTCAATTCTATTAAAAACCTTATAAAGACTTCTGTGATATTGAAATCATAAATGCCCAATGGCATTCACTTATCGGAGAAAAGGTATTACTATTACGAAATACTATAATGAAGATATATATTGTTCAATTTTGCGTTTATTTACAAAAAAGTGTTAGAATCAAATGAGTTTAATTATCTGGCTGATTTTATGTTAAAATTGCCACATAGTAGTGCTTGTACAAAAAGATTTTTTCTCTGAGTTGAGTTTGATAAAAAAACTAAGAAAACAATAATCGTTTGAACATTGCTACCTACTATAAAAAAAATTTATATTTAACTATGTAAATTCACTAGTGATCACTGGTGTCCGAACTCAGTCCAGCATGTTTGAAAATGAACCAAATTTCGGAACATCTTTGTAAGTTTGCCATGAAAAAAATTAATTTTTTTAATTTAATTTGGATATGAGATGAAAAATAATATTTCGACTTAATCTGGATCTCGAATTACTTTAATATTTGTGGGAAAAAACAGATTGAGAAGTTTTTCTTTAGCTCAAAATACTTAACATCGATAAATACCTATAGAAGAAATATCTCAGTAATATTTTACTGAAAGAAGCGTAAAAATATCTCACTGACTGACTGAAAAGCTTAGTCCCTTTTATTATGTTTAACATGATACCTAGTATAAAACTATCGCCTTAACTTTCTAATAATATTCAAACAATATAAATCCAGCGTTAAAAATTTTAAACTTTTTGCAAAAATTAATGAAATCTGTGTTGAAAGTGCTGTCGGTTAGTTTCCGCAGAATGAAAGACCCCAAAGAAAGAAATTTGGAACCGCTAAATCAATTGATCACTGCGTCTAATCAATGTCATCTACTTTTGAAATCGAACATATTTTTCCCAAAATTTGGAACTTAGAAAGTACTGTACAGTAGGGTGAAGCGAAAATTGCCAAACAAATTTTTTTTCCAGTAATCAATTGGCCTATATATGGAATAGCTGACTCTTTTAGAAGTGAATTACTATACAAAAAATTGGTTTGCTGAGACTTCATCTTCGGCTGCCAATTTGACATCTAAATTAAAAAAAAAAAGTGAAATACGTAAAACTTGCTTCCTGAATGAAAATAACCCAGAAATCATCCCATTATCCTGCAAGTCGAGTTCACCACACATCCACCCTTTTAATCAGTTTCTTAATATTCAGTTGTCTATAAAAACTTGGTGATACTGATCTTTTGTCTCGAATTTTGGTAGGGATATTCTGGAGGCATTTCTAGTCCTAATAAATCCATCTCTTGCTTCATAGCCACATACTGCCGCTGATGCTTGTGTAACTAATTTTATACAGCGTTCTACGGCTTGGGAATGACACAGAAATTTTAAAATATTAATTTCAGTAGGAACGTTATAGATCATTTCCTGGAGATCACTGTTCAACATTTTTACTCTCAGATGCGGCTCTGTAAGTGTTATTGACTGCCAGTTAACTAGTTCAAAGTAGTCATCTGCATTAAAATTAAAATGGGGAATATCAAATTGACGAACTTGGTTTTCACTATGTTTTGCTTGTCTGCATTTTAATATCCTTGGAAGACCTACTTCTCTAATATGCTTCCTTTCGTCAGCTTGCATTGTGAATAACAAATTTTCAGGGTGACCGTAGTAACCATTTCTTTGCAGTACTTGATCTGCTATCTTCTTAAGCTCTTCAGGCGAAAATCTACTTTTTTTTATAATGCCAAAAATGTCATGGCGGTCGGACCTTAAGTGCAAATCAGGTGGGTGCGCAGACTTTCATAATATATTCTGTAATTATATTTAAATTGTATGAAGGATTTTCGGTAGAAACATACAATCTCAAGATTCTGTTGGTAGTTGTTAACCATCTTGAGTAGGCCATTTTGCCTGGTTCTCGTTGTGTTAGACTTAGCGAAATTGTTCCCATGGAAATTGCAATGCGGATCTTATAGATTTTTTTTATCTGTACTTAGATCGGTAAGATCCATATCACGAAAATTAACATCTATTATTTTTAACTTCACAACCTGTTGTTTTTCGCAGTTTTCTAATTTTTTTCCAATTTCTCCGCAATAACCCTTTGGTCCAGTAGCTTTTCCAGCTAAATGCTGCAAGTACATTAGCGTGCACTAAACACACAAACTACTGCAGAGGACGTGCCAAAGAATTTTCAAGTTGCCGTATTATTCCACTTTTATAACCTGTATTTACCGCTGTCCCGTCGCATCCAATTGCTTCCACCTCGGAAATATATATGTTTTTGTCCAGAAATTCCAATAAGCTTCTTTTAATATTATTAGCACTTACAGATGACGGAGTTATGTGACCGAGATAAACCGAACCCGATTCTGAAACTAATACTATATATTCTTCTGTGATTGTCTTTCTTGAAAGAGTATCTCCTTCCTTTACTTGAATCAAAGTTTTCTCATTCCTTCCATCAAAATATATTCCATAGACACAGGTTATTTCTTCTTCATGCTTCTTTTTAAAATTCTTACGAATCTTAACTTTTTCTCTCCTAATTTTTTTTCGGGGCAGCATTAACAAGAATTGCAGATATGTCTGAGACTCCTGTTCAATCACAAGCCTGTGCTAAAGAAGGGAGTTTTGTTCTCATCTGAGAAGTAGAAGGCGCGTTTAAGATTTCAACATTTTTTGGAACTTTAAAGTCGATGCGCGTTGGACGAAACACTGGGGCTCCTGCGGTTCCGGGGGCAATCTTTCCAGGAATTCGATGTTACTTGACAAATGTCATCGTCCTCTTTGGATTTATGCTTTGTTCTCTGGTCAGCATTCTTTTTACGCTCTAATCTTTTTTCAAGGATTTTATTTGTCTTTATATCAACTTTGCCAATAACTATTTTCCTTAAAGTTCTCTGGTTTTTTAAAAAGCTCCTTTCATTTATAGCTACTTTAATTTTACAAGAACACTTCAAAAAGTCTTTACATTTACACAATGAAATATCAAATAATTGTTTTTCTCTAAAACGAATAGTTTTGTGACATATTTAACTTGTCATCCTTTTTTTTATAGGCTTTTTAATATCGTGATATTTCTTGTGATACTCTTTTATATTGTGTAAAATTTGTTGGTCAGATACTACAGAAATTGAACTTAAATTGAACTAAAATCCAACATAAGTTTAGTTAGAAGAATTATAATTTCACACCATTAGATTCTCTCAAGCAAAATTTCACATAGTTTCAAACACACATCTTGAACACTATTTAATAATGATTGATTAAATAAAATATCATCATACCTACATTTATTGTCTAAAAATATTCTATTCACTTCAGATTTCAATTATTAATACAAAAGATGAAAACATCCACGGGATCGTAAGTATCGAGGATCACAGTCATATCGAAAATGACCAAAACTAAACATTTACAGAAACGTGGTTATTTAATGGATAAGGCAAAATGTCAAATAAAAACAATAATGGACCGAAGACGTTTATTAAACCCAATAGACACTAGAAGTACTCCTGGAATAAAAATCTACAATGATCCTGCTCCACAACAACGAACATATAAAAGAAACAAAAACGTTTCAATAAATTCAGATATTTCTGGTCTACATAATCAATCTCTGCCAAATTCAAAAAACCCAAATTTAAATCATGGCTTACCACATTTTACTGAAATATTTCCAACACCGTCAACTATTGAATTAGAAAGTTCTAACATTGAAGCAAATATTGTTAATAAACGGAATGATATGGAAGGATACGGTCAAAATTTAAAGATTCCAATTTTATCCAAATTGAAAGAGGTTAACAGTTTATCACAACCATTGAACGATTCATTATTAAAACCATCTGGCGATAGTCAAACTCAACAAATTGGTGCTGATTATATAAACGTGCATAACCATCCTTCAGTAGAAATTAAAAATTCACCGACTAGATCTTGTGCAAGCATAGATGATGGACGAAATAGCTCAGTTGCAAATAGTACTACTTCCAACGATAAAGAAATTCGGCACCAAGAAAATATTTCTTCAATTACATTATCAACAAGTCCAAATTCAGATAAATCGGATCAAATTATTAAGAATCCAATGAATGAATGTTCCACCTCTACTGTAATTCCTGTCACCATTTTCGGTTTCGCTAATAACAGCAGAGATCCACGTATAAAGCATCTGAATAATCGATCTCCATTGATTCGAACATTAAATCATGAAGATTCAATAGATTTTAATAATCTTTCAGAGGCTGAAAAAATAAATTTGTTACCACTACTTCTTGGTAGTAGTGCAGGTAGTAATCAAACAGCAATATCAACAGCCGCACAAAATCAACCAGCTAAGGGATCATCAGTTATGGTCACCAGTAGTACTACAGGAACTAAGAACCAAACAAATTTCTTAGATAATTCTAATGAGAAAAATCACCTACAGACGACTACCTATTCGAATAAAGATAATCAAGATTTGTTAAATCATATTTTGTTGCGGCAGAATGATGTTGTTGGAAGCACTGCTTCATCTCATTTCAGCATACATCATCCAAATTCTAGAAAAAGATCACATCCAGAATCGGAATATTTTTTAACAAGCCCTTCGACACAACCTGCACGATCACATCAGACTATTTATCACCACAACAGTTATCAACCACCAAATTCACAAGGTATGAGAGAGAATATTAAGAACAGTTTTAGATTGATTTTAAAATTAGTGTTGTTTAATGAACATACTTATTAACCCTGCTTTAAAAAGTTTTGAATGCAACGTTGTCATATTTAAGGGGTAACGCCACTGTAACGGCTAAAAAAAAGGTTTTTTCACGATTTTTTTTCTCGCAAAATTAAAGGCGTTTGAAAAAACCTTTTAAGGGTATTATTGAGCATACATTGAACTTTATTAATAAATTTTTTGACAGCGAAAAAAAACAAAATGGCGGCTCCATAGCCATCTTCCCGGGACATGTTTTGCTTGCAGGGCTCCGTGGCATGCAGCACCACTGGTGCACATTTGAATCTAGACCAAAACAAAACAAAACATTAATCTAGTGGCTTATAGCTAGAGAATGCCGTACGGATTTTTAAAAATATTAATTTTTGTAGATTTGGCGCGCGTTTGAAAAAAAAGTTTAATTTTTGACGAAAAAAACGGCAGATTTTTTGTTAATAAAAAATCAACAAATAAAGTTATTGAAAATCCCGTACGGCATTCTCTAGATAATGTTAATGTTCACATCTGGTCAAAATTTCAAGTCGAAAATATGAAAATTGTTCGAGTTATGCTGCGTGCCATTTTGAAAAACCGTGTTTCGAGAAAAACGCGTTTAAAGTTTTAAGAATAGTTTTTTATTGGAAAAGATAAAAAAAATGAAGGTAAAAAATAAAAGTTTTCCGATAAACAAGCTAAAGTTGCAAATGTCAAAAATGTCAGTTGTGTTCAATTCGGCTTTTTCAGTCAGCTTTAGAAGAAAGCTGGCGATAAAACTGGCTGAAAAGCTCCAATTGTGTTTCAGGCTTCAGGTAGTCGTTTCGGAGCAAGTTTGACGTGCTTGGTGGCAACCTCCATTTTCAAAACAATTTTTTCTGGTACGGACCTTTTTTTTCTTATTCTAGAGGGTTTAAACTATTTTTTTAAGCCAATAAAAAACAAAATCGATTTTTCAAAAAAATTTACAGGGGCGTTACCCCTTAAATAGCGCTCCAAAAATTATGCATTTGACTCCAAAAATCAGAAGTGAAAGATTATTTAAAACTGATCCTAATTGAATCTGACCGTCTTAATTTGAAGAATAGAATCTGCCTAAATAAAATTCTAATATATCGAACTGACAACGAAAGCTTCATTCATATCACATTATCATAAACATGATTTTCATTGTCATTCCTTTTATAATATTTTCTTAAAAATTATCTCCTATCAAATAATGTTCATAAATTTCTAGTAAATCAATCTTCAATTGGCTCAATGCGACCTCCACCACCGCCGCCCAATTATCACGATGATATAACAGTTCCAAGTTCATTGATTAACCCTGAAGAAGAAAGCGGATGCATAAGCTCATTACTTCATCCTTCTACTCATCTAGAAAATAGACGGCTAGCTAGAAGGCTAGCATACCAAAATGAATATCAGATGAGACAAATAATTGGTGAAACAATTCCAACACTTTCAAGGCGACAATGTCTACAATCAACAAATCCAAATACAATATCTTCGCCTAAACGAATTAGATGTGTTGTGCCACATGAAGAAAATGTTTCTACTGAAAATAATAATATTCGACCAACACCTGAATATCTACATCAACAATATTTCTTTCCACCTGATCATAACTACTCCTGTCGGGGAAGATGCACAACAAATGTGTCAAGCAGATCACGTAAGTCTCTTTTTAATATTCGGCATAATTTGTATTTCATTATTTTTATTTCTGAACAGATTCTTATATTAATCACATGAGACAGCATGAGCATAATATTATGTCACCACCAATAGCTAGACATCATCTTATACCAATCCATCAAGATTCACAAAATGATTTTCCAATCGATCAAGCTGATGGAAATTTTCCACTTCAGATGATTGCTTTCAATGCAGATACTGCAGGTGCAGCAGTCCAAAGGTTTGACGAAATGTTGGCTCATCTTCATGAATTAGCTGGTGTGACTCAAAGGGCACGTGATCTATTCTTATGCAATGCTGAACAAACATGTGTATTTGTGCGGAAATCAGATTCTGGACATAACACTATTCTGCAACCTGTTAAAATTCAATATGAACCCGAAAGAAATGATTATCGACAACAAGAAAATTATCGCTCCCATCCACAATCTGCTGCGCAATATAATTTTAGACTTGATCCAACTCATATGAGATACAATTAGTAAGAGAAGACATTTGAGTTGTTTATTGTTTTACTTTTTTTAATTTTTAATTAATTTTTCTCTCATATATACTTTTTTTTTTTAATAAAATTTAATATAAATAAATAATGATGTTAGCCACATAAGTTTTTACAAAAGATTGGGCTGATTCGCACTGACTCTTTTTTGTTACTTAAAATTAATATTGCACACTGAGTCGGCACTTCTTTTTTATCTTACGAACTCTTACGAACAAAGCCATCACCTTCGTGCAGATCGTTGGAAACTTCCATTTCAATCAAATTCAAAAGGTATGATCCAATCTTTAGAACTTATAACTTACATATCTACATACTTTCGCATCGCAAAACAGTTTTAGCTACCGTTATTTAAGTCCATCCATCATAATAACAGAAGCAGCTAGGGTAGCGTTAGAGTGAGGAGATCTGAACTTATTTACATACATATCGTACATCACCTCATAGGAAAGTGCCATCTTTACGGATGAGGCCGCTGGACCTGGGTTCAGGGCTGGCGATCCATGGGGCCCCCTAGACCCTGCGATAAAAGACAAACTGATGACTACTCTTCAACCAGCCCAGCGGGGCCTCGCGATCCTTAGGGGCCCGTAGACCCTGCGATAGTAGACCAACTGATGACCAATTTTTCAACCAGTAAGACAACCTATTATAAGTTTGTTTAACTGTTAAATTTGGGTTACTGAAAGTAGACCGTGCAATTTATTCGATACATGACAACAAATTTTCATACAAAGTAAGATATGTGTAACTGTGGAAATTTAAAAAAAATACTGGGGCTGTAGCAGTATTTTATGAAATTTTCGGCATTTCTTCAGGGTATACCTTCAGTAGCCAAACTCTACTAGTAATTAGAGAAAAATTTTCTGCTGTTGGTTCATGTTTCAATTTCAATTTCATTTATTTGGTTATAATTTGTACAAAGAAGAAATTTCTTTATTTATGTACACATCTATGAAGGCTATTTCCTAAATCATTGGCAGGGCCGGATCTATAGGCGGGTACGAAGGGAGACTTGCCCCCGGGTGCTAGTTCAAGGGGGATGGCAATACGACGGCCTTCTGAATTCATAAATCATAGCTAAACGAGAAAAATCTAATTACAAGAATTGGATAATTTTTCAGACCATACTGCCTACTTCGTCTTCTTTCCGGAATCTAAAATCTTCTTTGCCGACATCATACTTTCAATTGTGCTTATACTTATACAGCCAATCAATTTACTGTATATTAAATTTAAGTCTGTAATACCCTAGACACACAGCACGAACTAATGAATCATTTGTACTAACTATTCATTAAAATTCCGTGTGTCACATAGTATACGTCATTATAGCTCGAAAATCAGATGATAATGAAGTATACTAATGAAGTGTTTTCCTCCTTCATTATAGCTATAATGAGGAAAAATGTGCTAGATTTGGCGTATAATGTACATCTGGAGCTCCGCTGTGCATCTGCCGATTTGAAAAATAAGAAGAAGAAATTCAAAGAAATGCAAATCACAAAATAAACTATTGAATTTTTTTTAATTGTAATGTTTTTCTCATTTGCAAATTGTTAAATTTAAAGTAAAATAAATGAAAACAAAGTTTATCGCGTTAATTCGATCCATATTGCTTCTTTAATGTGATAAGTTCATCAAAACCAGTTTGACAGCACAACTTAATTAAAGAAATTGCTGTGAGTCTGTCTGCAGTTTATAATGAATCATAATAGACTAATGAGTCGTTAGTGTTATACAGCCAATCAATTTACTGTATATTAAATTTAAGTCTGTAATACCCTAGACACACAGCACGAACTAATGAATCATTTGTACTAACTATTCATTAAAATTCCGTGTGTCACATAGTATACGTCATTATAGCTCGAAAATCAGATGATAATGAAGTATACTAATGAAGTGTTTTCCTCCTTCATTATAGCTACAATGAGGAAAAATGTGCTAGATTTGGCGTATAATGTACATCTGGAGCTCCGCTGTGCATCTGCCGATTTGAAAAATAAGAAGAAGAAATTCAAAGAAATGCAAATCACAAAATAAACTATTGAATTTTTTTTAATTGTAATGTTTTTCTCATTTGCAAATTGTTAAGTTTAAAGTAAAATAAATGAAAACAAAGTTTATCGCGTTAATTCGATCCATATTGCTTCTTTAATGTGATAAATTCATCAAAACCAGTTTGACAGCACAACTTAATTAAAGAAATTGCTGTGAGTCTGTCTGCAGTTTATAATGAATCATAATAGACTAATGAGTCGTTAGTGTTAGTGCTGTGTGTCTAGGGTATAAGCCTCTGCAGGCTAATTAAACAAAAAATCCCGCTAAATTGCTAAAAATTCCGCTAAATTCTCAAATTGTACCTATGTATCATATATGAAATCAATTCAAAATTTGTACAAATGTACTAAGGTTGCTGGTAGCCCTATATATCCCATCATCCACCAATCCTATCTCCAATATAGACAGAATATAAGACAGTAGGCACAAGCAAAGAGTTGTCAGAAAAATATTTTTATGTCAGCTAAATTTAGGCTAAAAAATTTGCTAAAACCCTTCAACCTGAACGGCAGTACGCCAGAATTCCTACCCAGAGTTTTTTTGAAACCGTCTCAGAGTTTTAGCTGGGAAGATTCATATGGAAAAGCGACTAAAAGAAAGAACTTATGTCGAACATAATAAAATTTTTAATTTCTATTATTTGTGTTAATAAAATAAACTGCATTTGTAACGATTTTTTACTTTCCTTTTATTTTAAAAAAGTTTGAGATTCAAACGACAATTAAGGCCTATAATAGTCCTTAATTTTTGTTTGAATTTCAAATTCTTTTTATTTAACTATCATTATTGTTTCAAATTCACATTCTTTTTAACAATTCCAAGGTATGCAAGGCGTCTTTTCTTCCCCCCCCCCCCCCTCAAAATTTCCTAGATCCAGCACTGATCATTGGGTTACAAAACATCTAAATTGCATCGCTGGATTGGGACTTTATCTTTACTTTAATACAACATTCGGACAGAGACTCCGGTTTATTGTGTTGTATATTTTGTATTTTACGTTATTATTTCTGTTGATAGTCCAAAGTTATTTAGAAAATAATTTCTATTAGAGGGCCCCCATATCCTAAGTGCCCTGGTCCCCATGTCGCTAAAGACGGCCATGTCTGTAAGAAGGCTACGCATCTTAAATTATAATTGCTCTTGACTTACGGATAATTGCTTATCGTATCGTACGTTATCCTAAGTTATGAATCAGGAGGTAGAGGAGGGGCAGCTTCAGCCAGATCGAAAGGGGGAGGGTGTGGTTGCGTTGTAGCCCTACGACATGATTACATATGTATTTATAAAAAAAAAACAAAAACTTGGAACAAAATTAGTCACCATACACTCTATTGCCTTATTACCACTGACTTATAACAATGGACTGAGCGTATTGCTATTTTCCTATAGGAAAGAATGGCACAAGTTTTACAATTTTCTCTTTCGCCCTATGGCAGAGTTGGAGCTACCAACACAAAATATTGCTTACTGAACGTTTTCTTTAGCCATTTAAAGTAAAATTAAGTTCTAAAATGAGACAAATCGGACAACTCCTTCGTGGGGTTGCCAAATATCGTTTTCCACTATATATTTGGACACTGCCTGAGAACGACGCGTTGACATAGAGAGCTATAATTTGATACATAGTATTTTCTTAGTAATAGCAAATAAAGTTTCAAAAATGGAATAAATCGGGCAACCCATTCTTAGTGTTGCCATATAAATATTTAGGTTTTTTACGGATACTGTGATAACGATCAGTCCTAGACATTTTAATTGTACTATAAGAATTGGTCTTAGACCAATCAGCCCAGTCAGCTCATAGTGCTCGTTCGTCAGGTCTTCACTCTTCGAAACGTACTGAATGACGATTCTATTGTCGCCCCGTAGGGGTGGGATCCTGATTGTGATCAAAATTGTACACTAAATGATCTTCGGAATATGAAAATCCATTTTTATCGTCTAAAGAACTGCGCTATAAGGAAATGCAAAAGTAACGTGGACAATTTGCATATTTTCAAAAAATTGGTCTTAGATAAATTACAACTTTTTTCCTAGTCTGAACCCAGCTTGCTGCCTTCTTATTGCTCAATCTGCTGCCCCCCCCCCAACCCATTGTCACTTGCTGAGTACTCCCTTGGTACCTACTGGGGACATGACAGAAATTCACAAAAAAAATATCAAAAAACATACAACTTTGAGTCTAAGTTGGTCTGGAATCCCGTCTGGGCATTATTAACCTAACTAAAAGTGAAACATAAAGGAATAAAGCAACGAAATTGTGGACTGCTTTGCGAAAGAACGAACTTTCTCACAATATCGATATATTTTAAAAAGTCGTAATTTTTTCATTCATGCAAAATATTCCGATTTGATTCCAATTTTTTTTCAATTCTGGTCGACTTGAAATATTAATTTAAAATAGTTAGGTATACAGAGGCAGACGAGAATTATTTTTTATTTTATTTGTTTTTATAAAATATTTATGTGAATAAGATAAAAAAAAAATCGAATTATAAAAAAAATGTACATAGGTATAACCAAAATAGACCAAACTTGGCTTAGAGCTTACATTTTTAGATCAAGCCAAAAATTTAAAAATCCTGCTCCATTTGATCGTTTTTCCATTAAACGCAAAGAAATTGAATTATCATATGGGACAACCGCTCGAAAAAATTAGTTAATTATGTCGATCGAGCTTCGAAAGATCTACATACATATCTGTGATCTCTAGACAACTATGTAGTGATAACTCAAAAATTCAAGTTTTTTATTATAGCCATCGTATTATGATATGACCAAAAATTAAGTTAAAACACCGGAAATATTACTAGCGTACCTTAGTCATTATAGCTTTCTTTCTATTGAAGATAGAATTATTACGAGGAGACAAAAAAGTGTAAGTCAGAACAATAGGAATCATATTTATAATAGAAAATGCACAATTTTTCAGTTGTCTTTAGTTGTCCAGTGATCACAGATATCTAATAGGGCAGATCTCTATTAAAAATTAACACCTGGAATATGATTGGAGTAAGAGATATGTCAATATTTTTAATTTTTTTACTTAGGTAGTAAAGTCACTTTCTATAACTGTTGTGTAATCCAAGAAACATACGAAACTTTACCAACTACGTATATACATATATATGTATGTACGGATCAAACACATTATTAATTCATTAAAACACAAACTTAATAAGAATTCATTATTATACCCAATAATATTATCTAAGATAAGCTAAATATTAAAAAAAAAAAATAAACCACACAAATAATAATATTTGTAAATCACTACACTTTTTATTTAAAACATGGCAATATTACATATACATACATACATATCAATATTACATAGTTCGATATTCTTTTAAAATACTCCATTGTAAAATGCATAAAGTATAGCAGCAATTACCCAAAAAAATTTATTATGAAGGCTATGAATATTTGTTTGAAGTTCACTGTACTCCTTAAAAATCTTTTCGAGATCTGGTGGATGTGATGTCGCAGTAAAATAACTGTAGATAATCTGTGTGATCAGTTTTTTAGCAAGAATAATTTTCTGTGTATTATCTTTATAGGAATCAATTGAGATTTTAACATTGTGAGACTTCTTATTACATGAAACTTTGTAACGTAATGATGCTTTTACATCTATCAGTTTTTGTTCAACAACATTTAAACTATTTGATATTTTTTCAAGTAGAAAAACAGACACTTCTGATGAATTAGTGTCAACTGCCATTTTAAAATCACTGCACACAATTAGTTTTGTAAAACAAAAACAAATTTTACAATTTCATTACTATTAATTGAAAAAATAGAAATGCTCAGTTTTATTCCGACTCTCTAAATCAAATTCAGACTTGATTCTGACTGATCAAGCAAGAAAAGTAGGTAGGTATATTTGAGAATTTTTCAGACGTGAGTATATGAAATATTGAAAGTATATATGTTCTTAAGTAGTCCCCACCTTTATTGCACTTTTGCAAAAAAAAAGCTCTAATTTACAAACTCATTAAATAATCAAATGATATACCTTCTCACCAAAGTGGGGTATAAAAGACTTGATAATCATTATTTATACCCAATCAGATTTTTCTATGTATTTTGAGGGCGGAGACAGATTACTTTTGATAGAAGTCTTAATAGATATGTGTTGTTATCTAATATTTTGGTCTGTTCCATGATTTTGTTTACTCAGAATAAGTGTGGTTAAATACTTACAATTACTCTATCACTATAATGATAAACTAATATTTCTTATGTAATAATTCTAGCAATTCCTGTAATTTCAAATGTCTATTCGATTTTTCTTATGTATCTCCTTCCTTTTTTTCTTCCTAATGTCCTCGTACTAAATGCCTTTTTTTGATTTGTTTTTAAGCCTGCACTATACCCATATGCATTTAAATATATTGTCCAGGTACGGAGAAGTTAATTATAGTAGTTACTGGGCTACAGTATTCTACACCACAAGGGGATCCCACATTCCCAGAAATGTTTTTATAATCCACTACTACAACTAAACTAATCCAACCGGAAATCCTATATTAACATGACATTTTCAACTAAAAAATGTCCATTGATCTCATACCCTCGTGTAAATATAAAATAAATATTAAACATAAATAAATAAACACCAAGTCGATGGTGAGACCATTTCTAGAACATTATATGTAGTACCTATATCTACTTACTTACGTGTTGCCTGTTATAAAAAAAGAAACTTTTCCTGGGAAATGGACAAAATAAAAAACGAATGATTTTATCGAGTCCATTACTATAATAAACAATGCATGAGAAATAAAATATGAGGTGAATGCTGCCTTCGTGACTTGAGATGGAATTATTTGTATACATATCGGTGTAGAATATTATGGACATATGTATGTCAAAGCACGGAAACCGCAAAAGCTTCAGATTGCAGTGATTATTTTAAAAATAAAAAAAGAACTTCAGACAATTGATATCTAAATAGCAGTTGCTGATAACTGAAAATAAGCAAAAAAAAAATGGAATTTTTACGATTTAAGGATTAAATTTTTGCTTGTGTACATTTTAATTTTAGTTAAGTTAAAATGCGGTAAAATTGGTCATAAAGTATATTTTGTACCTTTATATTTTTCAGTTATATGGAATAATATGCAAAATGTAAATTTCAATATGGGAACTCTAAAAGGGATATTGCCTGATTTGTTCCATTTTAGCTTTATTATTCTTATGAAGAAAGAATGAGTTATAAAATTAGAAATAGTACCTAAATCTTTTACGTAGTTCACCTTTAACACTCGATCTTCCAACCATCGCATTATAGGTGCAGCTACCTTCCAGATCTCGGAACAATTAAGGTAATACCCTAGACACACAACACTCCTAATGAATAATTGACTAACGACTCATTAGACTATAATGACTCATAAGGTATGTAAGCTCTACTGTCAAGCTGGTTTTGACATACTTATTTTTATTTTATTTATTTATTTATTTATTCAATTTTAAAAACCACATTTGAGATACAAAGCTCATAGATGTGTGCATACTCCCAGTAAAAAAACAAATTACATGATAAATAAAAGTATTATGGCAAAGCAAAAGTAAACTATCAAATAGAAGAGAGTATATATAAACTAAACTAAAAAAAATTGAAAAAAAAGAAAAGAAAAACAAGAAAAAAAGAGAGAAAAAAGAACAAATTATGCATCTACAGATATTATAAAAATAAGTGAACTTAATTATTGTCAGCATTGAGCAAAATAATACAAAGCCCCCATCCTGAAATCCCTCAAGCTCCGTTCGGTGCGCACACCCAAAGGAAGAGTATTCCAAATTCTTACACCATTAATGAAAAAGGCGCGAGTGCTAAACAGTGTATAAAACCTTGGTAATAGTATAATAATTGGGTTCGACGAGATGACAGAAGTTCAACGTAATCTTTGACGTAATCCGGAGCCATATTATTTAAAATTTTATATATCATTATGCATATCCTTAGATTAAGATAACTATTCAAATCACAACCCAAAACTTGTCGAGAAAAGACAGATATGTGATCATACCTCCGTAGACCGAATATATACCGAGCACAAGCATTAAATGCGACATTGAGCTTTCTCCTACATGAGGAATCCAAATTGCAATATACACAGTCACCATATGTGATTATTGGAACAAGCAGTTGGCGTGGTGTGTACCATGCATGACGCCAAAGTGTTCTTAATCCTTGGTAAACTTTTGAAATCGTAATATCAATATGCTTATGCCAGGATAACCTAGAGTGAACATGCATCCCCAAATTTGTCACTACTTCCGTATATTCGATGGGGATGTTATCTAAAAACAACAACGGCAAAGAGGACGTGTCGACGTATCGATTATAAAGAACAATACTCTGGGACTTAGAAGGGTTTAACGAAAGTTTGTTCTCAGCCGCCCAAGGACTGATTCCAGCAAAGTCTTGATTAAATTTAAAAATATTGATAGCCATGCTATCAGCGGGAGAGGAGAGAAATAGTTGCACATCATTGGCATAAAGTAAAATCGAACAATGCGTATGGATCAGAACTATATCATTGATGTATACCACGAACAACAAAGGTCCCAATATTGATCCTTGTGGTACTCTTGAATAAGTTCTTAACACTGTTGAGCTGCGATATCCGCATACAGTGACTTGAGTACGATCTATTAAATACGAAATTATGAGATTAGCTGCAGAGCTACCAAAATTAAACTGATTTATCAATTTCTGGGTTAGAATACAATGATTGACTGAGTCAAAAGCTTTAGAAAAGTCAAGTATGCGTAGTATGGTGAAATTATGTTGTTCAATATTACGACGAACAGCCTCAATGAGATACAAGAGCAACGACATTGTATTATGCTTAGATCTAAAACCAGATTGTTGTTTAGCAATCATACTATGAGTGTCAATATAAGTTTTAATTTGATTATAAAGAAGACGCTCCAATATTTTAGATAAGACAGGAAGAACACTAATAGGCCTGTAATCTTGTGGACTTGTCGGTTTTCGATTTTTTTTAATTGGAAGTATCTTAGAACTCTTCCATTGTAAGGGAAAACCAGAAGTAGTAACAGCAGTGTTAAAAATATGCAATATTGGTCTTATTATGAATGGTAGAATTAGTTTAAGAAAACGTAAATCTATATTATGTATTCCGATGGCATTTGATTTAAGAGATTTAATAGCAAGAATAACTTCATCAATAGAAACGTTTCTAAATGAGAATTGATCACCGTCGTTGGGATTAAATATCGAAAGGTCGTTCAAATTAAAACGGCAAACATTGGGAATACTATTAACAAAGTAGGGGTTGAGCTCATCAGGATTAATATTCGCTGTTTCACTAGATTTTGAAATGATACCCGTTTGTTTAATATTTTTCCAAAGTATTTTCGAAGACGTGTCAAGTTTATTCTGATAAAAGTTATATTTCGCACTCCGAATAGCCACTGTAGTTAAGTTAAGTCTTTTGAAATTGTTTCTTAGTTCCAATCCACCGTATCGTTTCCAAGTATTATAAGCGAAATCGCGCTCCATAATCAATTCTCTAATTCTATTATTAAACCAAGGAGAATAAAAACGGCTTCATTCAAATTTTGCATGTTGACTGCTTTTAGATTTCTAAATGTTAAGTGACGTAATCGGATCTAGTCACCTGAAAGTCCACAAAAGTGGCCAATGTGGCATGATGGTCGCTAATATCGGGTAGAGCTTATTAAGTCTACCTGATTTGTGATAATTAAATCAAGTAAACTTGAACCATTAATATGATACCTAGTCGGGTTTGAATTTGTAACACATAATCCAGTGTTACCTAATCGTGACAGAAACTCTTGCTTCATACGGCTTTGACTTAAAAAATCAATATTAAAATCACCACAAATAATATTAATTTCAAAAGCTCCCGATAATTGCATTAATTCTTCATAAAATGGATTAAGATCGTATTCTGGGTGGTTTATAAACGCAACCTACAGGTAGTTTTTTCCCAAGTTAAGTAATTCAATAAATAAGTATTCGGGTCCCAAAAAGTTTCCGTCAGAAAAGGATATAATCCTGCAATTTAGGTGTTCACGAACACATATATTGCAACACCTCCTCCACGTGACTAATTACGATCATTCCGAAAAAGTCTGTATCCAGGTATGACAGTGAAGAAGGGAAATGAATCGAATCGATGCTATAAATTTAGTTTTTATTTATATTTCAATTTGATGATTTGGAAATGAAAAAACATTATATTAAAAAGTATTTTGATAACATAATTTGTACTTTGCATTTCTTTTTTAATTTTATTTTTCAAATAGGCAGATGCACAGTGGAGCTTCAGATTTATATTATAATCTGATCTGATTTTCGAGCCATAATTGTGAATAGTATGTGACAAACGGCATTTTAATGAATAATTAGTACTAATAATTCATCAATTAACTCGTACTGTGTGTCTAGGGTATTAGGCTCAAAACGTGTTGTCAAATTTGTTTAAACCTTTTTCCTTAAATTCTAAAAAAATGTCGCTGAAAGTCACGAAAAAAGGATCAAAAACCATAACGGAAAAGTCAGATAGACAGGCAATACAGTAGGCTTGGCGGCTCATAAAAATTACACGAGCAACACAATACGGGTAAAAATCAACCAACTTGTTCGTGTGTATGTAACGGGCATAAGGAAAGGTTCAAGAAATTTTATAAATATAGAAGATGTACAATTAAATGTCATTTTAATCATTTCCAAATTGTTGAAATTAAGCGTACAAAAAACAAAAAAACAAACAACTCCTTCAAACATAAATGTTTATTTTATCACGAGTTACAAGTACCTGGTGTTACTGAAGAAACAATAAATCCGCTAAATTTAATGACAAATCTGCCAGTTTGGCAACACTGGGCTTAAAGCAATTTAAATAAGCCAAACTATATTTTTGAATTTAAACAAATTACTGGTTTTAACCGATTTAAAAAAAAAAACGGATAGAGAGATCAATTCAATGAGAATGTATGTATATATATTTTTTTATAATGTAATATAATATGTACAAAAATCGATTACTCCATCCACAACGGCTGCATCAAAATTTTTGCATTTGATTCAAGGAGATACCGCATACATTTAATTCAATTCGATGGAATCAGAAAAAATCTCCTTAGGATTAAACATAAAAAATTCTCCTAGAATAAAATCGGAAAGCTTTCAAGTAAACAAACTTATAATTCAAAAGCTTAATCATTCAAGCGCTCAAGCGCTAAGGTAAACAAAAGCTTTCATATGCTCAAGTGTTTATTGATAAACAAATATCTGATAAACAAGTTAAGCAAATTAATCAAAAGCCCAAGTATTTAAGATAAACAACAGGATTCAAATCTCAAGTATTTAAACATAAACAAATCTCTAATAAACAACAGGATTCAAATTTCAAGCCCAAGTGTTTGGGATAAACAAGTTCCTAGTGAACAAAGGGTTTAAAATATCAGTGCAAAATGACTTATTGTTGATTACGAATTCCTTCATCTAATAATTGACTAACAAGAGATCAATTTCAAATATTGATCGTATGATTAATTGCGAAATACCCAATTAGAAATCGACATTTGGTATTCCCAAGGTTTATCTCTGCTATTGGAAACGATCGCGAAGGTTCTATTGCGAAATTCATCCCTATAAAAGCAGGAAGAATTCAATTATCAAGTTAGAAGGCAAGAATTATCATGGAAGAAGTCAGTGAATCAATTATTATTTTTACCCAGTGATTAATCAATTGACAAGTCAGTGCATTCGGCTTGCATTGTGCTTTCTTTAACTCAAAGTAATAAAGTAAAATAAAAAAAAAATAATAATAAAGTCAGAGCAGTTAATTTTCAATTTTAAGAAGAGATAGAGATTGTGGAAAAGAAATTTTAATAAAGTGAAATAAAATTGTTGAGTTTAAGCGGCTTAAATGAAAAAAATAATAAGCATAAGTGAATAATAAATAAATGAAAGTGAATTAGCGGTAATGATAAATAGGCTTCAGTGAACTAGATGTTAATTAATGTTACTTAAAAATAAAGGTGAATTAAATAAAAATCTGTAAGTATAACAATATATATGTATATATATTATTAAGCCAAGCTCAGGGGATACCCTATGATGCAAAACACAACATGGCAGGAACGAGATGATTAGGGGACATGAAGAAAGCGGTGAAGGTGCCGATATAGGTCACTCTTGAACCTTCGCAGATTGAAATCCGAGAAAAACAGAAGATGGTAGAAAGTATTTTGTAAGGTGAGAGGATTTGTGTGGCATGCAGCACTAGTATTGCGTGCAGGCATTAATCTACAAAGGATCAGACTAGATATTTCATCGGAATATTGGCCATGCCTGTAGCGATAAAGGAGCGAAAGACATCCAACATTGCGGCGGTGCTCGAATGAGTCAATATGACAAGTTATTGGCAAATCGCCAATGAATCCAAGACATTTCGATGCTTCTTCGGCAACAGAGAAGATGTGATCTGTCCAGTTTATTTTGCTGGAAATATTAATGTCAAGAATGGTCAGTGACGGTAAATCTGAATTAAAGCTCCATGAAATGAAATGGGAGTGATTAAATGATGATCTTGCTTTAAAGAAATGAAACAGCTTTGGGTCTTAGAAGCATTGAATTCGATGCGATTTGCTTTACCCCAAACTAGGATAATATCAAGATCGTTATTAAATGATCTAGTCATGCAATCTCGTTTGACATCTACGGCATTCCCTCTGGAGTCCGCAAGAGTATCAAAGGAGTAAGCGAAATCAAGGGTACTGTAATCGGCAAAGCTTTGGATGGAATTGAAAGTAAGGAAAAGCAGATCATTAATGAAAATTAGGAAGAGATATAGAGAGATAACAGAACCCTGGGGCACACCGGCATTTATAGGGTGAGGTTCAGATGTAACGCCATCTAGTGCAATAGATAGAAAGTTTCAATCCATTATAGAAGAGGAGGGAGCGACCAAATGCTTTAAGTATGGGCCGCTTTAGTTAGTTGTACCGTTTAGGGCAATGTTTGTCACGCAGCCGTCATTCTTGAATCTTGAGTGAACTTTACTGAAGAAAAGATAACATTTAACAGTTCTAGCAGGTCCTGATATGTGATCCTGTCCTAATGGTAGACAACATGTTTGACAGTGTGTGGAGAAAAAGCTTTCATGTGCGACACACCAAGTTGGACAGCATATTGACCGTGTATGGGTCATTTAAGAAGCGCCAGAACAAGAGACATTTTCTAAATATGCCCCCAGCATCAGCACTTGGATTGGATGGTAGGGAGGGGTAGCGCTCCGAAGCCAGCATACTTCGATTGTCTGCTGTGTTGTATTTGTTTTGCATGCGCTGTTTTGTGTCTAATCGCTGGGTTTGGGCTCAATATATAATGGATGGGTGTCTAAAAACTCTTCTGACCTCAACTATTGCGTTCTTTACTGATTTATATATTTAGTAATGTGCGCTAACTAACAGACGTGTCTAAAAACGCTCCTATCTTTTTTGCCTTAAACCAGTGTATAACCGCGTGATTTATATTTAATTTTTGTGCGTGAGTTGGTGCTATTTACATTCATTAAAACTCCACATTTTGTGAACTCTTTTCCTTCGACCTTGGTTCATTTTGTTCTCTCTGAACTGGAATTATGACGAGTGTTTATTAAGAGACCGATTCTTTTATCAACCGCTGTGGGTGTTGATTTGTTAGGGTACAATACCGTGACACTGATGAAATTGATGCTTAGGTACAATACCTATGCATCCAGCTAAAATGATTTAGGGAAAAGTAAAAACGCACTTTTCACTTTGAATTATTTTACAATTATGCCCCCATCGGGGTTCAATTTATTGTTTATATACATTATACAGCCATCACACAGGTATGATGACCATATTCCCACACTCAAAATCGAGTTGGGTACAAAACAGGAAGTTATATAATATTTTCATATTTTTAATTCACATTTTTACGTACGTACGAGCACAAATTTTCACCTGCGTAAGCATTTATTGTTTTTAATGCAGACATTTTTTCACTGCGAATCGGACGGCTGCGATAACAAAAACTTTTGCAGGTAAAAATTGTGTGCTCGTAATTAGATCTATGGAAAAACAAAGTTTCAGCAAAATTTTATTATCTTGTGTGAATTACTTATGCTTGGCTATTGTAAATGTTTCTAATTCTGAAAATGTTATTGATATCTTAAAGTACCTATATCTACGGCTATTGACGATGAACAACGAGTAAGGGAACTAATACATCGAAAGCCCGGCCCGCACGTGAGGGGAGAGGTCGCCTTTACTCTGAGAATAGTGCTCCCGTCCTGCGCAGTTCATCTAATTAAGCATCGTCACAGGGCAATAACCCGAACTTGGATTTACCATCATCTGATTCAAATCAACTACTTCGTGACCTTGAACGCAGCCTCACCAATAATTTTAGGATGGGGCTATTTATACACACAGTAGTATACGCAATTCGTGAAGGGGGAGGGGTCGCGCAGATATCAGTGACTCAATGACACACACACACACATGCCCCGCACAAACACATACATCCGCACACACGCATACACCCGCACGCGAACAGACACACGCACATTACGCAAACCCACACATATACCCACATTAGATGCCGTAATTCAAAACCCTCCAGAATACTCCGCAAGCCATGAAACAGACTCCCTCCCTACCACATGCGAGGCCCAACGTAGTCCTTACATTCTAAAATATTTGCAGTGTTCTTATGGAAAAGTGACAAAAGTTTGATTTGAATAGCTCTCCCGAACTAAACTACTAGTCATACAGAAAAATGGTGTTCCGTTAATCTTAAGCTTGCTTTCTTATCTTCCGAACCGTAATAAAATGTTCATACCTTTCCTAACAAAATTATTTAAAAAAAATTATCTTAACCAAATGACTACGATTCCTCAAACAAAAATTCTCAGTAATCATTGTAATGTCGCTGTGCCATCATGGCATGCCGTGGGCTGATGATATCGAATGTAGCTGCCTACAGATTCGGACTACAGCTGCACATACACACATGCAATTATCACCAAACTGAGAGGTATTGAGCACTGACATATATAACATGGACTGCCTGATTTGCTATTTCATATGGATCAACTTTTTTTGGAAGGGTGTGACAATTATCTTAATTTCAAGTTTTACTTTTGCTTTAATATTCATATTAAAAGTTCAACAAATTATAGAAGCACTCGAAATTATTTTTCTTCTTGAAAGCTTATCTCCTACAACATCAAATATTTTTTAAACTTGATTTTTAAAGAAATAAAATTAAGCAATTTTTGTCTACCTGCCCCTTAAAGTAGCTATGGGGGACCGAGAAAGGATTACAAGTATTATATTGCCATCTATTTCTATCCTATATATTCATTTGGAAAACCACTGAACTGAAACTGGACTATGGTGTATTTTGTATAGAACTTATTATTTGTAGTTCAGCGGAATAAAGTAGTTAAACCAAAAAGGGACAACTATAGAAAAGTGATCCCATAATAATGTCAAATAATGTAAGGAATTTCAGTAGTATCAGCAGTCCATTTTATATATGTCAGTGGTATTGAGCGTAAAATAGTAAGGTTACTTTGTAATCAAAACTATTTTATTATTTCGTTAAGTAAGGTACATAGGAAGTGTATCCTTTGGGAAGGTATGGAACCAAGCTTTAAATTACTAGAAGACTATTTTCCATTATGGATAGTAGTTTTAGCTCTATGGCATATATAAAGCCAATGCTTAGCACTTTTCCATAAGCATCAATATTGAACATTTTAGAAAACGGACTAAGCACGCACACATATAGATTTCTGTTTCATGGCTTGGGAAGCATTCTCGAGGGTTTTGCGTAATTTTATTAATTACTCATTTGGGATGATTTTTTTCAACATTTCATTTTGCACTCATACACAATCAAGCAAGCAGATGCCTATCTATAAGTTCAAGTTCCTGGACTATGATCAGTTGAGTCTTGGGCCCAGCTTTATTCTGATATTACTTTTTTTGAATTGTACTACAAACATTTTGCTCTGATGTTCACGGGTTTTAATCACTGCCGATTTACAGTACATAACCCAATATGCTTAGGGTATTCCATTGAAAACCACATTTCTTGTAAAGTCTTCCATCATTCAGCAGCTTTCCTTGTTGTTAATTTTTATGAAAGTTTACATTCACCGGATGCAATATCTACACTGCATCGATCAGGATGTTCATGTGAGAAACGACAGTGCTTAAGTCTATGCCTACATGATCGAATGCTTGTCTTTATGATTTGTTGATTGTCATCGTGGGATAAGACCTATTTCGATTACATTCAGAAATAATCTCTGCGCTGATTGAATTTCGGTGAAGTCCTCTGACAATCATACGTGTGCTATTTCATAATCCTGTCTTTCGATTCAAGTTTCGCAACAGCATTATGATAACTCCTTCCTTTAACAGCAACACATGTGGTGGCATACCCGATGATGTTTCCTCATTCAGAAATTCTGTTGGAAAGTTCGATGCAATCTCCTGAGGCGACAGAATCTGCGCTATAGTAGATGATCGGATCTATTGGCATCATAGCAATGATTATCCTGTTCATTTCCAGCGTATGAGCATTTGTTGGAGCTGGTTTCCTATAGCTCCTCAACAAACATTTGGTGATTATTGTCTCCGTATATCGATGCAATAAGGTTACCCCCATTAACCATTGCTTAAGGGATATTGATTATATCATCACAGTTTAGTTCAGGAATTGGTGAATGGTTTCCTTTTCCAAAATCTAAGAGCCATTTGTTGTGCTGTCAGGGCTTTTCTTATATTTATTTTATACCACATTATATGGACATCACATAACACTTTAAATTTGCTATACGTTTAATGTAGGCAAATCATATACCAACGTTAATCGTTATATGCAATAAAACCCTATTCTACTATTATGATCTTCTTTCGGCAAAAAATAATGCGGATGCAATCCCGAAAAAATTTATGTCAAATACTCCCATTTGGACGAAAACCCAGCGTTTCTGACAGAAGCACAATTTAAGCGCTTCCGTAGACATAATTTGAAAACTCTTTAGAAGAATATTCACTAATATATCCAGAAAAAGAAGCAAGAAGAAATCAAAAGCTTCTATAGCCATCACGTAGAAGCTCTACAAAAGATTATTTGATGAGCTCCAACAGAGGGGCTGATTTCATCTAATTTTCCACGAATCTACTATACTGTGGATTTTCCATTACTGTGTGAAGTAACGCATTTCTAATTTTTAATGTGAAGTTCAGAGTGATTAGAAATGTTATCTGAAGTTTTGATTATATTATTATATTTTTTGGATCAAATTTCCCCGTTCTCCAATCATAAAACATACAGAAAATATATAGCGCTATAAGTAGTCTACCGGAATGTTTCTTCGGAAGCACCACTACTTTTCTCCATCCCAGCTCTTTACCTCATAGCCATGCTTACAGTGACAAGTGCGTGCCCGACTATACTGTTTTCAGGAAACAGTCTTTGAAGGCCTCTCTCTTATGAGATGAAATTAAGGAAGAAGCACTATGGTTATTCAAAAAGCTCATTCAAGCTTTTGAAAAGACTCATTCAAAAAATTTCTTCACCAATCATTTAGCATACCTCCTGGAATGCTTCTTTAGAACAGCAGTGAAACGCTTGCCTCTACGGACATAAACTGGGATAGAGAAGAGAAACGCCGCTAGCTTCCGGAATCCGGATAGTGCTTCAAGATGTTTCTTAGAGCGATCTTTTTCCCAATGGGTTTATTTTTCGCGGCGTTTTTTTTTTACAGTGCGCAAAGAAATTTCGGGCTATTTTGTTCCAATTCAAACTTCGTTGCCAACATTTTTATATAATTGCCTCTGTATCGATTACTGAAGATGCTTTGAAAATATGTATCGATTGTGAAATGAAGAAAGAGCTTGTGATACTCTTTGCATAGAAAAGCATCAACATCCTAATTAGAAAGAAGAAAGTATAACTGGGATAGATCAATTACTCTGTCTTAACACCTTGACTAGAAACTAAAAGGTGCTCATGGAGTTAAAAAACTTAGAACCACTTGAAGTAAAACAATACTACATATATTATCCAGAAACCATACCATGTAGAAGATTATGGAGAAAATTGAAAGCTTTCGCCCAGTATCGAGTATATTCCACAAAGGATTCAAGGAGTCTACTACAGATGTTATCCAATATGTATAATACATATTTAGAATACTATAATTACATTTCCCCTATCAAATAGGACATCTTTGAAACAATATATGGGAAAAATTATGAGAACGTACATTATATCCTTTGGTAAAACATATAAATCAAAAGTTCAAACAAACAGATTACCTACGTATATTAAAATCGAAGAAATGATTAATTCACTCTGATAGATAATTATTGATAGTGCTTTCATCATGGTACGCTAACGCTATAGTAAGAATTTTTAAAAACAAACAAGCATACGTGGAGGAGCTTGCAGTGGTCATATGTACCACATACGTGTACATATTAAAACCTTCGAACTGACGTGGCAATTTCAGTATAATAATGAGTGGCTACGGAGAAAAAAAAGCGTAATTTGTTGGAAACGTTTTTTCAGTGTCATAGTCGTTCTCAAAAAGCTTTTATTACAAAAATTAAAAGCGTTCAAGAATTTTGTTTATCTATTAAAACATTGACAGAACTCAGAAAGTTTATATATGAAAGTTGGTAGGGATACGGAAAATATTCCTGAAATCTCTGTGAAGTTTGTGGATAACACGCGAAATACTTAATTTGATTTTCAGAACATGTGCAGTTCAATCGTTCAATGATGGAAGCTTATCAAGGGATATAATATAAAATGTCCTGCGACTTTCATAATGAAGTTATTCTACAAAAGTTTTCAAAACGGTTTGGAGCTATTTTACAAATTAGTTAACGGTTCACAACAATATTCATCAAGAGTGTGTTTTTTTATAAAGTTTTCCGATAAAGGAATATATTAAATATATCAATATATTTTAATATATTTCACGGTATTCCGAACTGTATATATATATATAATTACTTAAATTAATGAAAATCAGTTAAAAAGTTCGATGAACAAATTGGTGTAGTTGTAGTGCAGACAATATTAAAAAACTACGTAAAAACAAATATCGTAAAATCTAGAAATAATATATTCTGCTAGGTGTTTTCGTTAAATCATTTTGTATAAAAAATTAACAGGTTATAATAACTTCTATTTAAACCCGTAAAACTATATACCTATATACATAATACTTTTTTTTTTAATTGCTGAAATTCAACAAAATTGGATCGCATAGTGTGTACGTGTATACTGGATATAGTTGTTAATAGCAATTAACACTAGGGTAATTATGCAAAATTTTCATATTTAAATACAAATTTTGACTAATTCAGGCCATCCATAGAAAAATTTAGATTTTTCCTATCTATAATTAATTAGAAACGATTTAGAGTGCAGTGTGAAATTAAATTTTGATGCAGCAATTAAATAATAATTTATGATTCAAATTGCAAAAATTACTAAAGCAACATAAATTTAGAAATTTTCACGTCTACCAGAGAAACTTTTTTGTGAAGAACGACAAACTGACGAAAAATATTCTAGAAGCATATCTTTGTACGCTGAAAAGATTAAAACTATAAAAATAAAACAAAAGGCATATAAAAGAAGAAGAATGCTTCCATTCTGATTATAGAGTGCCCTTAAATTATATAGCAAAAACGATAGGCTATTACCTCGTTCACATGAACCGGACTGGACTGGACTGGAATAGTCCTAATTCGCATAGTACCAAGTTTTCACATGCGATGGACTGGATTAAATCGACAAGAGAGACATCTTTCAATTGGCAGTTCTTAATCTAAAGTCACCTCTCATTTGAAATTATTTTTGTAGATATTGAAAGACGGATCATGGAAAGAAGTATAATTTTACAATTTCTAAAATATTGTATTAAAGCCACGAAGGTGTTCGAAGCGAAAAATGAAATTATACCGAAAAATATCCAAACGTAAATCCACTTCGATCCACTCAAGTGTTCACATGTAATTAATTCCACTCCACTACTGAATTAACGCCGGTGTAGGTAATTCCAGTCCGGATGGTGTTCACATGGCGAATTATCTCACTCTGAAGTACGCTAATCCACTCCAGTCCGCTTCATGTGAACGGGATATATGAAGAAGAAAAACTAAGCATTTTTCTTCAAGTCGTATAGTATCGCAAAATTTTTAAATTCATTTTTATTATTTTATTTTTATTATTTTATTTTTATTATTTATTATTTCCTGATAATATTTGTTTCGCGTTGCTGTATGGCTGACATCATATAAACGCCTGATGACAATTCAATTTGTAAACCAACAAACCGGCATTGGAAAATGTTTATTTTGGTTTTTGGACACGGCTGTTTATTTTTATAACTATTCAACTCATATTTTAATCTCTTTTAATCACTTTTTTTCACAAACAATCACTAAAATAACACCGCACTTATTTTCGCAAAATGAGAAATATCAGATATGAAGCAGAAATTTCGGCCTGAAGCAACATAAGGTCATCCTCCCCGTGTCTACAAAAAAATTAATCTTACACAGCATAACCTATCCTTTTTGCTATATAATCTAAGAGTGTGCCGCCTTCCGTTGCAACAAAATTTCAACATGCTATTTATTATTGAAGATGACTTTTATAAATTTTAACCAATTAAAGGATTGACCGAAAAGTCATTGCGTTCTTTTGTTATAAAATAAAAGGCGATTTTTTCATACACACCAAACAAAAAAACCGTAAGAAAAAAAAACTTTTCCAATTTTTCGAATACCTTTATTATAGAGTCATCTTTCAAGCAACATCATTATTCCATGCTCAAAAAATTTGTTATCCTTTTCTGCAAAAAATAATTCAAAGAACAATAATTGGATATCCCCTATCAGAATCAGAAATGAAGAATTTTACCATTCAAGGTGTTTTACAAAGAGTGGAACAGAAATAATAGTTCTAGTGATTCCATGTCTGGAGAATATGGTGAACATGTGGTAACACATCCTATTCAAGTTAGAAAATTTTTCGACGAGTGATTAAGTTTATTTGTACCCTTCGAGTAGAAAGAACTACGAAAGAACTGTGGGTTAAGTCCAATTTAAACTTGACGAAGAAACTATTGCGACTAAACAAGCCAACCTGGAGAACTCTAGTGTCACTATAGGCACTCTTTTCTGAAGGGTCACCTACACAGGATGGGACTTATGGATGATTCAGATGCAGAGGATGCGAAGAGGAATCCGAAACGGTGACTTACTGTCTTTGTCACTTTCCGGTTATCTCAGCAAAGCGTTAAAGATTCCTTGGCTAACACCTCCTGGAAAGTAGGGTTGGGGGCTAATATTGAACTTTGTAAGAGCATCCGGTTGGAACCTATGAGCAATTGCTCATAAGTTTGGAACTTGAACAATGGACCTTGTTGTGGCCTACGTTCCAGAGACCCCGCCTGGTCTCTCAACCTATTTTCAATCCATCTATCCAAACTTATATGTAATCTAGCATTATCATGATGGAACACAACACCGTTTTGTGGACACTTCTATTTAATGATAGTTCAATTTAATTAATGGCTTGCTTTTAATTGGAAGCAACTAAAAATATGCAGTATGCCTTTGAAATCATACCAAATTAGCAGCAATATGCTTTAGGTGAATATCTGCTTTCAAAGTGCTTTGAACAGACTTATCGAGCTTGTTCCTTGGTCTTTTTATTTTGGACTTTTGTTGTAGAATGTAGATTATCCAATTTTCATCGTTCAAAGTTTCAAAAAGAGTATTTTCATGCCTGGAATCGGGTTTCATACATACGGATACATTTTCTGTTTTTCCATTTTATTTTTATTGTGGCGGACATTTTTTATTAGATACATGCAAAGCAATCATACTCTTTTGCAAGTATTCTATAAGTTAAATTCTTAACTTCTGTATTAGGCGATCAGATATAACCATACAGATGAGATCTCTCTAATCGCTAATCTAATCACATATACATACATAACCAGACAGTGATGGCTAGATGTCCAAATTTCTGTAAGTCTTTTATTATATTTCCTTACAACGGCTGCTGGGCCTCTGAGACCTAAATTTTTTTTAATATGCATAGTTCAACAAACTTGTCAATATTCTGTAATTTGGATAATTAATCGCCACACTAGAAAATATTTGATAGCTTTGCTGTTGGAGAGGTAAAAATGAAAACTTTGGATCTTAGCTATCCTCGATATAGTGTTTAAAATGATTATTGAATGGAAAACGAAGATTAGATCCGTTCATTATCCTTCCAGTCGGTGATTCCCAGGCGTATATAAAATATTGAATGTAAAAATTATTACATACTTAATTAGTTCTCTAGTTTTCAAATAATTTAAGCTGGTACCTTTGCATCTTCTCACATAAATATAAAAGCGAATTCACTGTTATATTATTTTTTTTCACTTATGGGGCACATATCAACTGTATACGGCCAGATCGCTCGCTATTATCACACAATAACACTTTCTTTCTTAGGGTTTTAACACAGTTTTTATCTAACTATTCACAATTTTGTTCAAGTAATTCTACTTAATTAATCCAGCTTAGTTATACAATTTATTTCTATCTACTTCAATTTCGAAAAGACAACGGTAGAACCACTTGTTCTTGTCGATCGAACGCGAGCAACCAACAACCAAGAAGCTTATATCTTCCAAATCCAAAAACGAACTCTCAGCAATTTTTTTATTATTTATTTATTATTTATTTATTCATTATTGAGCGAACCCGCCTTTTCCGATTAAATATTTTAATACTGATTTTAACAAATAATTCATAGTGGACCCGGTGGTTCATCACTTTCGTCATATTTATTGACTCCAAACCACTAATACAAAATTGAGGCCAAATTAACAAATAATTGATAATGGACCCGCGGTGGTTCATCACTCTCACCGTATTTATAATTTTTTTTTGATAAATAATAGCCTTCACTCAAAATTTTTTTTTCGTGCTTTTACTTTTCCTGATAGTCGATGCGATCACATAATTCGTTTTCATTAGATATGTACCATGTTTACATGCAGGGTTGAACCCTGGTTCAACTCGGGTTCAACTCCATGTATACGCATTCCGAATTGAAATTGGATCGACTCGACTCCTCGACTCGACCACGCTTGGCGGGCGTAGTCGAGTCGAAATGGTGTCATATAAACGCGGATTGAGTGGTCGAGTTGGCAGCTTACAGTTAGGATTTATTTTATTCATCAGCAGGCACGATCGCAGCCATATTAGGTTTGTTGGATGAAAACACCGTGTAAATTTTCCCCTACAATTATCCCAAATTTACCCGGGGTTTTGTGCAATTCATCGAACAAGTTCTTAAAACACACCAATCGATGCGCACATCACATCATTGAAAAAATACGGATAGCACCTGAACGGTTGGTGTGCACTTCGATTCGAAATGTCAATTTTGAAAGTTCTTTAAGAACAAAACTACGCTAAAAGTCAAAACTACAAAGCGCACCGGGACACTACGCTATCAGACCGTAGCGTAAAATGTGCACATCGATGGGCTGGGGAAATGACAACGCTTCGGTCGCCCGAACGACATGGTGTGTAAAAATGTGACATTATGTGACATTCTGCGTGCACCTGAACGCACGGCGGGTAAATCTAATGTAGTGACATTTCTCTGACAGTTCTCCTGAATATAATTAATTGAAAAAAATTATTTATAAAATGGGTGAATACAAATAAAATGTGCTCTAGCTATTTTTATATTTCTTTTCTTCTAATTTTTGCTTATTTCTGCTCAAGAAGTGTAATTTATATGTCCCAATCAACAACAAATTGCAAGTGACAACTGTCAAATCATTACCCTGAGAAAGAGAGATAGTCTAGCCCGGTGTAGCCCGGCGTTTACCCGGGGTTTCATCAAACAGACCTATTCATAATTTCGTCACACACATCAATGCCTATCAATATCCATGATCTCCCCAGCTGTTAATATTCTATGCAAATCTTTGCAGTCTTCATTATCTCTTCTTTCGTTGAAGACTTGAAAGCATGAATAACACAAAGAAATTTTAATTCATTGCTATGCGCCTGTAATTTATGAGATCTCTCTTCCATTCCGTGTTATTAGGGGGAAATATCGGCTCTACCTCCACCTCAGATGCTAAGTCTTTTGCTTCGTCACTATTCTAGAAAAACTTTCTTCAGAAATATACTGCTTCAGAAAATCTGTGGTTCTGTCTAGAATGTTCAGCATTCAACTATATTCATCAAAGCAGGACTTTGTAATAATTTTGAAGCGACATTAATGATCACGCTACAAATGAATTTAAAATTCACGATGGATGGAGCTGAGCACCGATGCTCATGTTTCGATAGATTACAGATCCTATTTTCTTCGAAAAAAATTTCCACAAGTGCATCATAGATCTTTCGAAGCTGGTAGCGCACGGGTTTGATATCATCAACCCTGACTTTCCAACTCGTATCACTTAGAAGCATTGAGAGTCAGAGTCGGTTATGGGATACAACAACATCGCATTCCCATAAAATATTGAGGCAAAATCCAATGGCTCTTTAGAACTGTCTGGTGCCAAAAGTAGCAACTGGATCACTTGACTCACTTTAGAGATTCGGATCTTTAAGTCGACTCACAATCAGATCTGAGTTACTTACCTCTAATTAAGAGCAGTTTTATTATTAAAGCAGACTTTGCTTAAACATCGATAGCCTGACCTCGCGATAATATTGATAGTTTATGTATATACATGTACATAAATACATACAGCACGATCATCATATATACGTCATAAGTACATAGGTTGGCTTTTGTTGGGTTGTGTCGAATAGATTTTTCGACGAATTGTCATTCGGTGAATTATTTTCGATGAATTTTTTTTTCCGTCCAATCATTTTTCAATTCACATTTGTTGATTCAATTTTTTTTACTTTATTAAAAAAAAAAAAGTAAAAAAGCCAGAATTGGTCTAAGACCAATTCTTATGATACCTTAGATGAATCTTCGTTTGTAATTTCGTATGGTCACCCATCGGCCCTAGTTTAATTTTTGAAGGGGTTTTTGAATATATCTTTAGAACGGTTAGTCGAACAGCAAAAATGATTATAACCAATTTTATAGGATTTCATATTCTGCACATTAAAACCATATAGGACTGATTGTTTTCACAGAATACGTAAAAATTCTAAATTTTTATATGGCAACGCAAAGAGGGGTTGACGGATTTAGTCCATTTTTAAAATTATATTTATTATTTTTCTGAAAACACTATGTACAAAATTTCAACGCTATACGTTGATGCGTTCTCAGGCAGTGTCCAAATATGTAATGAAAAATGAAATTTGTGTATGGCAACCAACCCTACGAAGGAGTTACCCGTTTTGTCCCATTTTCGTACTTAATTTTACTTTTTTTTTAAAGCCCGTGTGCAAAATTTCAGCTCTCTAAGTACATGTGTTCTCGAGTACCGGAAGGACGAACAGACGGACGGAGGAACGGACAGACAGATACGCAAAAATCAAAATAACTTTTAATTTTATGCATGGGTGTCCAAACCAGTTTGCTCTACCATCATTATTCCTAGGTGTTACAAGCGGAATGACAAACTTAGTATACCCTTTAGATATCATCTAGGGTATAAAAATTACGCGAGTCCGTCGACGCCTTTACGGCACGGTAGCTGGGGCAGCCCCTAGGCACGGCGCTGTGTATGGTGGCGTTTTGCATATACAACAAACCTTCCCTCTGTGAAAAGAGAGCTATTCTTTGGAGAGGAATAGCTCTCGGTAAAAGCACGAGGGTCTGTTATAAAACTGATGTAAATGAAATAGTTGGAGATATTTGTTACCATTCCCTTCCTTTCTTTTCAAGTACGTATCCCTGGTATACTTAAGGTCTAAACACAATTGCGACATTGTTTGATTACAGAATACGAAAATGAATAGAATGGGACTCGACTGCGACTTCGACGGCAGAAATCCCTGCCCGAACTTTGTGCAAATTTCTAAAATGTCGTCGCATTGCGGCACAATTCTGACAACAAAGCCAATGCAATATGCACTGATCAACAACTTAAACCGATAAAAATTAGGCATTTTGACATATATAGCTGTCAAAGTCTGCCGTCGCAATGACAATTGTGTTTAGGCCTTTGATTAATTCTAGTAGGTGAGAAGAAAATGAGCTAGAGGAGAATAATATTTTTCTTTTTTTTTGCAGCTGAGGGTATCTTGTTCACGCTTGATTGTTTCGACCTCATCTCAGTCGCGACCGCGATGTTGTTTTCTCAGTGCGTAAAGCGAACTCCGTATTCTTCGCCCGAGGGCCTTATATCCTGCATCCGTGGGATAATGGTGGTGCGTGTTGTGACCAGGTGGAATGGCCCCCTGCGTCTTACCCTGCGCCAAGACGGTAGCCGTCCCCTCACCGTTTGGGGCGCCGAGGCCGTGCAGGGCCGCTACTATTCGTTCCACCTGAACTTATATCCCCACAGGCACCAGTCTTTGACTGCTTCGGGTAAGTCTGCTTGATCGTTCTTTCTTCAAAAAAAAATTTACTACTGTTCCCCCTTTTTTCTGTTTTTCAGGGGGAATCTTTGTATTAACCGGGGAGTTCGCCCTGTGCGGTTGTTGTCATTCGTTCCTACCCAGCCCGATGACGGTCCATTTCAGTGGTTTGATGATTTCAAGAGTAGCGCTACCCACCCAAGATGCTTTAAGCACCGCCGATACAGATGACGATTCATTATACACAGAATTAGACGATGAGTCGGATTGAAACTAATTCATCCTCCTAAGGGATCCTCTTCCGTTTCTCTTCTTCCTGTATCTATATTCTTTTATATGATAATAATTAAATAAACAATAATACAAAAGAAATGCAACAAAATGACAAAATAACGGAAATTAGTGTTTTTTCTCTCTAAGCGCCTTTTCCCTTTCAGGATTGTTTTTTCTGTTAGGCTCCTGTCGGCTTGATGCGGCAGCTCGCGATTTGTGCGACCTTCGGTTGGCTTCCTGAGTTTCCTAAGTTTTTGTTTTTCTGTACTACGGTTTTTATCTTCTAATTCCTTATCTAGTGTTAGTTAGGTGTATTATATTATTACCTTATTCTAATACATATAGTACATACTCGTATGTGTATTTATGTATATTCTTATGTACATTTATATTTCCTTAGTGGTTATTTATTATTTGATCTTATTATATCTATTATGGTTTTCTACATTAGTGTGGATAGTTTATTGTTATAATATTTATATATTAGGTTTAACGTTATTTCTTTAAGGGGGGGGGGGTAGTGAGATTGAGATTCTTATTACCACATTAGTCGCTATACTTATATACTAAGAAAGACGAAAGAATTTTTCTTTGTGCCAAATTAGTTTCTTTCTTTCTTTTCTCCTTCTTCTTAGTTTTTTTTTCATATACTTTTAGCTTTAATAGTTATTTATTTGTTTCTCCCTTTTCTTCCCCCTCTTTCTTTTGATTTCTATCTTATGATTTATTTGCTGGGGGTTCTTTTTTTGACACCAGTGACTTTATTTTTTATGTGCCAGGCTGATAGTGAACTGTTGCGACCTTTTAAAATGGTGTATTTATACCACTTGCACCGACTTTGCACTTGGAAGGGTGCGGGTCCTTTAGAGTGAAGAAGGTTCAATTGTTTTGGTTTGTTCCACCAACTCTGAAGTTTTTCGAACTTTTGCGAGGCACGTTGCTTTAGGGTTGATATTAGCCATTTGCCTACCAGGTACAGGATCATGCCTGTGATGGCAACATCCGTTAAAGATACTGATGTTGTCGCTAGCAGTAGTGTGTAGGGTGGTGGTTAAATTGGTACTTATTTTTGCCAATTTTTGGTCCAGTTCTTTTAAAGATGAGACTATTAACTCTGTTTCGGTTTTCTCGCACAGGACTTTCCGATCAGCCTCATCAAGATATTTATTAACAATGTTTACTAATGAAGATATGTTTGGAAAGTATCTGGGTTGTTGGATATTTTCTGCCTTATAATGTAGGATTTGGGATCCTACTTGTAGCTGACAGGGATGTTTTATAGTAATTATTCCCAGTCCTTCCATTTTCGAAGTGACAAATTGTTGGGTACACTGCAGGTGTACCACCGTTGGCTCCAGCAACGATAGTATCTAAAAATTAGATTTACTTAGTTTGATAAGTCTCTGGGAGATATTTGTGCTCTGAATTGGCACTGGGGCTCGTCCTTCAATGGGTTGAATAGCAGCTTCATCACTTACTCTTTAGATATTGTTGCTCTTGTCACGGTGGTGCCCAATTTAGCCAAATAAACATCCTACTTGGAGTTTTGAGTGATTTTTTTGAAATTTTTTAGATTTTTCGACTTTGCAATAATATAGGTACCCTGTATCTGTACCTGATATGCTACCTGCGAGTACTTTATTTCGGGTACTATGCACTGTGTATAAATTCAAACAAATTAACAATTGGTAGTTGAATTTTAATGACTAATTTGTCTCGACCAAATCGTGCTTTAGTTTCCGCTGTCGGAGAAACAGGCAATTTTGTGCATCTAGGCAAGTAGCGTGCGATTTGTGGTATATTTCTAATAAACTTTTGGGAGATACCCCAGCGGATGCAATTGATAATCTTTGCTAGCAATAATTATCTATTTACCTGGCGATTTATTTGACGCTATCTTTCCTGCAGGGATGTCAAAGGCCTCTGTATTTCATGATCTCGTTTTAAGTTTGATGGGACATCCGCTATGAAGCCGTAAAAACAGTCCACTGGGATGAGTTTGGTACCCTCGTATATGCGTTATTGTACACGAATGAAACGGTTCGTAGAGATTGATCCCAGGTTTTTGGATTTTCGTCTACGATTGTTCGTAGATATTCTATCAAAGGTCTATGTTGTAACGGCGGGTGTGATAGTGTGCGGATAGCTCGGGAGTAGTCCAGGGTTGGATTTCTCGACGTTTGTGTTACTAATAATACACTTGGATAATTTTATATATTTTCTTTATTCACTTGTTGCTTATCCCTAACAATTTTAGTTTAGCACTAAGTCTTATTTTGTTAAGCTTATGTAGTCTAGTTTATAGTCCATTATTATTCCACTATTAATTCTAGTTTGCTATTCACTAATGTATTTCACGGTTATTAATACTACATTTAGTTCACTATTGTCACTATAATCTATAATCCATCTGTTCTTTCCTGGTTATTCAGGATTGCACTTTAATACTCTACTCACACTTCGTATAACCTAGTGAGGATATTACGAGGTCGGGTGCCTTAGTATGAGTTTAAGTGCGGATATTCTTGCTCAGACCGCTAGGAAGGCGTACGCATGTCATAAGCAGAAACAGCACGGGGCGAATATCGGGTAGTTGTGTGCGAATATTCTGACCTAGACCAATACGAAAATCGTACGCACGCCTTAGGCAGCAACAGCACGGGGACGGATAATTGGTAAAGTAGTGGGCGAATATTCTGTCCTAGGCCAATACGAAAATCGTACGCACGTCTTAGGCAGAATCAGCACGGATAGTCGGGAGCTCTCGACAGTCTGATTGCTGGGACCGGGAGGCAACTGACTGATCACTGGTGATCTGGCTATACTTGTACCTCTTCTGGTCTGGTCTACTCGGACGGACTAGGCTGGTTGTTCAAAGTGTGGCTGTACTGGACTGGACTTTGGACTTCGATTTCCACTGGTTACTGGTAGTAGCTGGCACTAGAGCTCTGCTCTGCTCGAGCTCTTGATCAAGACTCGGATTTTGCCTGGTTACTGGTAGTAGCTGGCAAGACTGATTTCTGGCAGCGGCAGGCCCCTTTATATATGCGCGGTCAGCAGTAGTGCAGTGTGTAATAGACCTTGTCAATTCTCCCACTGCTGGTTGACTGGCTTCTTCGATCAGCATCTGTGTGGTACGCCGGCGCAGTGGCATTGAGTGTATGATACTCTGTCATGCCCTGGCCGCGTGATTGGCTCTGGTGTTGCTGATGTATTTTTGGTATGATTTATTTCTTATGAATAGAGAAATAAATCATATAGATGATAGGAATTTGGATGGATTCTTGCGTTATTGCATATAGATAGGGAAAATGGGATGGTAGTGTAGGTGACAGGCATGTGACTTCGTTACAATGTGCACGCTCTAGTGCTCCATTAGACTGCGGATGATACGCCGAAGTCTGTACCTTCTTTGCCTTCAGAATTTTGCGAAACTTCTTGAATAGCTCACTCAGGATATTAGTTCCCTAATCGCTGACTATCCTCTATGGAATTCGACATCGCATGACGATTTCGTCGGAGGAAATTTGCGCTACTGTTACTGATTTAGCATTAGGCTCTGCATACCAAATTTGGCACTTAAGGCATTTTTTTATGTATTTTTTAATATTGCTATTATAATCGAATTTTGATAACTTGTGGTGAAATCTCACCAAAAGGGAAGTTGGGTCTTTTACATTAAAGACACCTTTGATAGGTTTATGGTCTGTGTAGACCACGAATTTCCTGCCTTGGAGGTAACATCTGAAATTTTTTGCAGCCCAGACAATAGCCAATAACTCTTTCTCTGTAGTGGAATAATTTCTTTCGGCTTTATTTTAAGTACGGCTTGCATAGGCAATAGGCTGGCCCTTTCCGATTTCTGCTTGGGAAGCTACTAAAGTCTCATTACTAGCATCCATGGCTGAAGGGTTTTAAAAATCTGGGAAAATTAAACGAAGTGAGGAAATTACAGCACATGTTTTATGATTGTCCAAGTGAATTTTACATCCTTTCAGAGTATATTCGTTGTTGGACGAACGATTTTGGAGAAGTCTGGAATGAATTTCCTGTAGTAATTGGCAAGACCCAAAAATGAAATGAATTTCCTGAAGTAATATTGGCAAGACCCAAAAATGACTTAACTTGCCTGTTTGGACGCATACCATTTTACTGGAGTCTGGGAGTGCACCTTCACTAGAACATTTATGTCCTAAATAAACAACTTCTCTTCTCTAGCACTTCTCTGGCTGGAGTTTGATGTTGCTCTCTCTTAATTCGTCGAAGACTTTACGTAGTTTATCATTGTGGTCATTTAGATTTTTACCTCAAATGACGATGTCGTCAAAATAAATGAATTAGTCAAGACCTTGTAGGCTTGTCATATTGAAATTCATGAGGCGTTGAAATGTAGCTAAGGTTCTTTTGAACCCGAATGGCATACGCTTAACTTCGTAGTGGCCATAACTAGAGCTGAAAGTGGTCTTATGTCGATCTTTTTATCAACTAAGACTTGGTGATAGCCGTTGGCCAAATCGAGAGTGGTAAAATATCGTGCACGGCCTAATTGGTCAAGAGCATCCACTAGACATTGAGACAATGCGTCGCCAATTGTCTTTTCGTTTGCGAAAATCGACAACGACGCACACCTTTTCTCACTGACGGGCTCCACTTTTTTTTTGATAACCAATGGCTTTTGCTAGTTTGGACTATTCCATTGTCGAACATTTCTCTTAATTGCTCGATGTTTATCTGTCACTGGGTCTTTGGTAATCTGTTTTATGGGTGCTTGATCTTGTATCAAGGGAATATTGTGGAATATTGTGGGTTCAGGCCTCTATGCCCATGGTAAAAATGCTTACTTCGCACCTTTTGATTCCCATAACTCATTCCCTCGGACATGCTTAATCACGTCCGAAGTTTATTGCGATTAATTCGATGGAGTGATTTTTGATAAGTACCATATGTTTTGACATTTTCCGTACACAACACCACCAATAATTGAGTTGACAGTTAATATATAGAATGCACTGAATGCGTTTTTTCCCGATGATATTCTATAAGTTGATGTATTGGTACGAATTCTATCTAAAGATTTATTCATGCAGCAGTTAACTTTTTACAAGAAAACATTGTTAACCTTTAGAGATAGGTATACACAAATCTTAACATCAATAATAGCCTTTAAGCGTTAGTTGTTATTAATTCTACATTTATTAATTAGAATATATTTGCTGATTATATAGGTACTTAAAAAATATTATGAAGTAATCTGTGTAATCGCCACTATTTTTATTTCATTTTTTTTCAGACATGGAGTATCCTTCTTCATATGTTTGAAAAATCCAAAAATATGGAAACATCTACTGGCGCTGAAGAAAAAAAATCATCGAACGAATCCTCCGAAAAATCTATTACCAGAAATAAGGAAAGCTTACCTTTACAAAAAAAATACTCATTATCGCAGTAAGACATCTAAAACGAAAACCGTTCACTTCCTTATAAAATCTAAAAAAAAAATTGTTTTGTTTTAGACAAACCTCTCGTGGACTAGGCGCTAAATATGGAAAAATCTTTATACCAACTGATCGCAATGCTCGAGCCAAGAAGAAAATACCAGAAGAAGACAAATCTATATGTCCACTTACTATACAACCAGTTAAAATAATTCCAGATAGTCCATATATCTCCCCAAAAGAGGTTAAAATTGCAAAAGAGTTAATGTTCATGAACGTAAGAAACTCTATTCGTAGCACTACTTACAGTAAAGTAGGGAAAAAATTGCTTTCAAACACAGAAGTATGTGAAAGCAATACGAAAAATCATTCAAACTACTTTATTGAAAAGGTCGATCCCTTTACGTATAATATAAAAATTGGCAACAATGATATCACAAGCACAAACGAAGAAACTGCGGAGACTTCTTCTAGAGTTAATTTGATATCGGAAACGGAGATACAAGTGGTGGAAACAGAAGGGCAAGCGGAAATAGAAAGACAAGCGGAAATCGATAGACAAGAGGAAATTGAAAGACAATCGGAAATAGAAAGACAAGAGGAAATTGAAAGACTAGCCGAAATAGAAAGACAAACGGAAGCAGAAACAACTGAGCTAGCAGAACAGATAATCATTAATTCGATGAAAAAAAGTGAAAATAAAATAAAAACGAAAAGGTCATATAGAAAATTATCTCAGAAGATAAATATAAAAAAATCTAACGAACAGGATATACGTACTGATATGCCAACAAGTGATGTAAATTCTTCATCTGAAGCATATGCCAATCGTATTAATTACTGGAAAAGATTTCCCCAAGAACGAGAAGCCGCTCTACATAGAGCTCATAATTATTCGCATCAAAACTTTTATGATCGTTATAATTATTTTAATCCTCATTTATATAGGAATCATAATGCTAACAGCATACCTTGTTGCTGGAACAACACCAATTCTGTCAATAACTTAAATTGGTATAGAAATGAATTACCGTATCCTATTGAACCAAGAAAATTATGGACAGAATTTGATTATATCCCTCATCCTTACTTTAGAGCAAATATGGATATGCCAAGATTTCCAAGTTGGCCACCGACGACACAAGGATTTCATCCAACATACTCTAACCCACCGCCGCCATATCCTATGCAGGGTATTAGATATCCTCCTCCACCATGGATTAACCAGCATTCTATTCCATTCACAAGGAACGACATTTTATACCCACAATTTCAAAATTACGGATATTTCCAATCTTAAATTTCTTTGAATATTTTATATACATACATATTTTCTTTTATAAAGAACTTGTTAAATTTTTTTATAAAAATTATAAAGAATGATTTTAAATTACAAATTAAGTTTTATTTGAAACATATAATTTTCCATAGAAACTACCTTTCTCTTTTTATCTTTCCTACCAATGAATCCATTATAAACACAAAAGATTAATAGTTATGCTTCTTTGTTAATACAAATACAAAAAAATTTCAAATGCATCATAGCATCCTTAAAAATTATATTATATCATATAGAAGTTGGACTGAAAAGTTCCTCCATAGCCAGAAACCCAACCAGTTTGTCGCTCTTGTTTTATTTAAAAATCCGCAGAAAACCGTCCGCTTATTGAAATCTCGCTCCAGGTTTACCATTTCATTAAAAAAAAATATGTTTAATATAAATCAAAAAGCTTTTCTCTCAACATTATAGAAGCAAAGTAGCTTCTTTATGGATGTATGGATGTACCTACATATTGTTACGAACGTGGGTTTTGTTCTTTGTATTTCAAATATAATTCACTAGTCCTTTTTATCATACTCCACGGTACACTTTTATAAAATTCACAAACAATTATCCAATCAACTCTACTTTAATTATCAGTAGTAACCACTTATCGCAATCGAATTTATACTCTAGCAATTGTCCTATAACCATTCCGAATTTCCGTTCTCGAAACATTGATTCTCCGAACATAAAGTTGTTTATGTCCGTACTTTATAGATGTCGCCTGCCCTTTCCTGTGATACATTTCTCCGAAAGATATGTCCGTACTTAAATAGTCATTTCACGTGAAGTATGTAGATATCGCGTGTCCTTTTTATATTACAAGAGCAATATAATAAATATAACAAGAGATTTTTGCTTCACTGCGTTTGTAAAAATATTTCACTTGAGTTTTTATGTCGTGAAGACTTCTGATTGAATTACATATGTAGGTATCTACTTATATCTCAGCATTTCTTCTATTTCATTCTTGAATCCCACACAACACAATCCTTTATTCAAAAATCCTCCCAGTGGTCAAATTTGATCGAAAACCGTCCAGTGCAGTGTTGAAAGATTGAGAAATTCGCCCATATTGTGGGAATCTTCACCCGCAAAAAATTGAAAAAAGGAAAAGGGAATAATCGCGTGTCCTCGAACAAAATAGAGAGAAAAATTATGCAACCAAAGTACAAAAATATTACACTTAAATTTTACACACAAAAATTATTACACTTAAATTTTACACACAAAAATTATTACACTTAAATTTTACACACAAAAATTGCATTTTTCTGCATAATTAAGGCAACATTAATGAGCATGGTAGATATACCTATTATTAAAATATAAAAAATTGAGACAATTTGGAGGCACATATTTATTGAAATGGCACGTTCAAATTTAAAGACCATGAAATTCAAATATCAAGCATCTCTGAAATAAAAGCTTTGAGAACTTGAATGAGTAAAGCGACAAGCGTACCCCATTGAGACGAAAAACCAGCACTTCTGAAAGAAGTACAATTTAAGCACTTCCTTAGGAATAATTTGGTAGCTACATCCAAAAAATTAGCAAAGGCACAAGTAAGTAACTCAAGAGCTTCTATAGCTATCACTTGGAAGCTCTATAGAGGATTATTTTATGAGCTCCAGCAGAAGTTCAAGAACCCATTGGGACGCACATTTAAGCGCTTGGAAGCTCTGTAGAAGATTATTTGACGAGCTCCAGCAGAAGGGCTGATTTCAACTGATACATATTATATGAATCTAAACTGTGGATTTTACCACTACTGTGCGACGTAACGTATTTCTCATTTTCAATGTGAAGTTCAGAGTGGTTAGAACTTAGAAGTAATCTGAAGTTTTAGTTAATAAAAGTGAGAATAAAAGGGGGAATATTGGCTGATCATAAACTTCATAAAATTTAATACCACAAATAATCATGAGCAACGCATCGCCTTATTAATGTTCTCAGGAATCAGTCTTATGAGATTAGGGCAAAAGCACTGCGATGATTATTCAAAAAACTCATTAAAACTTTTGAAAAGACATTTTCAAAAATCTTCCTCGCCCATCATTTAGCATACCTCCTGGAGTGATTCTTTAGAACAACAGTGAAACGCTTGCCTCTGCGGACATGTCTAGTAAAAAAAGCAATGAACTGGGATAGAGAAGTAAAATGCTGTGAGCTTCCAAGGAAGCGCTTCAGGTAGTTCTTTAAAGCGCTCTTTTTCCCCAATTGGGAAGGGAGAAGGGTCCCAAGAATACTACATAGAGCCTATTTAGATAGGCCAGTATGCTGTCTCTGCCGCACGAAACTTGTAGATAAGATGATGGTCGGGGCAGGAATGAAATGCAACTTAAAATCGACAGGCAGCACTGGCAGCTCTTGAAGCAGTACCTACTTTTATTGGGCATAATGAGTCACGTGATCATTCCAGTTTCAAGCATTCCAGTGTGTAGTTGTTACTTTACATGATTTGTTGATGTATTTGTTCCACCGACTGAAGGCAGCAAGGACAGCAAATTGACTGATGTAATCACTAAGGGCATTTTGTGGCACTCCAAAGCACACCTTATACTGACTAGACCTGAAAATTAGATCGGGGTTTTCTAATATCCGGATCTGCAAGGTATCCGAATCCTGAAATCCGTACGCGAGCTATCCGCATCTGGACTCGAACTATCCGAATCCGGATCCAAACTATTCGGATCCAGACTAAGCAAGATGTTCAATATTAGTTCGGACTCGGATCCATATAGCTCGGATCCGGATATCCGGATTTGAGGAATCGGATCCTAATTATTCCGCATAATCCGGATACCAAATTATCCGGACACTTTCAGCTCTAATACTAACTCATCTAAACAGGGTTATATAAGTAAAACGAAGTAATGAAGAATATATGATACGTGAAACAATTTAAGTCCGGAGTCCACCATGCGTCTACAGTTGATTTGCAAAATCTTGATTTCGATCATTAGTCAAAGTTTGCTTCTAGCTTGTGGACGCGTGTAAAGTGCATAGAGTTTACCGTATAAAAGTAGTTTGGATTTAATTCAAATACCATAATTTCCATTAATTTGTTCTACGTGCTACTTTTTTTTAATACCATTAGAAAGAAAACATAATTTTGACCTGCAATTTGTTATAACTTCATTTTTCTGTGGGAGCGATAATTTGCTCGACTATGTGTTTGTATTATGGCCGTTTTAATTGGACACAAAAGTCTCAGTTGAGTTTGTATTGTGTGCTTGATTGAGGTTGACGATAGACTCATTATTACAGTTTTAGTTGGACACAAGTTTTCCAGTTGTCACTGTGTTTCGTCCAGCCAAAATGTGTGCGACACAAGTGTCAAGACCTTACCGACTTTTCCCCGCATATTCGTCGGTCGAGCAACAAACAAAACAATGTTGATTTTGTGCCCACAGTGACACAATGTGGACTTTTTCCCATAGAGCACAAAATTATCCAGGGACATCCCATTCTGGTCCCATAGATCCCAAAACTTTCCCGGAATCAACAGGAAGTATTCAATATGTGCTTAGGACCTCTCTAGTAGTTATTAGAAATTTCCCATAAGTAATTCCCTGGGATATCCCACAACCACTCTCTATGGGAGCATTCTCAGTATTTTACAGACATATATGTACATACGGGATGTGCGTGTCAGCTTTGGGCGTAACCCCCAGAATATATTACAAGCCATGAAGTCGCCGAAGGCACCGATACATTAAAAGGTCTTAACGGTAAGAGCTCACTCTCACTGCTTTTTGTATACTCCTCATGGAGGAAAAACTCAAAATTTCATCTTATTCCGCGAAAAATTAATTTTAGATTCGTGATTTGTGGATAAATAAATAACAACAAATGAGCAAAGTTTGAAAAAAATCGAAGCTAGGTTCGGTTCTCGTGTTTAGCCAAATTCCATAAAAATCTGTGGGAAAAGTTCACAGAAATTCCCATTTTGGAAGCAATTTTCACCACAACAACCTCCCAACACTGGTCCTGTGGAATATGTATTTATCATTGATAAGAGCCTAAAAATTTTCTCAAAACGCTTTATAATTTTACAAATAAACAACTCACTTAATTCATCAAGGTAACTATAAATAAATATTAAAAAACTCACCCACTTTTAAAATATTCCAGTTTGATTCCAATAACTTAGATCTGCCATGATTACACCAATAAAAATGTTCCGGATGAAATATTTGAAAGCCAATATTATTGATAAAAACGTCTTTGTTTGATGTTTTAAAAACTTGATTTATTTTGTAAAGTCAAAATAAATACTGCAGGGAATGTATGCATAGAATTGCAACTAAGTACAAGCACGAACGATACCGGTAAAAAAGATCTGTTATGAGTTCACCTTACATTTGGAAAAGAAAAAAATATAAAATTGACAGTCCAGTTCAGTCCAGTCCAGATGGCGGTGTTAATACATAAGAGCAAAATATAAGTTACTATTTTGTACGCACTTATATATAATTTTTGGCAATAGAATATATATTTAATAACAATGTTTCCACTGAATATTTCAAAAACTTTCTAAACCTTACGTTTTACCCTGGTTTTAACTGAAATTATCTCAGTGCGGAAATAAATTATGAAAACGGAAAAGAAATTCTGAAAAATTACTTAACGTTTACAACACTCAACGCGGCCACAATATGAAACTGAATTAATCAGCTGATTTTGCTGGCTGTCGCATTTTAAAGGTTATGTTTACAATTTTTCGTTTACATACGTCGTAGGTTCGCTCGTAATTTCATAATTGTTAAAGTTTAATATTTTTCCATTGTGGTCAGCATTTTTATAAAAATTACTTGAAAATGTCTCTCGCTGATGAACTGCTTGCCGATTTGGAGGAAAATGACAATGAAGACCTCGAAGAAATGCTCACTGAAGAAGATGCAATCTTGGATGAGGAGGCTGAAATTGCAATTGAAAACTCAAAATCACCGGCTATTGGACTAATGGAAGTTGATGTTAAAGTAAATTCAGTTCGTGAATTATGTAAATTGCGGGATTCTGGAAGACTTCGGAAAATACTGAGGCAAATAGAAAGATACTCTATTAAATTGAGAGTGTCATCTGATATGATTGGGAATGTCGAGTCAGATCCTGAATATCAACTTATTGTGGAGGCAAATGGGATTGCAGCTGAAATTGATAATGAGATTTGTAAATTTGTCAATTCATTGGAATGTTGGAAGTTCTTTATTTAAATTTGCAGCTGTTATTCATAAGTTCACGAAGGACAAGTATCAGAAGCGTTTTCCAGAGCTTGATTCACTTATTGTTGGAGAAATGGAGTATTTACATGCCGTCAAAGAATTGGGAAATGATCTTGAACAAGTAAAAAACAATGAAAAACTGCAGCAGATTCTCACTCAAGCAACAATTATGATTGTTTCGGTTACTGCATCCACTACTCAAGGGTAAGCATATGCATTTTTTACTTTTCATCACATTGTCTCTACTTCGTGAAATGTGCAAAGATTTTTTCATGTCCAATTAAGCACGTTATTCGAATACTATTAAGGTGTAGATTCGAATATCATTGTTAAAATTTTAAGTAATAATTTAGTTTTCGGTTAATATTACCAAAGTAAAGCTCTGGTTGTAATTATGTTTGCACTATGTTGAATTTCGTGGTGATATCACATCAATAGTCCCGATCCATACTAATCTATGAACCTTTTTAAGGTGTACGCAGCGCTATACGTGCTTTTGGCACGGGTACTTAAATAAACAAATGTTTATGAAAGGGCCAACTCTAGTTAGTACGACATAGTCTCACTCATATAAACTTCTGTAGCTCAAGTTTGCCATATCAAAACAAGAGCTGAAAATTAGATCCAGATTTGGTATCCGATATTTGGATCCGGATCTGGATCTTTACTATCCGGACCCAGATCGATATTACCCGGATACGAATCCGACCTATCGGGATCCAGATTATGTAAAAAGCTTAAAAATGTGTTCCAGAAAGCATTGCTCCAATCGGAAAATCGAAATGTCACAAAATTTATATTTTTCCAATGAAATAATGCAATCTAGAGGAAATGTTGCATTCTTTGCTTAGTTTGCATCCGGATCCAGATACCCGGATTTGAGGAATCGGATCCTAATTATTCCGAATACTTTCAGCTCTAATCAGACCGTATGAAATATAAGTTGCATGATGGAAATTTTTTATTTGTACTTTATTTTGAATAATTTGATTTTATCGACATTAACCCCATTTTCTAGCGCACTACTAACAGAGAAAGAGAAACGACAAATTGACGAAGCGTGTGATATGGCAATTGATTTAAATAATTTCAAAATGAGAATATTTGAATATGTCGAAAGCAGAATGACTTTCATTGCACCAAATTTATCTATGATCATTGGTAAGTCGCAAAGTGAAATTAATATTTATATATATACCTACTGAAGAAATTTATTTTCAGGTGCCTCAACAGCAGCAAAAATACTTGGAATTGCTGGTGGACTAACGAAACTTTCTAAAATGCCAGCATGCAATGTACTTGTTTTGGGTTCTCAACGAAAAGTTCTGTCAGGGTAAGTAGACCTGTTTTTCGAAGTAGGTATTTAATATGTTCAGTAAAAACAAATCAATTTTAGATTCTCTAAAGTTCAGATGTTACCACATACAGGATTCATCTTTTATTCTTCGATTGTACAAGACACTCCTCCAGTAAGTAGAATGGTTTTACTGTCGTTATTGCTATGCATTTTTAGGGATTTTCGCTGTCTAAATTGATTTCTCTCGTTTAACATTTTAATAATTTTCTAATATTTAAGCATCGCATTATTAGAAATAAATCTTTATTTCTTTATCTTAGGATTTACGTCGCAAAGCTGCACGTGTAGTTGCATCAAAATGTACTTTAGCAGCAAGAGTAGATGCCTGTCATGAAAGTGTACATGGTGAAATTGGCTTAAAATTCAAGGAGGAAATCGAAAAAAAACTAGACAAATTACAAGTAAATTAAAAAAAAAAATCAATTGAAATTTAAAATACGTGCTATGTACAATTAATTTCAAGCAAAATATATATTAGGAACCACCTCCAGTAAAATTCATAAAACCACTTCCAAAACCAATTGAAGGAAGCAAAAAGAAACGAGGAGGTAAACGTGTGCGTAAAATGAAAGAACGTTACGCATTAACTGAATTTAGAAAACAAGCAAATCGAATGAATTTCGGTGATGTAAGTTTATAAAATACTTTTATTTATATAGAAAATTCCTAATTACCCCATATACCTATAATAATAGATTGAAGAGGATGCATACCAAGAAGATTTAGGCTATACTCGTGGTACAATCGGTAAAACTGGAACAGGGCGTATTCGCCTACCACAAGTTGATGAAAAAACTAAAGTTAGAATAAGTAAAACACTTCAAAAGAATTTACAAAAACAACAAGTTTACGGTGGAAGTACAACTGTTCGAAAACAGATTTCCGGCACAGCATCCAGTGTAGCATTTACACCTTTACAAGGTTTAGAAATTGTAAATCCTCAAGCAGCAGAGAAATCATCAGATGCAAATGCAAAATATTTTTCAAATACTTCGGGATTTTTATCAGTGGGAAAAAGAACTACATAAGGAAATTTGTGAGTAGTACATAGTTGATTGGAATAAACACATTGATAATTCCCCTAAAAAAATTCTTTTATTTATTAATATTCCTAAAAATTCATGGATGGTCTTATTATAAATTGTAAATAAAAAACAAAAAACTGTCGTCAGGAATGGACTAGGTACTAGGATATAGAGATTCTTAAGCGATCATAAAAATGGACAGAGTACAAAATCATTAAAACTTGTGACTTTAAGAGATTCCAACTGAAAATTGCATAATATACAAATATTTATAAGATAAGATCTTCAATGTTAACTCAATTTTCCTAATTCAAGCTTCTTTTGTAGAACTTCTAGAGAGTTATGAAGAAATGCTGCTATAATTCCGGCAACTGTAAAAACTCCACCAATAATTGAACATACATTTGTTGCGAAATGACCAAAGGATCTATATAATTTAATGAAATAAATCACAGTCTGCCTGAATGAATATATATATTTACCTTTCTTTCTCTGCATATTTCACCATTAATGGAGACAATTCATAGGTGAAAAAAAGTCCTGGCATTCCTCGATCTCCTCGACCAGTTAATTCTTTCTTATAACGTGTAACCGAAAATTGATTAGTATATATCGCAGAGGCATTTCTTCTCATGTACATTGTCGGAATTATTTTTAAATAGTAATTAAACATTTGGCTTTTCCCGTCTGTAAGTAATATAATTAATTATTATGAATAGTTATAATAATAATAATTTATTCGTGGATATGTACAAAAGACTACATCTTTTTCTGGTACAATTCAAAATGGGAAATTCAAATATAGTGAAAGAGAAAAAAAAATTTAATTTAATTTAAGATCAAATATAACTTTAATACTAATATAATAATTGCAAATAAGAAAGAAAGAAAAACACCACACACAGGAAAACACAAAATCTATAAAATAATAAAATAAAAAATTGTAAAAGGACTACAATTTAATATTAATCGAAGCTACGCAGAAAAATAGTGTCATCGGCACGTTTAGGCTAAATTCACACCGGATGCTTTAATCATGCTTCAGTCTTGATTCAAACAAAGCGCCACATAAATCTCTACGCATTCACACCGGTAGAACAAAATGATTTAATCAGTTGCTCTGAATAATCATTAAAGCATGATTAAAGCGTGCGGTGTGAATTCAGCCTTAGTTTAGGGTGAATTCAGAATACGCTTCAGCTCATTCTTAAAATCTAATGTTCGAGTTTGCCTTCTAACAGTAACTGGAAGAGAATTCCATACACAAAAATAAAAACGTTGCTCCACAACATAACGTGCGCGATGAATCGGAGGACTTACATAACGAATCGAATGCAAGAATTGTAAGTGAGGCTAGAAATTATCAAATTGCATAGGAAAAACAATGCTCAAATATCTAAATAAGTATTTAAAGAGCATCCTATGGAATTCCTATAAGCAGTAATGTGATCGGGAGTCTTAACCATAACCAACACGTACGCAGTTATTAAAGGCTACATTTAACTTACGACTGCACACAGAGTCAAGCCGCGGGTGAATAGTACTACAGAAAGTGAAATTGCAGCACCTTGACAAGTTTTAGCTTTAACGCAACCTGGAGCTGGCTACTCGACACACACGAAGCAAATCTTTTGTAATGATGAATTAATATGTTCACAACACTCCAATTTACTATTGAAATAAACCCCAAGGCTCTTAACGTTGCTGGCATATGGCAAAAGTACTCCATTAAGATGTATGGAGGGAATATCTGAAAACTCTAAAATTCTCCTGTAAAAGACAATACAGAAGACTTCAGGGGATTGATTCAACAAAAGTCGGTTGCTGGTGGCCCAATCACAGATATTTATTAAAATCACGGTTTACTCAGTGTATGCAGTCCTCAATTAACTCAATTGGACGAGATAGATATATCTGAACATCGTCAGTGGATGTTTACGTCTTCAATAATATCAGGGGAAATCATTTAAGAATAAGCTAAAGAGAAGCAGTCCACTTCGATTTAGCATCCCTAACTTTAACATTCTGAGACCAGTTAGAAAGTCTGAAATCATTCTAGAAGATGAATGATAAAACTTATACATTTTATTGCAGTTTTGATAAAAATAAACTGTGACTGACGGAATCAAATGCTTTAGAGAACTCGAGCAGTACCAAAACTGCTAACAAATTATCACTGTCTAGTGAATTGCGTATATCAGTAGATACTTTCAACAAGGCAGTTTCACTGCTATGGGTGAAGAAATACACAACCGTTAAGTAGTTTTTCCACTCTTAAGGAGACAATTGAATTGAAAACTACCGTAAAAAATGTCTTTTAAAAAAAAAAAAAAAGTCAATTTCACAAGTTCCACAGGAGCTGAATGAGATATGTACTACCGATATCAAAAATTGTATCAGTTACAGAATATATGCTCTAACTTTTCTCTAGAAATATGTCGTACGGAACTGGTTTCTGTTTTGGCTCATGTAGAGTGCAAGGTGCATAAAGAGGAGTACACTTTTACATTATATTTTTCAAATAAAAAAAAAATAAAAAATTGCGGGCTCAACCGGGATTTGAACCCGGGACCTCTCGCACCCAAAGCGAGAATCATACCCCTAGACCATTGAGCCACATATCTGAACGTCAACTAAAAAAGTACATAAGCCAGACATTGAACTATATAAAGTTCCTTTATTTTATTTTAATACAATTACATACATCTAGATAGCTCTGACGTCTATTAAAGAAAAAGAACATTCACAAAATTCATGAACTGTCAAAATTTTGCGTGGCATTCATTGTACATAGGCAAAATTTATCTATATAATTTAGAGGAACTAAACTTTCGTACATAATAATTAGAATTAAACAATACTTATTATCATAAAGTTTAAAAAGAGATAAAAACTTATCAAGTTTTTTGTGTTATAAATTAAAAAACAGAATATCTAAAATGCCACTTCCGGCTGGAGGAGTTTACAGTCAACAAGGCCCCAGTTGCTTTGATAAAATGAAAGTTGGATTTGGAATTGGTTTTTGCGTTGGAATGGCTAGTGGAGCACTTTTCGGTGGATTTTCAGCTCTTCGGTGAGTAAAATATAAAATCATTCTATTCTCGGTAGATTTAGGTTATGTTGCAATATTTATTATATTTAATTTTTTTGCACTTTGTTACATAAGCCGGTTACCGTATTAAAAAAAATAAAATAAACATGGTGTTTTCATTTTTAGATATGGACTTAGGGGACGAGAACTTATCAATAATGTTGGAAAAGTAATGCTGCAAGGAGGGGGGACATTTGGTACTTTCATGGCAATCGGTACTGGAATTCGCTGCTAGCATTTATTCAAAATTGCTCGTCTTAACAGATATCTTTCTTAATTATTATTTGTACTTTACCAGTCTCAGTAAACCTTCTAGAAATATTAGTTTCGATTTATCTAGCGTAACTAATCAATTTTGTTTAGTGGTATTTTAAGAGAATTTGATTGTTGTTAAATTCTAGCCTAGCGAAATTAAAATTGCGATGTATGTAATTATGCTGGCTTTCCTCGATTCTATTGTTCTGGATTTATGCCAATAAAATTCGAATGTATAACAATTCTTTCCTATAATATTTTTATTCTTTTAAATTATTTTACCTGACAATCAACATGTAGAAAAATCTGTTAACTGAGGCTAAAACATACTCTACGAAGCAATCCCGATTTCAACCAAGAATAATCGCATCTACAACCTTAAAAGATAGATGGGATCCTTAATAAAGCTAGTTTTACAGTTCACGTAAAACACGATCGAAAAAAAATAGTTACGAAAGGAGTTTTACATGAAGTCTATCGCCAATCAATTCTACCGTTAGAAATACAATTGAGGTTGCCACTATGTATACACAGCTTTATCCATTTAGATATATTCGAAATTAAGATTTTACAGCGTTTTGCGCGATTTAGCTTCAGCTTTTTAATTGAAGCCTCGAGCATATCTTTGCAACCATTAAAGTAAGCAGTTAATTGACTGGTTTCATGCAAGTCTTTGTTGCTGCGTTCCTTTTCTCATTCAGAATGAATTTTTTCAATCCATGTCGTTCTTTTTCTCGGGCCGAACGATTTAGTTTCAAACTGCCATCGCTTTTTTCGGACTCCGAATAGTTCTGAATGCACCTGAATTTTTTCCGGATTCAAGCAGAACGATTTTAATTTGTATTCGTGAATGTGTTGTTTACAATTTGGACGAAGTGGTATTAGTTTAGTTTAAGTTGCCTTTGTTGGAAAATGGCTTTATTTTTCATAAATAACAATTTTTACGAATTTATACTTGCTTGTATCAAGTGGAAGAAATGTCAAACACTTGAAATAGTTCTGTTTCGTTCCTTTTCTATGAGCACAGAATTAAATTATGACATCGTTCTGTCGATTCATACAGATTCATTCAGAACGAGAAAAGGAACGCAGCATTCATTTTCTATTGAATCTAAATTACATTTAAAACTTGAAGACCGCAGACCGTAAAAAGTTTTTGTTTAAAATTTTGGAGCTAGTATATAGGTATTCTTGCAATAAACTTGCGCTTTGAAAGACTAGCTAACGAGTTGGAACAACTTTTAACGGCTTTCCAATCTCACATGGAGATACAAACAAATTATCGCATTTGCTTTATTTTTAACAAGAAAATTACTAACCAATAAAATTCTACAACTTACCTGAATTTGTTTCAACATGTAAACCATCCAATGGATGAGTATTGGCAAATTCAATCTTTTCGCCGAATGACAAATGGTTAATAGTGTGCGTGAGTTTAAACTCTGCAAATGAGAAATCGTGTATATGAAAATGATTTATTGAAAAGCTAGCACCAGGAGCTATATGGAAACTTCCTGCCATCTGAAAGACAAAAAATGATTAATAGAACTAATATTTAATTTAAAGGTACAAAACTTTACCCGATTCACTTCAATATGTCCATGAATACGGCAACCTTCTTTAAATGCATCCGTATCAGATCGTTTATATTTATGCAAGCTACCCTTGCATTGTTCTATTTTCTCTGGTTGTAAGCCCCATTTCATTATTTTATATGCATCCAGGACATCCTCGCAGGTATTACAGCAACTAAAATTAGTTTATAATTACAAAAAACCTAAAGAAAAAACTGTTTTTAAAGATTTTACTGTGTATTATTCTGTTGTGCACCATAACAGCTGCCACAAGTCTCATTAGACTTAACAGTAACAGAGACAATCTCTTTTATTGGCTCCTCTTTAACAGGATTCCCTTTCAAATCTAGACGAACCTTAAAAACATTGTGCTCAATTTGAAGATGTTGATCACCGGATGAATCCATTGCATCCAAAGATAAGTCTATTATTAAATAAATGTTAAGTAAACAAAGTTACATAAATTGGGAGATGTTCCCCTTACAATTGCACGCCAAATTAGCTATTGTTACATCCAAATTAATTCGTAATTTGTGACCCCGGCTAGTATCGACAAATAGTTCTTCAGAAATGTTAGGTGTTAAGTACGCATAAATTTCAAGTATAACTAAGATTACTATCATTGTTGTGCTTATTAATGTAACTAAAAGTAGAAATGTATATTAAAACATATTCTTTAATACGTATCTACATAAAATTTTAGAAAAATTATGGATATTATTTACCTGTAGCACCACTCACTGTTCTTACACTAAAATCTTCAGAAAGCTTTGGATAAGCATCCAATCTCCGTAAAATTTGAGATAATTTCATTTTGTACGCTTATTAGTACAATCTAACAAAGAATAGAACAAATTTAATAAATTACCGGGAAAAAACAATTCCCGGCCGAAGAATTGTTTGAAAAGGTGGTATTGGAAATGAAATTGACATGTCAACACTTTTTTTTTGTGACAGTTCTCAGCTGATTTATAGTTTAAAAGAAATGCCATTTTACCTCCGAGGGCACTGTTTACATTATGAAGAAAACATTTGTAAAGATTTTTTTCTTATTGGAAATAATATTTTGATATTACTATTTACAGTTAACTTCTTAAATTTGTAAGCAAAGTTGCAATTTTTGTTATTGTCTTATAATAAAACATAATCAAATTAATTTATTCATTTTTATGTATGGGAAAAATCTTAATCTTGGTTACTTTTTTTTTATTAGAATAGCACTGACCATATTGTGGCATCTACTCTTTCCGCAAGGCTTGCTCAATGGTGACAAATTGTAAGGTCAGTATGCTGATTCTGCAGAACGAAATCTGTAGGTAGAGTGATGCTTTATTCCTTCCCTTAACCATCTATTTAATGTAAGTAAGTTTTCATGAGGTAAAGGAAGCATTCTGGCCCGTATAAACAGAGTCATTACACTGAATGTATATATATGTTCTAAGTCAATACAATACAAAAATGCATGTTTAAATGAACTGTGAGGTTAGTAAGGCGCTACTATGGCAATCTTGTTTATGATATACGATATACATACAAATATGAATGCAATTAATTACAATTACTGTCAATTAAGATCTCCATAGCTGTATGTCGAGAGAATCTTTTGCTTCCAATAAACAACTGGAACTCCCTTTGGAGCCTGATATCTTTCGAATGCTCCCAGCAAGCTCTAAAATGTTTGATATATTGTAGGTATCACTTCAAAGGGCATAACCATATTTAAAAAAAATCTTAATTATAATTTTAAATATTGAAAAATTGGCTTTCTCTTCAAATTGCTTTCGGGTTTCGGCTCGAGACCTCATTTGCAATGCAGAATTTCCACGAAATCTGTTGTTTAAATAGTGGACTCTTTAAATCACTGATAAAATTTGCACCAATAATCAGCTCTTCAACATCAAGAAAAAGATGGGGTTCATCAGCACCAACTGCTATTGTCAGCATCTAATATTTCAAAAACATTATCCTGAGTAAGATGAGGTAATCGTTTTGCCATTTTTGGTGAGAGAAAAGGTCTGCCTAAAATTTCATAACCAATGAAAAAAACAGAAAAAGTATAACTTCAACAGAAACAAATGTCAAATAAGCACCCACTTTATTGTATTAAACCTAAATTCTACAGTGTCCTCAAATACATATCATATGTTCGCATATCTGTTTTTGCAACATTTACTACAAATTCATTATCAGTTCCTTCCACTAAACTCTTTAAGGAAACATACAAATCTTTGCCGGGATCATATTGTGCTTTTCCCAAAAATTTCAAAAAGCCATGCCTCTGTCTTAATCGAAATTCCCTCGATGTCAATATTTCTGGAGACTGAATAATCCTGTCGTGTGGAAGTTTCATTACTCGATGAACATAATCAAAGCGTTCAACTAAATCTTCTTTTCCTTCAAAGATATCTTTGTTTTAATATAAAATATTTTTAAGGAAATAAATATAAACACTTACTTATCATCCAGAGCTTAGGTTTACTTAGCAATAGACACTTAATTTCGTCTTCATCAAATCCCATTTCCTCTTTAATGCAAAAATAATTATCACGTATACTCTCGAAGCGATATGTGACTAATCGCGGTTGCTTAGTTGCAAGAAATCTAATATCATCTCCTGATAGCTTAAAATTTTCCTGAAAAAATCCCAATCTATTGTCGATTCTGTGCGTGGAGAACATAAGCCAAAAAGGATTTTTTGTGATAATCCTCTGTATGTCAACCTGTCTGAATTTCTTAGCTTCGAGATAATTCACTCTAGTTTTCAAATCGTCGAGTTCTTCTTTAAATATTAAAGGATTTTTAGTAATAAATGTTCCCAAATATTCAGGAGGTACACCCATATCATTGAGAAATACAATGTGTGGCTTCATATCTTTCTCGAAATCTAGTTTTAAGACAAACTGAGCTAAGCCTTTCCGTTTCTCGATTCCATTTAAATCAACGCCAAGTTTAATTAACTGTTGCAATGATTCTGATTTGTTAACGTAGGATGCTAAATTAAATGTGGGCAAAAAATTTGGAACAATATCTGGAGGATCATGTGGATCTACAGGAGCTAGAGGTGAAGAAATTCTATCGAGATCAGTAGAAACGATTGGTTGCCGCGGTTGGATCTCCCAAGAAGGCTTTGATTCCTGTACATGTCTGGGTACTGATTCTGGAAATTCTTCAATTGCTTTTGATATTCGACGTAACTCACGATAGATCGTGAAATTAAAATTAAAACCTTTCACAATTCTACGAAGAGAAAACATTTCTTCCGAATTCACGGATTTAGACAATTATTTGACACTGACAATTTGACAGTCTTCTTCTTCTCAGGTTGAGTTTTCTTGGCTGAGAAAAGTGAAAAGTTATATAAAAGCGGGGGTTACGATGAGTGCGTTGAAGATTGGAGCTAAAGATGTCTCTACAGACAAGGCCCTAACCCTATCTTAAGGGAGAAATTAATGAATTTAAATTGTAAAAACTATACCTATAACGTACTGGTGCAAAGTGATGCATGCTAACAGCATGTGAAATCTAAAAAAAACGCACAATTAAGCATACGCGAAACTGTGGTTAATTTAGGCAGTTTACGCTAAGGCGAAGTTTAAATGGTTTAGTTTTTGCGCTGCGTTATTGCGATTGCCATGCTTTTCTGTGCTTGAAGGGAAAACTAGTTAAACAACGTTTAGTTTTTGCACGGCGAGCACGAAAGCAAAACCTTTCTTAATCGTATCTTTCGGCTTGCCCCCCCCCCCCACCCCCGAATATATGAAGAATAGGTGAAAGAGAAATCTATATAAACTTCAGTTTCGCGCGCGATGCTCGGTTGCAGCTGTGTTCGATCTCCCACATCTCCCTAGTTAATTTTCCTATGTTTTTATGCGGCGCGTAAAAACAATGCCATCTAAAACCACGTCTAGATTGGCCCTGCCCTATTAATGATTAATTTTCCTGCAGTGAATTAAAATATTACAACTTGCCTGGCAATACTAATTCCTACCTACCTCCACAATTCAATTACCACAAGCTTCATCATACAAAAATGAATTGTCAAATTTGGACTGGTACATTTTCAGCTTGGCGGGCGTTATTGCGCGATTGTTCGTTTTATGTAGGTTTAGTTGTGCTTGCAATAAATTAGAAATTTTTTCTGTATTAAAATATATTTTGTGATTAACCTTTGGTTTTTTACAAGATACAAATAAAGTACTATTGTGCAAGTGAAAAAAAACGGACAAAATATGAAGAAACGTCCAATTTCAAAAACACCGGGTGAAAACCCACTTACAGTGACTGATACTTTTGTGATAATGAATGAAAGACCTGTAGATGATATATCACTTAATTTTTTCTATAAACCGCATACAATAACTCTATTAGCAGTATCAATTATCTCAGTAATATACTTTGCGTGTGTCAGGTGAGTTTTATTTCCCCAAGAGGCTTGTGAGTTTCATCACCGCGCATTCTGTTATGCAAGGTAACCTAGGCTGTCAAAGCAAAATGTCATTTCAATGGAAATTCTACCTTGTGAAAAATCAGAAAATTGGCTATTTTTCTGAATGTAAAATTGCCAAATAGAAATCAATTTATAATCTGGAAATAATTTATAATTTTATAAAATAAAAATTTCGTGAGAACGCAGCTTGTTATGAGAATAATCCGGACAGAATGGACGAGTAAGCTAATTACAATATTATGGGGGAATGGGGGTCATGTTTGGTTGTAATTTTTCACTTTTTTTTTCTTTTATCTAATTATATAAATGTTGTGTGTGATCTAATTTATTTTTTCTACTTTAAATATCTGTTATGCTTGAGTTTTTATTTATTTACAGAGAATGACATGTAAATATTTAAACAGAATTTCCTGTTGGAAATGCAATGTGAATTGTGGGTTTTAAATGACCTAAAGTTTTTTCTTTATGTTTTCATTTATATTTTGTTAAATTTTATCATTAAATAATGTTAATGGAACACACTTACTTTTAAACTTTTACCATTTTATTTCAATAATTACCATTCAATTTGAAAAATTACAAAGAATTTATCTACCGACAGAATTTCTTATCAACTCAGATTTTGACCTAAAGAATTATTGCTCGGGAACTATTTGGTGTGGTGACCCATAATTTTCGATAGTTTATCTGTTTTAAAAGTAAATATTAATTACTATCATCTGAGAATATTTACAAGCTTTACTAGTTAGTTTTCAGATGATTAGATGTTTATGATGGTTATTATATGTTCAGAATTTAGGTAGGTAGGATTTATGTGTGTTTTGTACTAATATTACTAAAAGTTAAAATTAAATTTATAAAGTGATATGTTGCCAGAAATTTATATCCATGAGTAGTTTCAATTGATTCATCTGAAAATATTGTTTCTGGTGTTTCATACGTTGCGCACTGTTGTAACATAGAAATATTCACGCTTAAATTGAGCACGTTAATTTAACGCGAGAGATTTAAATTTTATTCTAAAAGCAGTTTTTTCGTTATCATGTAATGGATCACTATTCCTGCTATTGTTAAAAAATTTAAAAAGAAGTGTATTTTAAGCTTTTTAGTCTTAAAGCTATATTCCATCTATTCAGTACATTTAAAAAGCAGATATAATAAAAGCTGGCTTCGTATTACATAGTTATCCAAAGCGTGCGTATTTATAGCTTTAGATTGTGACAGATGAATGTAGAATGGTTAAAATTACGTGCGTTATCATGCTATGTTATAAAAATCATAGAGCATTATTGTTCTATGCAAAATTATACCAACGCATTGGGCACACTTCTACAAAATTGTGATAACTTTGCTATTTATACTAAAATTAACAATTAAAGCTCAAAATACAAAAAAGTGATATGGAAATTTTTGATTATTTCCATTTTTTTTTTCGTAGTGACTTTATATAGCTGATTACAAGCCATTTAACGATGACTGATTAACTGAATTATTCACTCTAATGGCATTCCTAGATATGGAGATGATTTACTTGAAAAGACCACTCTAATATCTTGTACGAGCTGGTCGGTATGAATGATTACAAAATTTTGTCGTAGTTTTAAAAATATGACTTTTGAATTAGCTAACCGGAAGTTAGGAGATATGTATAAGACTGTGCGCTTCTCCTGAATAATTAGCATGTAAAGCATATACGAAAACCATCAAATTGCTTCCTACTATCAAGGCATAATACACAGTTCAATCCTTATGAACTTATTCTCTATTTTTTTTTTTTTAAATCAAAAAATTTCATTTATTTCCGATTGTCTTTTCCATTCATTGAATGATTGACCATTCATGGATAGATGATCCAGTATGGGTCATCTCAATATCTTAGAACAGGTCAACATTAACGAAGTAGATGCTCCAACAGATACTATGGCCAAAATTATAAAATAAATAACCATTAATGAAAAAAGCCAGATACTAGACAGAGGGCTCCAGTTCCCGCGACGGAAGGATGGCGAAATAGGCGCAGGGGTTGTCGGTCCAGAAGTGGAGCTATCCATTCCACTTGGTGCCTCACCTTTAATTTTTTAGGCGGTAGTCTATGCTAGAGAGGTTGGAGCTCAGGAAAGCCTAAACAAGGGTTGCAAGAACTCCCAACATCTTCATCTGTTCCGACAGCTAAGCTATGCTGCTAGATCTTTACTCTCAAGTCTTTGAGTCGAAACTAGTCTGGAGGTGCTATTCGAAACTCCAGCTACTGTCTAGTCGCAACCAAGTAGCCTTGGTTTGGGTTCCTGAACAGGAAGGAGTGGACGGTAATGAAAAATCGAATGAACTGGCTAAAACCAGAGCCGACTGTCCGTATACTGGTCCCTACCCAACATTTCACATTTCGCCTACCAAAAAGTCCTGGGGGGGGGGGGCTGCATAAGTGGGAAAACGGTCAACTGGATCTCCTTTGGCGTAGTGCGCCCGTTATGAGGCAGGCGAAGAAATTCTTCAACCCCTTCCTTTCCAGACGCCCCAACTTACTGGACCAAGCAGACAGTCGCTCAGATTGTTTGCTAACGCACTTACGGTCATGGCCTCTTTAGTCATTTCTTGCAGAAGATAGGCAAATCCGACTGTGCTAAGAGGAAGATGAAACCTTGATGTATGTTATACGTGAGTGGCCAGCGCTTGCAGGTTTAAGGTTGCAAATCACTGGAGAAACACTTATCTCTCCAAATAAAGTTTGAAATCTAACCCCAAGAGCAATAATCGAGTTCATTAAAAGACTCTATTTTGCCTAACCACTTTGGGGGAAGGCACAATCGATCAACTCTGGTCGTGGTATCCGCATGGTCCTAGAGACCTAGTCGGCATCGATATATGTTCAAAAATTGTCAGTTATAGTTCTCTACAGATCTCTAAGCAATACCGGCGGTTTAGAGATTTGTCCAAGAGATTCTATATTATTGTATTGAAATCATTGAAATTCACACCACTGTCTCAAGTCTACAATTTTTTATTTTATTCCTGCCTCCCAAGCCTCTTAAAAACTATGTCGTCTAGTTTTTTGTATATATTTTATATTCTTGTTTCCTTTTTTTCTTACAGGGACGAAGCAAATATTGAAGATAATATTTGGGCAGGAATTCTTTGTGTAGTATTTTTCTTCTTAATTATATCAGTGTTAGCATTTCCGAATGGACCGTTTACTCGACCGCATCCAGCTGTTTGGCGGATTCTCTTTGGCTGTTCCGTTTTATACTTATTGGCTCTACAATTTTTGATGTTTCAGAATTATAGAACTATCATGAGTATATTCTATTGGCTTGATCCAAAATTAAAAGATTTTCACATCAATATGGATAAGGTATGTAAATTATAATCAATATTATTCTTTATTTATTTTTTATTATTAGGAATATGGCGTGAATTGTTCTGATATAACACTAGAACGAATATGGTCTCATGTGGATGTTTTTGCATGGGGTCATTTCCTTGGATGGATGTTTAAGGGGATTCTTATACGACATATGGGCATTCTTTGGGCAATATCAATTATGTGGGAAATTACGGAAATAGCATTTGCTCACTTACTTCCAAACTTTGTTGAATGTTGGTGGGATGCACTAATCTTAGATGTTTTAATTTGTAATGGACTTGGCATTTGGTGTGGATTGAAAATCTGTAAAATGCTTGAAATGAGAGAATATAAATGGGCAAGCATTAGGTGAGTAAGGATTGATTTTGTTTTTTTTTATAAATATTTCAATAGTTAATTTTAAGAAGTAAGTGAACTAAGAATAAATGGAGAAGACTCTACACAATCCTTTCAAGTTCTCGAGATAAATGCATTGAAAGTATTTTTTCTTTTTGTAAGAAGCTGGAATATTATTTGAGAAGCTTATGGAAGTTTTTCGCCAAATAAATATTAGATTATTGAGTGCTATATTAAAAAAAATAATAACTCGGTTATAAGAGAGTCGGACACGCGTAATCAGGGTTCCGTACCATAACTTTATACAACAGATCGACCGAATTTAGTATATGTAATTAAATCTTATCCAAATTTGCTAATGATAATTGAAAAAAATTCAAACAGGAAGGCCCAAGAGTAATTTATAATTTATAACATTTTTGCAGCAATTATGAGACTGACGAAAAAAGTTGCATTTTTCCAGTAATATATGACTCAATGCCTACTTACTCTGATAATATCGAATTTTTACAAATTTCGAAGATCAACATTTTTGTGTTGGAATCCTTGAAAGTAAAAAAAAATATAAAAACAAAATTTAGGGTGCCCAACCCACCTCTATTGAAAATTAAAAAAAAATAATTAATATTCTTTGACTGTTGAAATATGTGCGCGTTAAGAAGACCTAACATTCTGCCAAATTTCAAATTCTTATTTGACAGACAGGCGGTCGGACGAACGAGCGATCTTATAATCGTTTAATTTTTGTCCTTTTGTTGTACGGAACCCAGCAAAAAATATATAGCAAATGAATATAGACCGGACAATTACGTATTGCTTGCTCTGCATTGCCAACAGCAACAACAACTTAAGCCCTAATTATAAGCCAGAAAAGGAGCTTAATCTCCATTTACTCGACCCACCCCTTTCTGTGGTCTTATAAAAAGGCACCTAGCAGGCGAAATAATGTCCGAAATAGAAAAGGCTCACCAGATACAGTGGAAGAATCTTCCTGAACTAAGGCAAACAAAGAAGTTCATTAACTTACCATTCAAAGGCTTAAAAAAACATCAACTGTGGTAAGTCCAGATCAGACTATTCACTGCCCACCTTGGAACATGTTTAAGAAAATGGGCAAGATAACAGACGACAACTGTCTTCTACAACGATAAGGGATAAGGTAGAATCTACAGAGCACGTACTCGCTTAAAATTCCAATGTCTAGACAAGGGTTTTGTAACCCGATCAGTGTCCGGAAAACTGACTAATGAGGTAATAATCTTCATATAAAGGGCGAACGTAGATCGGATCTAATACAGCAGGGACATAGCATAAAAGTTCTATTAGGTCGCAGCAGGCTCTCCGCCCCATCCCTACTTATAATAATAAAAATAATAATAATTCTAAATTTACTGTTGCTGTTTCAATGATGTCAACGTTCCTAAGTGTGATATTGTGGTGATAATTTGAAGAAATTAAAATTAAACTAAACTAATCAATAAAATAAATGTTTGCCTAAGAAAAGATAAGGTAAAGCCTTTACAATCAGAAAATACTTCTTTTAAGCTCTGAAAATATGAAAATAAGAAATAATAATTAATATTTCACAAGTGCACTGCAAATTTGTCAAACAAACGACACTAAGGAAAGGGAATTGACATACTCTTTCATACCACCAGATTTGGTAGTTACGCTACTGCGCTACTGAAGTAACAAGAGCTGATCATAGACCATTCGTTAAAGGAAAAATTCTAAAAATATCTACCTCTGCTACCCAGGTTCAAGTCTAGTCAAAGAAACGGCAAGGATAATTTTAATTCATAACAAAATGCATATCACTATTGTTTAATAGCTGTCTTTCCTCATGTCCGTACATAATTTCCTTTCTTGCCAAGGCCTTTCAATGCAGCAAAGTATACTGCCTAGCGCTATATGTCTATAAAAAAAATTGCATATAATATAATGTCGTGTGTACTCAAAATTCTTGCACACTAATTGATATTATGCAATCTACTATTTTATTTCATTTAATTCTTTAAATGATTGTTTTATTCAAATTCTTAAACTAGACCGACCACCTTTGGTTTTCGTATTCGTTACAGTTTTCACTTTAATCTTAAAATAGTTTTTTTTTGAATTTGATTTCTGATAAAAATAGAATTGGTTGACATTTCAATGTTTTAATTTTATCGTAATTCATTGACCGGAATCGTAAACAATTACTCAGCATATTTCCAATTAGTTTATTTTTTTATTTTTCATCAGGTCAATAACTTATGCTTGTGTGAATATTGAATAAATATATTGATCTAGGTCGGGAGTGTCATAATTGGCTCTGTTTAGTGTAGTAGAAGATCGATTTATCTAATAATTGTGTGCGGGTTGAGTGCATATATAAAAAAATAACATTGACAAAGTTATAATCAGTAAATACGAGAGTTTCGTTAATAGATAAATTTCTTCATGTATGCAGAAATATTGTGTACTGTTTCCTGTAGGAAAATTTCCAGAAAATACGAGTGTAAAATTATTGCATATTTGATTTTAATTTTATAATTTAATTTTTCTCCATATGCGCGGAAAGTCATCAACTCAGTTGGCGCGTAAGCTATACTGAGCCAAATACTTTGGAGTATCAACAGGAATAATAACGTAAAGTATGTTAAGGCCTATCGCGCACTGGAGACTTCTCACGTAACTATTTTGTCACCACCGTCAATTCAATAGACTAATTTAAATGCGCGCATGAAGTGACATGATAGTTAAGGCGGCTATCAACTTTTGGGTGACGAAATTATCACTATACTTGCACGTTTATATAAAAGTGCACGCGCTTTTAACATTTTTGTCTCCACGTGACTGACATTATTTTGGGAGATGTTTTAGAGCTAGGAGAAAGATATAATTAATGAATCGTTAATACAAGAAGTACAAATGGGACAACCCGTATACAACAAAAATTTGAATGGATACTCTCATAGCAATTTGAAGATAAAAATGTGAAATTTCAATGAAAGTGTTTATAGACCTAGAGTTACAGCAAGCCTTTTTTTCGGGTTCAATATTAATGATCGCATATTGGTACTTTGATATCAGGTCTCAAAATTTACAGTAGTAAATCATTAAATTTTTCAACACTCCTACGAAAATATCAAAGAAATTTTTTAAGATAGTGGGATTGTAGTTCATCAAACATTAAGTGAAATTTTCCTTTAAACAGCCTTGCGCTCCACATTGGAAGGACCAACTAGCATTTGTTTCGTTGATATTTGCTATGTCCTTATGATGAATACACATATCATAGTTGCCTCCTCGAAATTTTTGAGGTGACAGTTACCATGAAAAAATGCCGGAAATTTAAAAAATACTTGGCTGCAAACACAGTCACTTCGAGAATAAATACCACGGTCTACTTTCAGTAGCCAGAATTTAACAGCTAAACAAACTTGTAATAGGTTAATTATTAAACACTATTTAAATAATACATTACAAATTAAACTATATTGGTTTTATAATGTAAGAAAAAAAAATTGTTATTCTGTATAGGTATCACTGTCCTATGACCTACAACCAATAAGAAATATTGAAAAATTTAAAAATTGCGGCACTTCAAAAAAGAAATATTGTTTTGCGACTTAAAATTGTTGGTTTTTGCGTCGTAAAATTCGAAATTTAAAAATTTTGATTTGATTATAGGATAGCGAGAGCTGGTTCTGATCATCCTGTCCAAATTTTAAGACATTTGGTTAATTTTCTTTTGAAGTTGCAGTCGTCAACTCCAAAGAAATTGGTTTTAAGAATAACACATTTAAATTACGCAACATCAAGTAATTATTCAATTACAATTAATCCACTATTCCAGGGCTAAAAATAAAGTACACATTTTTCTTCCGCATATAACTAGTTTAGGCAAGCATTTTCTTTTCTTGGGGTGTCTGAGTTTCCTTTTGTAGTTTGCAGGTGTCTCATTTCTCGTTCTCAGCCAATCGAATTCTTCGACGCGTTTGTCGCAATTTTTTTTTACACCAATTACAATTCCCATATTAGAAAATAGTACTTTTAAAATGAATTTGAAACCTTCTTAAAAATGCCTACAGCTAAAAAAGCTGCAATTTGAACGGTTTTTGATCTACAATATAAGTGTTTGGGAGTCATGAAATACCATAGCAGTTCGTTAAAACACTCTTTAATCTCTCCCAATGAACTCAGTTGAAGATAAATCTACATAAAATGGTTTTATAACTCCTTGAGCTTGATCTGTTCTGTCTTTAAAATCCACTTTAATGTTTTGGGAACATGCTCTCATATTAAGCTATAAAAAAAAATGTTTTTTTTTCGACCCATCAAAGTAGAGAGACCCCATAAATATTTAAAATTTGTATATGTAACAACATAATTTTATAATAATAACATTTTACATTATTTTAGAGATATCTCATCAACAACTGGAAAAATAAAACGAGCAGTTTTACAATTTACACCAGAAAGTTGGACACATGTACGATGGCTAGATCCAAAATCAACGTACATGCGATTTGCAGCTGTATGTCAACTAGTCATTTTTTGGCAGGTATATATATTAAAAACACATACAAAAACATTTATTTCTATATCAACTAGAAAATTTTACAAGTATAAATATAAATTTAAATTTCCAGATAACAGAACTCAACACATTTTTCCTAAAACATATTTTTGAAATGCCTCCAGATCATCCTGTAGTTATAGTTCGCTTGATATTCATTGGACTTTTTGTAGCCCCTTCAGTTAGGTATAAAAATTTAATATTTTGTTTGTTTTTTACAAAAAATGAAAGATAAACTAAGAAATATTCATTTATTATTTAAGGCAATATTATATTTATGTTACTGACACAAGATGTAAACGTGTTGGAACACAATGTTGGGTTTATGGTGCTATAATGGTTTCTGAGGCAATTTTATGCATTAAAAATGGCAAAGAATTGTTTGAACGGACACAAGCAACAAATATTATTTTATGGCTTACGATTCAAGTTGTTTTATCCATATTTTTCGTTTATGGATGTGTCTTATGGCATAAATATATACAGGTGAGAGAGAGAAAAAAAAGATTATTTAAAACAAAACAAAAACTTGAATTTGATTTTTTTTGTTTTAATTTATAAAATATAGAAATCATCCGATGATTTAGACAACATATCTCCAATAAAAAGACCTTTGTATGATATTACAGATTCCGCTTTATTACGCGGAGATTCAAAAGGTGAGTGCAAGTTCTTTTTTTATTATTATAATTTAAACATATCTTTTGTGTGCGTTATGCTTTTGAGTGATGAATTTGAAAAAAAAAAATAATAATATTACTCAAACATTGGTTTTATTGTTAGTTAACAGTCGAAAACTGATGTTTTGTTCTAAGCTGTGTAAGCAAAATATTAAGAAATATTTTTGAAATCATCTCTTCTGAAAAATTAAAAACATCAATTTTCTTTAAATCACACGTTTTTTAATTATTATTAATTTTGCTCCAGATTGCATCTTTTTTGACTGATGACCGTTTTCTCTTCATTTCTTTCTATTTACTTTAAGGTCCCACTTATTATGTACATCCAAAAATAATAGCACATGCACATGGAAAATTAAGACCACGCGATTTAGTTGAAACGTCGTATGACATAAAAATAAAAATTGTTTAAATAATAATAAAAATAATAATAATTGTCTTGCACTCTACTATTAGTGATAGTCGTCGTGCATTTAGATAGAAAATTATCAAATTAAAAGTTCGAATAAAACAAATTTTCTAATCTCTATATTTATCTCTGTACAGTTTTTGTTTAATTTACTTTATTTATCGTGTTTTTTTCTTTTGAAATTATCTATATAAAGCTCGCTATGTTGTTTTAAAAGGAATTTAAGTGTGAGTAGAGTAATTTAATGCAACATTGAAACAGTATCGCGAATAATATTCGTTTAATTGCTATAAATTTGTGTAGTAAACTGTATATATTTTACTTTAATGATTATTATTGTACCTTTTTGGCCTACAAACAATCTAATAATTATAATTTTCCTTTTGCATGTGTTTTTATATATTTGTGAATAGACTCATTTAGATTGCATTCAATGAATCTCTTTGTCTCCCAAAAGTTAGCTAGCTGTAAATAACTCAGAATAGTGAATGCAAACACTTTTGTTTTTAGTAAGATGATACTTTTATTGCATTCGGTTCATACAAAAACCCATGCATACAGAGTATTCACTTTTATTCTCGATCCACTATATTTACTGCATGTTTTCTCTACGCCATCCCATAACCAAAATCTTCGACTAATACTTCCGAGGCCATGAAACGGAAATCTGTCTGAGTGCTGGTGCGATTCTGTAAAATAGACTTTTAAACTTCCTAAAGGCTACAGTTGACTGTATACCTTATTTCATAAATTTATTTGTGGTAAATAAACGGTGCTTATCCGTTAAGCATTTCGCATTTATTTTCCATGTCATTTTTGACGAGTTTTCCTATAAATCCGTACGATATTCATTCTTTTGGCTTCAGTGAATTTCAAATTTTTGATTATGTTGGTATAGTTGAAATTGAACGTGCAAATACAAAACAACAGATTTCCATCTTTCTTCAGTGTTATTTTCGTACGGAAATCCATGTGTGCCAAGTTTTGACAGTTAACAACTACTTCGCACCTTGAAGATAAAAAGTAGACGACTACATTTGACTACAATCAAGAGAACAGTAGAGCATATTTAATTTGACAAAACTACACTACGACTACGGTACGCAAACTGGTAGTGAACGCGGCACGTGAATGGGGTAAGGTGAGAAAAATTTTCATTTTTGTAAAAATATCAGACCCGTCAGCTTATTTAACAAAATAATAAAATAGTTTTGATTAAATAGGAACCTTACCATTTTTTTACGCTCAATAACTCTCAGCTGAGTAATAGTTACATAGAGGATTTTTAATTATTTTTTGTCAAATCCACAAGTTAATTATGTATTACTTACTCCGTAGGCCTCATCAGATTAAATTGATCGACAGTTGTTACTCTCATCTATGTATATTTTTCAATCACCCTGTTGAGACCGGTCAGTATGCTGCCTCTGCCACACGAAATCAGCATACTGGTCCGTCTAAACTGGGTTAAAGTTATGGGTTGCAGCAGCGGTGAATTTGATATTTCGTTGTCATTAAGGGCATTTTCTGGGTTAGTTTTGAGGAGTCTATTAATTTATAGCAACTCCAATCCATCTAGCATTGGCCTTTGTCATGAATGTGTAAAATCTTCCTATTTTCTTGAGTGTGTGTGTAGTTAGTCCCTATTATACTTTATAAAAAAGCAGGAGTCATGTCGCGAACTGTGTTCCTTGATTCGCTTTGTAAAGGGCCGTACAGTAAGAGTTGCATGTGTGTATGTGCGGCCATAGTCCAAATCCGCAGACAGATTCATTCGAATTCATTGAATCGTGGCATATTTTCATATGCAATTATTGCTCAGTTCTGAGAGATTTTGTTTAGAGAATCGTAATAATTTTTTTTTTAAATTATTTTATTAAGAAATATATAAAAATTTCATTACGATTGGGAAGATAAGAAAGGAAGGATTATCACAGACCATATTTCTGTATGAATTGTAGTTTAGGGTGCGGAATCTGTTCAAATAAATTTTTTTTCAATTTTATATAAGAATATTGCAATTATGTTATAATGTTAGGACTAAGTTTGGGCTCTCATGTATTAGTGAGGGATTCTGTTTCATGGCTTAGGTTGGGAAGTATTTCGGAAGGATACGATATAGCATATTTACTCCTATAAATTGTTTTTGTTTTACATATAGAAAATTATTGAGCATATATCATTAGGCTGCATACGTCCTCTGCATAAACCGGAAACATTTTAACCAATTCCTTGAAATATCAATGACATTGTCTTAGATAACTGTTATCTTTCAAACTGTACGTTCAGCTGTTAATTGCGTGCAAAACAAGTTGTGCCTATAATACGCGTAAGTTTTGCTTTTTAAGTGCTTTTAAGACTTTTGCAAGTCAAGGCAATGAATGTGAGTTTGCCACAAAAAATGTCATTCTCCATTATATATTTGGAAACTGCCTGAGAACGCGTTGACATAGAAGGATGAAATTTGGTACGTGGTGTTTTCATAGTAATAGCAAATAATATTTCAAAAATGTACTAAATCGGGCAACCCTTTCTTTGTGTCGCCATATAAAAATTTAGGTTTCTTACGTATACTGTGAAAACGACATTTTTATTGTACTAAAAACTTCTTCAGAATACGAAATTCTATAAAAATGGTTATAATAATTTTTTCTGTCCGACGAGCCGTTCTAGAAATATATGCGAAAAATAACTTCAAACTTGCACAAATGGATGACCATACGAAATTTCATACGGGCATTCATCTAGGCTAGGGTATCATAAGAATTGGACAAATTCCAGCATTTTTTACTTGTTACAAGTGAATTTCAATTCAAAAAATGTATACGTAGTGTTGTACACTATGCCGCAGTTATTTTTGTGAAAACGAAATCTATATCCATACCTGACGCCTGAATGGTGTCCCCGAACGCGCTTACGTTGCTTATATTCGCGTCAGTACTGCGCATTTGTACGGGTCGGGCGTTTTTGGTGTCATTCTGTTTGAAGTTTTGTATTCTATGCATTCGTGCTCAATTTTTTGTAATTCTGGTTGTACTTTATCCTCACAATATCGCAACAATTTCTTTTTTCAAATTCACGCCTTCGTATCTTTTGAGTTTCTTATCGGATAATTAGTCTCTGAGATATGATTCCGTCTATGGAATCATGTTGAATTCGGAAAGTAGAAAATCGTGGGTCCACTTTGTTTGTGCGTAATTCGTGAAGTCCGGCCGCCATGAAACGAATGCCAGAGTTACTCTGCTGGCTTAACTTTCATCCTTTCTCTTTAAAATGGGACCAAGATGGCGTGGTGGCACTTTGTCTATATTTATCCAAGTTATTGAAGTTTGAAAATTTCGACATAAACTGTCGCTCATTAGGGTGCGATTGCACCCCCCCCCCATCCCGCCCCTCCTGTATCGATTTTAAAGACTTTCATGTTAGAAATGGGGGTCACAGTTTGAAATGTAACATTTACCACACTTATGTCTATATTGTTGGTATTTCAAAGAATATGCTTCTTCTCTAGACCCAAATTATATAGTAGCAAGTTTAAGTAAAAAAAATCTATGTACACGTGCAAGTATGTTGTTTCCTTCATACTACTGGAGTGTAAAACCACCGTGAATTTCCTCTCTCTGGATAACAGGGTACTTGCTCATTGGGTGCCAGGGCATAGCAATATCAACGGGAACGAAAGTATGGACGAGCTTGTTCGTCTTGGTGCAGTCTCGGAGGAATCTTCCTCGATTATCGGGATTGCACCAAAATGCCTTGTATCAATTATTTCGGTTTGGACTGACCGCCAACAGAGTCGCCTTTGGTTAGATGACCCTTCGGGTAGAACTACAAAGGTACTGTAGGGTAAACATAACCCAAACCAAACGAATAAGCTCTTGGGACTTAACAAGCCATCCCTGAGAGCTCTAGTGTCTATTCTAACTGGGCACTCTTTTCGCAGGGATCACCTTTACAGGATGAGATTTGTTGCGGAGAGGAGTCCGAAACGGTGACTCACCTTCTTTGTCACTGGCCCGCCCTCTCAGGAAAGCGATACTGATTCCTTGGCTCACACGTCCTGGACAAGCTGTACGAAGTCAGCAAAGAGAGCTGGGGCCAATATTTAGCTTTGTAAGAGCTTGCGGTTTGGACCTATGAGTGATTGCTATTGGTCTGGAAGGCGAAGAATGGGCCTTGCTTTAGTCTACGTCCAAGGGACCCCTTGGGGCCCCAACCTCTTTTCAAACTAACCAACTAACTATGTTGCTTATAATTGTGTGAACGTAACGGTATCCTGTTTCTAGGTGCTCAATTTTCTGATGTAAAACAGTGTTTTCTCCTCCAATATTAATGTGCTTACTTTTAATTTGCTTTACTCCATTATAATTTATAAATACACACATATGTATATATAAAATTTATGCATAACTAATTTGTACATTTATTTGTAACTTTTCATAGATTTTCGTTATTTTTTGTCACCAATAAAAAATTCAAAATTGTTATTATACATTTCTAGAAAATATTTATAAACGTGTGTGCCACGTATTTAAATTTAAAAATTTAATAATTTTATTTTTATACTAGGGGGATCACCAAAGAATTTACCAAAGGATACAAAGCATGATTAGATAAACTAATCTAAACCAAAACAAAGGTCGATAAAAGACAACTGGTTTTTTTGTTTATTTATTTAAATAACTTGTAAGCAGCGTTCTCACGTCATCTCGAAACATTCATTAAGTTAACGAAAAAAATTCTAGTTGTTTTCTTATTTTTTAGGAAAATGTACAAAAAAAAATTCAGTAGAATTAAGGATTTTTAAGATATGATTAAAAAAGAAAACAAACGTGAAAATTGTTAAATTTGTTTTTTACATAAGTTTTACTCAATATACACAAAAAACACACACACAGACATTACTTTTAAGCTTTGTACTTTTTGATCTATAAGTACGGTTAGAGCAAAATATTTCTTTTGAACTGTTCGAATAATGAACTGTTGGAAACATAAAATTTTGTAAATAAGCTTTAATAGATAGGTACTCATTAAAAAAAAACATAATTGCTTCAAGATTTTTGAATCTAGTCTTAGAAATACATTAAATGTATTCAGCCATTGACTTCATTCTCATTACTGGAATTATTTTTTTTTCATATTTAAGATTAAGTAAATTATATATACTATATATTTTTTTTCATTTGATTCATTTATTTATTTTATTATCTCCTTTATATGCTTCATGCGAATTAGAAAAATTCATCTTCGAATATTTAGATTCCCTTAGATTTCGGATACTCTTCTTCAGCTAGGTACGTGTTAAGGATGGTATGCTAGAGCCAAGAAATTCAGTTAAGCAATTTTTCCACTTATGAAATTGTTGACAATTGTGTGATAAGTCAGAATATTCATTACTCGTAGCATTAAAATTTATACGGGATATATGCTTAACTTCATGTTGGGGGAGTAAGTACATTCATCGGCATTGTACAGAATCTTCACCTGAAATCATATGTTATAAACTACTAGTTGAGCAATAAACTGAATGCGCCCATAAGTATACTGTTGAGCTATTCTCAGGGACTTGTAGTTATTTTCATGATTCTAGACAATTATGTATGCAAATCGGTTAAATTTCAGCTGGGTTATTATTTTAGTCGCCTTTTAAGATAAGTAGAATAGCGTATAATCGAGTATTCTGCTGTCCAGCCACTTGCACGGAAATTTATGTGCATACATTATATCAAACGATCCAATTTTAGGGGAAAATGTGATAACCTACTCGATTCGGTATTCTTTATTTGGTTTATTAATGCTTGTTTTCATCCAATTAGAGCAGCCCAAAGGTATTCTTTATTTGGTTTATTAATGCTTGTTTTCATCCAATTAGAGCAGCCCAAAGTCATTAACTCTTATTGTAGCGGCTATTGAAACTCTTACTTCGAATAAGAAAAGTTGTTTACGAAAGCTGAATGTCGCTGTCCGCACTTGCATTGGTGCCCTACACATTTTTGTGATTAGGGTCTGTGTCAGTTCAGGGTAATGCAAGATATTGCCAGCAGGCAAATACAATAAATTTATTTACCGGTAACAGGAAGATATCGATCCAAAATAATTAAATCGTTTTAATTGAATTTCTCAGAAAGTATAGTATTAAATTTCCCTACAACAATATTCTTATTAAAAAGCTTCGTCTAATGTTCTGTGTATGCATAATTTTGGTAAGCACTACAAATATGTAGCTCCATTTGTTTCTTTGTAGTCTCGAAGCTAAAGTGCTGTCACATTAAAGTAAGTACAATTGTACATAAGTTACACGTAAAACTATTTTTATTCCTCCATTTGTCACTTTAAAATTAATTTACTTCTTCCAAAATCGCCGCTCTAATATTCTAATTATTCCATAAACGTGAAAATTCCTAACAGAAATAAACGGATTTTCGGAATTGAACGAAATGGGTTTTTAATCGAGAGCTAGTGTTTTCCTGTTCGAATTTCTTTTCTCTAGCATACTACTTCTAGAAATTCCTTGCGTATTCCTTGGCTCTAGCATATCACCCTTAGTTTTATCAGAATTCATTTTAATATCTCAAAAATGCTCAATCCATATGGGAGGAAAATCATAAGGATTTAATTTAAGTATTTTTCAAATAGTAATTTTTTCAATGGGCTTGAAATTTGTGAATTAATTTTAAATATTTTAATTAATACGAGAAAAAAGGCAACTAAAAAATAACATAATAATGAACTGAAAAATTGAGTGTTGGTGAAAGCCTGTTTATGCGGTAGGGCATTCGATTTTTTCCGTTCGACTGACCGTTTTTAAATTTTTTTTTCTTTGTGATTACACGATATACGAGAATGTCTTAATTATTTTGTGAATGCAAGTCATTGCTGTCGTTTCAGTAATTTTAAAGGGAATGAAGCTAATTATGATCTTAAAAAGAAATTTCTTTAACTCTATTTGTTTTGTCTTCATTCTCACATTCTGGGAAGAGTTTTTTTTAGCATATTTCCTCCATCCTTTTCATCCCTTATCATATATGAGGGGTATAGAAATAAAACTCGCTATGTCCAATCTGAGCGTTTTTGAGTAAAAGCTCCTAAACCAGTAACAAGAAATTCACTTTTTATTGGACATGGACATGGACATGACTCAAGATTTCAAACTTTTTACATCAAAGACGTGTTAAGAGACGATTGCGTGATTTAATTCCAATGGTAACTCAATTTTGGCAAAATATGGACATAGCTAGTTTTTTTTTGTACCCCTCATATAGCTTACCATACACATGCTTTTTTCTCAACCTCCAAAATTAAACTTTCTGCGTCAAGCATTTTATACAACATCAATAGAAAAACTCTCCTACTATTTTCTGAATTGTAAATCTTGCTTGCGTACTAGAAAGCTACTTACTTTTGTACTATTGTACTGCACTAAATTTGAATAAACCATCCAGGAAAAATCTCAATGAATTTTACATTGCATTCGGCAGTAAACCGTATGACCCAGCCGTCGACAAATCGTGCCAAGTCACGATTACTTTTAGGCTCTGAAACCGATTTGTTTTTGACTTGATTGTATGTGAAACCGATTGGTTTTTGACCTGATTGTATGTGAAACCGATTGGGCTTTGACCTGATTGTATGTGAAACCGATTGGGCTTTGACCTGATTGTATGTCTCTACCGAGTTAATCCATTGGAATTCATATGGCATAAAAGCTGCGATTTCGATTTTCATTGTTTCGGTATTTTTAAAGTGAAAGGGAAGACTTACTACATAGGGTCCACTACCCTTATCAACATAAACTTAATCCTTACTTCATTAAAACAGTAAGAAATTTACTTTCCAAGATAGAAGATTATGTTTCCCTATCATTTGAAATAACTTTACATCATAGCTTATGTGGTATGCACAGCATGTGCTAAGATGTCTTTTTGAGAGTGACTCCAGTCCAGGTTTGGTAGTTTCTGGATGGTAGGGTAGAACTGAAGACTCACTTAAATAATTTAATATTATGATAATCACGGAGGCAAAGCTAATGCTTTAGTCCGATAGAGCGGCCAAGGGCACTTACTCCAAGTCCAGGTGATGAGCAGGTTAATGCTTTACTCAAATAGAAGCGCAAAGTGCACTTAATTCTAAATTCAGTTTATGAGCAGCTTATGCTAATACTCAAATTTGTAGATTTATTAGATTAGTAGATTAGATTAATTCACTCGCGCCTAATCACTGAATCCATCTTTATTGGCGCTCTCCTTATTCTGTTTATACTAAAATATGATGATATCGCTGACACAGCAATTCTACACCGGCCGGTTATCTGTCTGGAATCGATAAGTGCTTAACTGGATTCCTTTTGGCTGTGCACTTTTCTAATTAAACTTTTAGTTCCCGTTGGTGAGTGCACTTGGCGTATACATGAAAATTGATCTTCGAATTTTTATGCGTGTTTGCATTATTTAGGCCCCGAATTGAGTCAGGTATATTCATCTCTTAAGTAATAGTGAATTTTTGATCTTAATTAAAGTATCAAAATTCAAAATTTTTTTTTTTTTTTTAAAGGCGAGGACGAGAGATCCTAAACACAGAGGCCAGGGCTATCCATTGCGCTAACCTGCTAGAAACCCTCTCACCAGCTTTTCAGCTCAACCACAGATAGGAGGGCAGACTCAAGCGTATCCAGTCTGCTCCGGGTAAAGCACATAGCACACAGCATACTGCCGGACAAGCTTTCTGTGTACTTGTGTTCGGTTGTCTCAGGCAAGACAGACACTCAGGGTTGTCAACAACTCCCATCCTTGTTAGATGAGCCTGAAGCGAGCTGTGGCCGGTGATGATGCCAACCACTTTTGTCTTGGTGGCATTGGTAATCTCTTATGGTTAGGCATACCATGATTATACCATGATTGATTTAACAATGATATTTTGAAAATTCACTATGAACTTTACTGCATTTTGAATTATCATACATGACGCTTTTTAGTCTATGATGAGATAAGTTGATTCCTCATATCCTGACGAGTCACTCATTTGATTTATCGCCAGATGAATATCCAAGTTTACTCCTGTAGTTGAGGATCTGTGTACTATTTCCTGGTTTAAAAACGAAAGGAAGAATAGATGATACTATTTGATCTATTTCGTGTAAGGTTAGAAAAATTATATTCACTTATATCAAAAATGTCTTGTAGGTAGGTAGGTACATACTTAAATATGGAAAATCAAATTAAATCTCGCATTTTGAGGGGGAAATCATGAAATCGAAAAGTAACAATAGAGCGTTTTTTTTTATTATATTTGTATCTTTGATTTCCCAAAAACCTAATTAGCTTTAAGAAAATCAAGCATTCATTGCATTATAAATAGTACGTGGGCTATTATAAACGAATTACTTTTATTTCCAGAACTGCAAATTGCTTTCCAAATCAAATTGGCATTTATTTCACCCAGAATGTTCTACCTACATTATCTACTTTTCCTGTCAAATAAAATCATTGTCCTGAAATTACCCACCTTTGTGATATAATAACTCACACGTTCCTCTAGAAATTCCTCCATGTAACAAAAACGTGTTCATGTTCCTCCTCAATGATATGCATTTCCACATCCAGAATTACAGATATGCTACAAAAATATTAATTTCATATTATTTCGTTAGGTAAAGTTATCTATCTTTCAAAAATGTCTAAGTTAAAAACTCTCTTAAATTGTTTAACGAATGGTTAGTAAAAAAAGTTAAAGTATTATCTTCTGACTTTTTACTATAAAAGCTGGATACGATACAATAATATTAGTAAAAAAAATATTGGCTGGAAAAAGTAGAGAATGAAGTGGTTGTTCTCAAAATTCCCTAAGGAAAAAAAACGAATGCATTTTCGAGTATGTATAGGAAAAATATTTCACATAGATAAACCTCGCAATTATCGAAATATACAGTAGAATGCGTGAATACCTTGGGGTTTAAGAAACCAGTGGAGAAATTGTGATTGCTAATTATTTGTTCCATATTCAGGGGCTTCGAGGACAGTGAGGTACATGATTACCCATTAAGTGAGCAAAAGACAGAATCAGTAGTAAAATTTTACATTAAATTAGCAACAAATTTAAGATTACAGAATTATCTATAACCCCTTAAATAAATATCCAAATTAAAAGGTAAAAATATTGTAGTAGAAATATAATTTCAATTCAAATTGTAAAAATTTTTGCTTAAATTAAAAGATTGTTTTGTATGCAGATGTTTATGATTTTATATTTAAATAAGTTTGGAGTTATCCTGTTAAGAGTGCAGGGACCAGAAGCGTTTAAAGAGCTCAAACTGTAATTAGCTCTTGCCAAGCCGGGAATAAATTTTTATAACAATTATTGCACAAATAACGAGTTTTCTTTTATTCAAGTTTTCTAATTCTTTGAAAGTATATAGTCAAAAATTCTTGTAGCGAAGCATTTTGAATTAAACACATAGGTTTGGAGTGAGTATAGACACTTCGATAGTTGAAATAAGTTCTGTAATTAAGTTACTTGAACAAGCGCTAGGAATGCTATCGTGGATGCGGTCACCTTCCGTCATCGACAAACAATTTATATGAGGAATGAAGAAGTTTGAGATAGACAGGATGCATTTACAGCAAGTTTGTGCTGAACTAGCTATTTTTGGAATTTTGGACGACACATGTCAACCAACCACAAGAACGGAATGTCTGGAACTCTTTATTGATTGTTTAGAGCTCCCTGATAACGAATTGATTGTACACGATAATTCACTAACGTGTGGACCCACCTTTTAGGCAAAGCCACAGTTTAAAGCAAGTTAAAATTAATGATTTTTGTTGTCAGAATTAATAAAAACAGTCAAAAAAGTAAATCGTAATGGAATTCCTTTGACTCCCGTTCAAAAGAATATAAAATTCCAAGTAAATTTGAAATTGGTTTGTGTTTACGTACAACCAAACATAAATCTACTCAATAACCTTTTTTTTATAATTTCAACTCGCATAAATCACCCTTGGGACATGGGACCGATAAAAAAAAATATCTTATCTTGGATTAGAAACATCGATCCCAAAATCGCATCATTTAATAAAAGGAAATTTCGTGATGTGCGCCATCTATAATCTCAAGTCCCAATTCAGAAAAGAATATGAGATTCGCTTTTCTATAAAAGATGTCTCTACTTCAACCTGAAACTCACGCCATGGCGGATGACAGAGAAAACAAATCCGATATCGCGTACGTCAAATGTGGCGCGTTGTTTAGTAAATATATACCGGCCGTCTTCTATGTTGAAAAGTTTAAACTCGTACAATTTATATTATATAAATACATATATCTATACAAATATAAAATTAAGTGCGAATAATAACTAAAAACATTTTCACGAATCACTAAAGAAGTGGTCGAACAGAATTAATTGAAAAGTGTTCTGATATTGTTTACAAACAAACATCCTTGTAAATTCGACGTAAGAGAACGCATAATAATAAAACAGTTAAGATTAAGACAAAGGATTGTTGTGCATATCCGAACATTAAAGTCCCTGCTTTAGAGATGCTGAAAAGTCGCTACCTCGGAAATTTACAATTGAAATAATAAAAAAATGTGTCAAAAGTTTTGTTTTACCGCTAAAGTGGCGCAACAGTTCTCTAAAGCAAATCTTCATAATCAGATTGGAGGAAAGTGGAATAATGGTAGGACTAAAACTTCAGCGCTGCTTTTAAATTGCCTGAATTTTTACATTTCGGTAAGTAAATTTTTTTCTTCTTCAAACAATCAAAGAATCAAGAATATTTTTCCAGGTAATTAATTGTGAAAAGGACCATGCTCGTGTTAACACTACTTTCTATAACGTCGCTTATTGCTTCCTATTTTATGGCAAACAAAGCAAAAACTATTAAAATGTAAGTACACAGGTAAATGCTCTTGTAATAATTGTGAATTTAATCTTAGATATGGGTGAAATCGAAATTTCTATATATACATATGCATATTTTCATTAACATACAATATGAGGTCTGTCCAATAAATACATTGTTGGTTTCCGGTGTTCCGACGTGTATTTTAAAACAAACAGGTCTCCAGGTTAGGTCTCCGGTCTTCGAAGTTTGTTCATTTGTCGTCTCCAGGTCTTCGGAGATAATATGTGTGTTCTAGTCAGGTCTAGGTCCACTCGGAAAGGAGAAGGAATAAATTGGAGTGAGTTTGACAAATTGTTACAAAGAAATTAATAATTAATGTAACGGATTTAGGGTAGAAAATTTGTTTCGTCAACATTCTGGTTATTTTTGAAAAAAATCACAAATTTCTTGTGTTGTATTTATCCTGTAAAATTTGTACACGAAGTTTTAAGCTTTTTCACTTTTCCCATAACATAAAAATATTAATAGTTTTTGAGACAAATCTTTCTAATAATCTCTTGCTTGACAATTAACAAAGATCTCTAGAGAACAAACTTCAAATTTCGTGTATACTCTCCGGAGACGTTCTCTAGACTATAGTAGACTTCTTTATTATGGTCTCTGGAGACCTATTTTTTTGGTCTCCAAAGATAAAAGTCTCTTTCCGTGTAAGCATTTTGAAAATTTTAGTCTCTGTAAACCAAAGACGAGACCAATAGTCGTCACCGTGTACATTTACCTTGAGAGTGTGTGCACCATTGGAATCTGATAATGGTCCAAAACAGTTAGTTTGGATGCGCTAACATTATTAATGAGCACTGATAATATTCACTTTTTCTTAGAAATATACTTACAATGGACATTTTATCGAGATCGGTCAATGGTCTAGATGATACTGAAAATGTGTCCTAGTACTAGGCTTGTGAAGAAGACACTGATCCTTCGGGTTTTTTGTTAGGTAATTCTAATTCGCGCTAAAACTAGAAAAAGGTTAGAGCAATTAGGGAAAATTTTGATTTTCGAGTTGTTTATTAAAATTTTTTATTTCATTTCACAATGACAAGCATTTAACATGGGACAGGCACTTTTTGTATGCTCAGGGCTCTGTTGTATCTGATCTTTTTGGTATATATCTTCTTGATTAAAATTTTCTTGCAATTTGTATTTAGATATGAAAATTTCTTCTTTATTTTTAGATGAACCTTGTTGAGATTTCCTGATATTGATATCAATACCTAAAGGTAAGTACCTACACTCATTATTTTATTTCATAAACGATCCTGGCAGAATTGGCTCACCTTAAACGGAATTAAATTAAAAGGAGAATAAATTATTCTTCAGAATATCATAACTACAGCCCAAACTTACTTCCAACGATTATTTAATAGCTTATAGATTATTTAAGTAGCTGCTGGGATTATTGTTTGTTATTTTTTATTACTTATAAATAATTGCAAGAATGTAAAAATATTTAGTCTTAAAATTTAGTGACTTTTTTAAATTATCTTAGAAAAATATTTTCTCGCGCTGATTTTTTATTAGAATTTAAGTTTTTTATGGGTAGGTAGGAATTTTGCTAACATTATTACTGTTTTTGTAAAATCGTCCTTTTTGAAAATGATGTGGATGTTTTTTTCAATGTGAATATGTGCGTTTGGAAAGCTTTAAACAAAACTCTTATACTAATACTATAAGCTAAACTATGAATTTAACTTTGATTCTTCCTTATTTGAATGATTTTTTGCTTTGTTTGGATATTCTAACCTGGTTTATTTATAAAAGATGCTTTATTGAAGAAAATTATACTAATGTATATGTGGAAAAATATGTAAGAAATATCCGACGCCACATAAGTTGCCCACAATGAAAAAGGCATCTTTTGAAGCGCGTTGTTGGGAAAAAGGTCTTAGCCGCAGATGCGATAAATGTTTCGGAGTCAGTGATTATAAGCAAAGGATTTTAATTAGTTTGCCACTCGCCTTTTGACATAACTCGTAAAAGAACTGCGAATACAACGTCTTAATCCTGCCACTCATAATACTTAAAATAAGAGGTACAATTTGGTTCCCAACTTTCCTGTGAATGCAAAAAACTTGTCTCATTAATTTTCGAACTACATAAAAGGTCCCATCTATTAATCAGCAGAATGATTCAGACAACAGTTTCAAGTATTATAAATTTATCATTTTCAAATTGGCATTCCTTTAAAACGAAAAGTTCAGCATCAGGGAACTTGCATTGCATTGAATATCTTCCTCATATTGAATATCCATGGCCACAATCGTTAATATATGCAATGATCATTACGTTTTTTTCTCATTTTTACTTTGTTTACAAATTTTTAATAGCTTTCACAAATTCACAAAACGATCGCAAACAAATTTATTGAAATTTGGACAGGACCAACGTCTGTCGTGGCAGCTAGTATATAATAATCTTCGAAATTTTACAATGCGGTATTTTTAAAATTCGAGATTCTGTGCTTCGGGATTTTGCACATCGGAATTTCGTGTTCGGGATATTGTTATCGGAATTACGTAGGTAACCCATTAAAATATCCTAACAAGTCGGTAAGCTTTTGAATATTGAAAATAAATAATAAAATTCTTATGACTTGAATCGTTGCAAAAATGTTAGAACTAAATTTTATGTTTTTGTCAAAAATTGGAGTATGTAATGTTAGTTCCGCAAATTTGTATGTCGAGTCCAAGAAGGTCAGATTCATTCCGTGTGCATGTTGATTGAGTGCGAGACAATTGCGGTGTTAAATTTCGAAGAGATCGGCCGCCTGCCTGCAAATAAGTTAGGTCGGTAATGAATTTATAAAGCTTGTGTTTATTGAATTAATTAAAAACAGAATTACGAGTAAAATTGTGTTTTTATTTCTATGTGAGACTACAACGGGTTTGCTTATCTCACGATATTGTGTGATTTTAATTAATTTTTAATTGTCTTGAAATGGAGCTTTCTACAACAAATATGAGGTGTAGGGTTCGCTGTTGATTTCACGTGCATTTCATACTTAAGTTTATACAGTTAGCAATAGAAAGTGTCTAGCAATTCATCAAGGTTACATAATTTGATTCGTGACTCCTGATAAGTTGCGTTGTTGTATCTTTTACTAGTTTCTGGGTATAAAAGAACAAAAAAAAATTCCATTAATTGTGACGACCTGTAATTATTACTATAAATACCTAAACCCAAAAATTTTCATTGGGTCTCAATTATGAATTATTTTGTGGGTGAAGGACTCTTTATTTATTTACTTTATTCTTTGTTTTTATACAAAATCACGGTCAAGTGGTGTTAATTAAGTTGGTATTTGAAACGATAGGGTCTAATCTTGTGCTATTTCTTGTTTATTTTGAATGGGTGCAGTATACTTATTTTATTTTCATAGTTTGTTGGGTATGTTATTATTCTAACGTCTTCATAACATATGTAGTTTGCCTGGATTATAATATTTTAAATATACTCCGTTGGCGGTTGTTGGTTACTACATATTATGTCTGTATAGTATTAGCTGCATCCTAATGTGTGAATAAGAGTACGAAAGATCGAGAGTGAATAAGTATATTAAAATTAATAAAAACTGTCATCTTTCTTATTAGAACATTCATTTACTGTTTACTGAAATATGTATTTCTTCTAAATGCTAGCATATATTTTATTTACATACAAACAATATACATTATATTTTGTGGATTTGTTGAATGATAATCCAATCTTTAAGATAGGATGAGCAGAATTTCAGTTATATTGTCATCAATTTTAGAGTTAAAAAATAGAACAAAAAAAAAGTTTTGTTTGCTTATGGCTCTTTTTTCCTTTTATTTTTGAAATATGTTGTCATCATATTTATTGTATTGGGAACAAAATGTTAAAATAAAATAAAAAATTTAAAACATGGTTGAATAAATTTAATCCATTTCAATTTGTTTTCCTAAAGTTGCAACCCGTTCCTGTAAAAATTCTTGCATTCCTGGTTCTAAGCTCAATATTTGAACAGCCTCTTGTAAAAGTTTCATAGACTCCAATAGTTTTTCCTAGAAACAAAAAATAAAAATTAAGAGCTCACTCTTACTGCTTTTATACACTTATCATGGAGGAAAAACTAATATTTCATCTTAAACAAATTGCAGTCAAATAAGTTTTCTTTCTTATGGTTTAAAAAAAAAATGCGGCCAAGTGGGAGCCGGACTCGCACACGAAGGGTTCCCTACCATCTAACAAAATTTAGCATATGTACTTTTTATTTAATTTGTCAAATGAGAGTAGACATCATTTGAAAAAATAATGCCTACTTATGATAATGAATGAGAAAAAACCGAGGAAAAACGGAAAACGGATCGTGAAAGATACAAAAAAAAATTTGTGTGTATATGTGGGTTTTTTTAACAAACTTTTTGAGCATAACCCAATTTAGACGGGTTGGTATGCTGACCCTGCCGCACGAAACCATTTACGTAAGGTGATGCTTCAATCCTTATCCCAACCATAATCTTACCCTCAACACAAGTTTTATTGCGACAGAGGCAGCATATTGACCCGTCTAAACTGGGTCTATTTGATTAAATTAATCGTTTACCCAACTTTAAGTGAAAAATTGACAAAAATTGGTACACATAATAAAGATCACAGTGCCATCTACAATTTTCATAGAAAATTTAAATAAAGCGAATATGATAAAAGTAGTTCTCTTCACGATTGGTTGTTCTAGAACATGGTAAATATTATTAAATCTCTTATTCACCTGCGTTGCTTCTTTCGTTATAAGTTCTGCGTTGAATTCTCGCTTCGCTTGTACGGCCATGATTTCCTGTAAATCAAGTAAAAGTGCACCACGGAAATGTCCCCATCCAGGTTCAAAAAGATCAGCAATTTCTAAAAGTTCCCAGCACAGTTCTGTCTTTCGTTTTACAGCTGCATCATTAAGCTCTATTCATAATATAGAACTGATAAATGAATATATATGCTCTATCTAGTTAATAAGATCGAATTGAAAGTTTACCAGGCAAAAGAAATCCATTTACGTTTCCATACAACTGTGTCAAGGCATATTTAACCTGAAGAATATGAGTGTTCTTCTCATGCAATGTCTCTCGATATCTATATATGAATTCTTCAAATTCTCGTGGATTCGTCTTGTCTAAAGAATCAACCTCTTTTTGTAGTGCTGAATTTCCCCAAATTATCTGTTTAGAAGGGATTTCATGGGGGCATAATTGGCATTTCCATATTGCTGAATTATCCAAAGGATCTGTTGAAATAACCTGAACAAAATTTATATATGTATGTTTTGCAAAAACCTCAATACTAAAACGACTTTTAAATTTACATACTTTTCCAATTTTACACTTTGAACAATAAATCGCTCCAATAAAAGTGTCAAGTTCGGCAGGATCGGTACATCTTTTGCATGAACATTCAAAACATTTACTTTGCATCAAATGCTCACGCCTCATTAGGGTGCTTTTTAAGGGTTGCGTATAAGTTGTTTTTATAACATCGCCTTTTGGTATGTGCGTTGTTGCTATAAACAAAATCTGTTGGCTATCATCGAACAAATGCCGTGTATTTGGGATACAATCGTGTGAGATCATAGCTGATGTAAGATATAATCCACGAATTTTACTTGTATGATGTCTTACTTCAAATGAATTTGTATCCAAGATAGCTGCAATCTTGAGTATTTCTCTTTCGTCAAAATCGGTTATTTTCAAAATTGTATGAATGAATGTCACTAGATTCGCTTTGAGAACACTATAAACTGGTGTCTTCATTCTCTGCTCCAAATGATCTTCTAGTTCTATGAGTTTTTCAAAAATTTCTGGTTTTTTGTATTTCAGAAACATACATCTGAGTGGTACTATTGCACAGTAGGCAGACTCTCTTTTCAGTTCATTACTGTATTTTATGTGACAAACAAATTTTCTCTCAGACATAATTTCGCATTCATTTTTGTGATGATCGGAACTTTCACATTGAGGTCCACACAGTGGCCAAGTACACTTAGAACACTTGTAAAAATCTTTCTGTCCGGCATCAACCTTTAGCAACTTATGACAACCTAAGCACATGGGATATGACATTACTTTAGGTCCTAGGATTACAGGATTTTCTCGCAAAATTATTTCGCCCTTTTTTATATCTCTTGTTGCTACCATGTGACGTCCAAGCTGGTCACTTCTAACAATCTGAAAATTGTAATAAATTTTTTTGTTTTTATGGTATTACTTTTGAAAATATTTATGTATTGGTTGAAAACCATAAATTCGCCTGGGGGTTAGAGAATGTAAGGTGATTGTTCTAATTTGATGAATTTGTGCTCTATAATACTTAGGTAAGCAACAAAAAAAAAACAGAGTGGTAAATTCATTAAGGTCAATTGGCTTCCAGATTACTCTGCTGTGTATCAAGCGGATGTGCTTGCAATTATATACCAGAATATCGCCATTTTCATCCACATGTTTTCAGGATGACATCAGACCGATCGATTTGTCTTGGTGCTAAATAAATCCTCTATGTAAGCTAGTGAGATAATAAGTGTCCACGATGAACTGAAATATTAGGAAATTCGCACACATCGTCATTTTCATTGGGTTCTAGGACATAAAAACAATATGAAGTGACGAACTGTTCGGTTTTCTTTGGCTCCCGAGAGTAACATCTTCCAACATTTCATACTCATAAATTAATTTGAGGTGAAATACCCTAACATCCTGCTCTACATCAAGGAATGTTCAAATTTGCTAAAAACAAAAGCAGAACAGCCACATTTTTATATAGATCCCGCAATGATATTGCCAGAGAATTGGCGGTTAATATGGGTCACTGTTAATATTGTTCAATGTTGTAGCAATGTTATTCGTTACATTGCAGATATTATACTCTAGATGATCTCTTTTCCATGGCCTAAAGCGTACTTCATTTCACTGATAATAATAACGTAGCTATTGCTACGGATTTCTCCTCTTCTGAAAATTGGACGTCTTCCATAATTCTTCTCCAGGCGACTATATGACCTATTTAATAATCTAGTTCGTACATTCAGTAATACCCAGGACTCTTTGTGTATCTTCTTATATGCAAGAACAGTCTTACCAAAACCCGTCATAGTTGACTAAAACTGTTGGTAACTGGATGGATTGAAAAGATGAGGCCCCAGGCGGGGTCTCTGGAACGTAGGCCACAATAAGGCCCATGGTTCACCCTCCAGACTTATGAGCAATTGCTCATATATGTATAGGTCCCAACCGGACGCTCTTACAAAGTTCAATATTGGCCCCAACCCTCGTTACCAGCTTCATGCAGTTCTACAAGGAGGTGTAAGCCAAGGAATTTGTAATGCTTTTCTGAGAGACCCTGATAGTAACAAAAAAAGTGAGTCACAGTTTCGAATTCATCTCTGCATTCTCTGCATACAGGATCATCAACAAGTCCCATCCAGTATAGGTGACCCCTGAGAAAAGAGTGCCCACTGAGAGTTCTGAGGGTTGGCTTGCTTAGTCTCAATAGATTTTTTGTTAAGTTTGGGTTAGGCTTGCCCCACAGTTCCTTTGTAGATGACAGTGTTGGCAGTCGGCCCAAGCCGAAATATTAGAGGCAAGGAGTTTTGGTGTGAGCCTGATTGTGGAGGAGGATGCTTCCAAGGCTGCTGTTGCCACTGATATCGTTGTGACCCGGAACCCAAAGAACGAAAACCCTATTACTCCGAGAGAGTGAATTCAGGGCGGTCTTACACTCCAAAACCAGTTTGGAGGTTGTAAAGTGTTTTGACAAAGCCTTTACAGCTGCTTGGTTGTCCGAGCAGATTACAATCTCCTTATTCTCAATATCGCCCGCTCAAGGATAGCCTTGATTTTCGCCTGGGAAACCATACCATGGCTTTCAAGGTGTATGGCAATTTCCATATGAGGCTTCTCGGTGGTTGTTGACTATACATATGTTTATGTCTGGTTTTCTAACAGAATTGTGTATCACCGATCCTTCATATGCAATACGCCTAAATCTTTACAAATATGTTGGTGCCGTTTATACATTTTTGAAAATAAAAGAAAAAAAAAGTATCATTGGAGTTAGCCAATCCTAACTAACAAAAAATTTTTTCTCTGCGTGGGAGGATTGTTTTCAATCTATAACTCTTGAATCTTGTGCCGATTGTAAGCGGTATTTGTCAAATCTGCTATACCTGTCCAACTCAAACTCTGTAAATTATTTTGAAACACTATTCCCATGATTTTATCATCTTTTTACTTTTATACCAAGTCTTGCGAACCATTTCGAACTATATAAGATCTGAATCCACACAAAAAAAAAATCAATATTCATGGAAAGATTGGAATATCGAGTTAAACAGCAGTACGCCATAATTACGTCCCAGGAGTCATTAAATTTGTTAATGATTAAACCGACCGTTTGATCATTAGAACAAAAGTTTTGATAAAACTAAATGTGAAATCCATTCCGCTACTAAATTTCACTAATTAAATGGCAAAAACCCTGATTCTACCTATACACAATACAAAAAAAAACTTGCCAATGCAATGTTGGCAAGAAAATAGCACAATGTTGGCATCGAGTATGCGTACAACAAAGTCACCACTCGATCATTGAAAAACTAAAAAAAGTTCCACACAATGTCGAGATGTCGTATGTCCTCGTTCAGCTGATGTTCTACTAGATAATTCTCATTTCTCCGAACGTGTCATCAATAATATAAGCAACATGTAGTCGACCACTTACATAATTAATTCGAATTAGATAAAATTAGTTTGCACAGATACAAGCAGAGAAATTAATCAAATTTCCTTAAGATCATTACTTAAACCAATAAATTTTGCACATCAAACTGAATACACACGTTTGTAGTGGAGTTGAGCTCACACCTTTGGTGATCTTGACCTTGCATTGCGGGGAGAATATATAAATTAAATACAAACATATAGGACGTTCACCTTTTCGCGATGTACACAACAATATTCATTTAACGTTGGAGAGAATTGGGACTTTTTTTCTTCTTTTTATTAAAAATTTATTTCACTTACCTCGAAACATTTGCACTGGATTTTGTGTGCTTTCCTCCAATGCTCCTTTTGATGTTCCTTACCACAATAGACAACATTTTTGCAACCGCCACATTTCAATGTGGATTTAATACCACAAATCGGACAATGAAGTTCAGTAGTCATTACAAAATGCTCCTTATGAATTCTAATAGATTTTTATTTTTTACTGCAAATTTTGCACTAGAGCTAGTAAAAAATTTTTACCGACACAAGATATTTAGCTAGCTATCCACTAATGCTAATGTTTTGAATAAGGAACAAACCGGAGGAGATTGCTAAATTGTTCCCGATCATATCACTAAATTTAGATCGGTGTTCAAAATAGAATAGTTTCGCTCGCAAATCTCGAGTTCACAATGACTTGTGTGTTGTGTATGAGCATCATGGTTTTATGAAAAATCTCTTTTATGAAATATTTCAAAATTTATACAATAAAAGAATGTCATCATCGGTAGAAGCTACTTCCGAAAATATGATTATGTCTGATGGAAGATTGCTTAAGATCTGTTTGTAGCATCATGAATTGGGCGATTGTAAATTTTTCAATGATTTACTGATGTTTCTCTCTTTTTAATGTAAAGCGAGACGAGTAATGCAATAAATTTTACATTACTGATAGAGGTTTATGTATGTCTGCACAATGGTATCTTTCAACATTGAAATTTATCCCTGTCAGAGGTGTGTGGTAAAAGTGAAAGGGATTTTTCTTTATTCTTAAAAAATAAAAAAAACATTTCTAAACGGATGAAAACATTTCATACAAAACGCAACAATAAACATATTTAGATTGAAAACTCAAGATATGACGAAATTTAACTATGCAATTTGTCGGCTACTGTAAATTTTATTTATTTATTCATATTTAGTAACAGTTTTTATAAATTACTTTTTAACATCTTTAATTTTTAATCCATTTTTTTGGTAGTGTACTAAACTACAGCCAAAGAACGAACAATTACAAGAACTCTCAGCGGTTTCGGCTTCCCTGCTTGCCTAGTCCTAGTCGTCGTGAAATATGAAAATAAATATCATTATTCAAACTAAGAGAAAAAATTTGTGCAAGGTATTGAAAACATTAATTTATTTATCTCCCCCCTGCATCATTCACAACTAAAAAATTTATTCGGACCGTCTACAGCCACCAATAATGCAAACGAATTCTGAAGAAATATAGTTTAGCTGGCCATACACGAGAGGAATTTTCAACGGATAATCTGATCCACCGACGCCCTGTTCCGCGGACCAATTCCGTATGTTAGTGCGCAAAACAACTGAATCAATTCCTCCGTGGAACGGTTCCGTTGATTCAAGTCCGTCATCGGCCATTAACAGCGCAGTTGTTGTAGTAAGAGTTCTGCGGCCTTTTCATTAAACACAAAAGAGTAATGAATACTATATTCTAATAATGCTGCTATTACTTACTGTGAAATTTAATTATTTTTTATATCTTTCTAATGGACTGTATTTTATTTTCAAAAAATTATAATAATAAAGTGAGTAAAGTTACACACCTTCATATACTTTGCCTTTAAGACTTTGAATATTATCTCACACATTGCTGTAATTATTTATCCTAAAATTTGAGCAGCAATTCCAGCCGAAAATTTTAAATCTTCATATGATCTGCCAGTTGCGAGAAATCTCTTAACAAATACACGTTCTTCGAAACGTATGCATTGTCATATTATAGTGTCAGTTTTACTCAAATATGGCTTAAGCAAGCCTTAGAATTGTTTTATAAAAATGCTGTTAAATTTTATCTAATTTTTTTAATATATTTTATTTACCTAACAATTTTTGAAATCGTCTGATTCATTTGTCCGGAGCCCTTTTATTAATTTCATATATCCAAAAGCATTTTTTTCATTTAATCAGTTTTCAACCCATTTTGATCTCTCCTTCTTTTTTATAACTGCATCATAACTCTGCGGCACCATTTTATATGGCTGATCCGGCGTGAAAGGCCCCAGATCTTTCAAACAAGCAAGAAAGACCAAGTCCGCGGTTCAGATCCGTCAAAAACATGCAGTCAATTTTACCACGGACCTGATATATTGAAAAGCAGATATATCCGCGGACGGGGTCCGCTCAACAGATCCGCCACGTTAAGGGGCGACAGTGGACCTGATCCGCGGAACTCAGTTCCGCGGACGAGATCCAGAGGATGTGGTCAGCGGATCAAATCTGTACAAAATTCCGCTCGTGTATGGCCAGCTAATGGCAGATGACGGACTTGAATCAACGGAACCGTTCCACGGAGGAACTGCTCCGCGGAATGGATTCAGTCGTTTTGTTCACTAATGTACAGAATTGGTCCGCGGAACAGGGCGTCGGTGGATCAGATTCGTTGAAAATTCCTCTCGTGTATGGCCAGCTAATAAGTTTAGAATTTCATTCGGCTGCAAACCGTATGTATTAGCCGTCATCAAACCGTGGCTAGCCACGATTGCTTTCAGGTTTTGAAACCGGTCCGATTTTAACCTGATCGTATGTCGCTGCCAAGTTAATCACTTGGGATTCATTTGGCACGGAAAAAACCTAATCGTATGTCGCTACCCTATGTGCTAACTCAGGAGATGGGTGCGGGTACAATCCTGGTTCGCCTGTCGTTTAAAATCCACTCATTTAATACAAAATGATGAAATTTATTTTACAAAACTTATCGCGGTGCTTTCATACCGCCACAAGGAAAAAAAAATAGAATTATATAGAATTAAAAAAAAACAAATGAAGCCACTAAATTGCTAATTCGCCGCCGTCAACCAGCAATGTACTTACTTATATTTTATTAGATTTTATTATATTCTTATAAAAATAATTGAAAACTAAAAATAAAACTACTTTACTTTTACATTTCTCAGTGCTAACCATTCCTCCACGTGGTAGCTTTAGTCTTAATCTTTTCTTTTTCTTTTTTTTCAAATCAAATCGATTGTCTGCGCACTTTTAATGTTCTTTAGTTTTTGTTTTTTTTATCCTTTAATCAAAAATAAAAAAAATCACAAAACTACTATCTTTGCGGTTCTGCGTCTTTACTATTCGGTAGTTACTAGGCAATAGTTTACGCCAATATTATGCACTTCGAATGTTTATTTGTTCTTGATGTTGCAATGTTTATTATCGTTAGTATTTTGGTATAATATTGACTTTATTAGAACTTTAAGTTCATAAGGAGATCTGGACTAGCCTTTTTGTTTTCTATCCAACTTATGTAGTGTGTGCAACGTTATTACATATAGTATGTATATATTAATCTTTCACGGGGAGTATGCTCCAGCAATGCTCATCTTTCATGCCTTTTTGGTTGACTTACTACAAGGCTAGTTGGTTGCGCGAGTACACTTTCAAAACAAACAAATGCAAATCTAATGAGTAATAGGATATCAAAGTGTATAAAACTAGAAATTCATGCACTTCTAACTACCTAATTAGATTTAGCTTAGAATGACGCTAATTAATTAATATTAATACTATATATTGTCTTGTCGCAATGCATTATATATTGATGAAATGCCAATACATATCAGTTCTACACTTTTCATCGACTCTCCTGAATACCTACCCATAGTTACGTTTCTTTATTTTCACTCTTCAACTAGGCTGAGTGTATTTCGGAAGTCGTAAACGAAATTACGGAGGCGATAGATTTTCCAATAAACGAGGCTGAATGAATCTCAAAAATTCTCAAGGCCATGCTTCATTCCACAGAAGTTATTTGAAGCGGTTGTAAGAAATTTCGTGGTTCTGGAATAAGAATTTTGCAGGAGCATCATAAATCTTGCAAAAGACATACCAAACATTAAGAACGTACACAAAATGATTTTGGGGGCGTAACAAATGATAAGATTCGAACTCACTTAATCTTAAACAAAAATGTTTTATAGAAATAATACGGCTTATCTCGTGTTTACCTTGATTTAATTTCACGGTATTGTATTTTCGAAATACACTTCAAACAAAAACCTTAAAAATTTCCAAGTAGAACACCTACAATTATAGTCGACAGTTTGAATCGTCTTAACAAGCCTACTGCTGTCACCATATAGTACATCTTTCAAAATGTGGATATACATGTATGTTTCGCAGAGATTTGAGTCCCTTCTAAACCCCCATGCAATGAATAAGCATAAGTCATACTTGTTTATGCTAGTCCTACCTTCCCCAACATTGCCCTATTTTTTATTATGGATTGGAAATGCATACGGACCTAGAAATCGAAATCAATCAGTATTTCTTGTTATATAAATATCTTAATGAAGCCTCCATGATATTTAGATCAAGTTGCTAAGATAGGTATTAAAGAACTAGTGTCGCTCATATTAAGCCCCCCCCCCCCCCGTTTTAGTCAGCCATCCACATTTAAGCTAACAAGCAACTTCTGATGTTCCACGGATGTAAATTTAATCAATGTTTTTATCAGAAAATGAAATACGTGTTGTTATTTCACCACACTTAATTTTTAGTCTAATACTCTAGACTAGACAGACTTTCTCCATAATGACTTAAATTTTAATTAAATGGAGTCAAATGTGTCAAAGGTGTCACACAAATTAAGTCCATCAAGGACCCATTTGCAACATACGCTTCATTTTCAAATGGAGTAAATTTTACTCATTTAGTGAAATTGCAATAAAATGAACTGCATTTTTTAGAAAGTGGAAAGCTTTTCCAATAAAGTTAACAGTGTTGAAGATATCAGCCGATCATGAATGAAATTTCTTTGCAGTTATTCTTCTGTTTTTGATCTCTTTCAGTAGTAAAAAAAAATTATATTTTCTCTATCTAAATGCTTTGCAACAACAGAAAATACTCGCAAATTTTTTTGAAAGAAATTACTTAAATTAGTGAACTCTGTCCTGATCTTTACTAACAGTGAGGAGCTGTCAATAATATTTCCGTTCACAGTCTGTCACCACTTCATTCCCTTGAAATGACTGAATTTCAAATTAAGTCATTTTGGAGATAGCTTGCCCGTTTCAACTGATTAAATTCTATGATTTATACGACATATTACGCATTCCTTGGTACGTGTTACTCACCAGCCTTGTATTTATATATTTGTTGGAAGGAAAAGAGTGAGGGGGGAAAACAACAATAAAAAGAAAAATTATTATTTAATAGGAAATCAGTCTTCTTTATTTTATTTATATTATTTCCTTTGTCATTTAACTTGTTTTTAATTATAATGCTTTTTTGTTTAGTATAAGATAACCTTTTTGTTTATATTTATATAAAATGAACCAACGAGAATATGACATGATCATCGTCTATCCATATTTACCAAAACCACAACACAAAATCCTTTTTACTTTCATTATTTCGCAAAGGTTTTTTTCTGTTTGCTTTTAAAAAATCATTTTTACAATCAAATTTTTAGAGAAAAACTTCTTAAATTTCAAAGATATTTTCTAGTTTTAATGGTTTGTCTTTAAATTTAAATTTACTCCGTTTTATTTTTTATAGTTTTCCTTATGATTAGCTAAGATTTTTACAATAGTGAATAGATGAGAAGATTTTTAAGCTTTTTAAACTAAATAATATTTTATTTTAACTTTTAAAAGAATCGTATACTTAAATGCGTTAACAGGATTACAGACATTAGGCATATAGATGAAGAGAAATTTAACTAAAACACAAAATTGACAGTTTATTTTAGTTTTTTTGTATACGACATGAGTATCGAAACGTTATGGTCTAAGAAATCATAAAATAAATTTAAATTTTTTTTAGAGGTAGTATAAACGAGGAAGTGTTAAAATGTCTTTTATAAAAGGAAGATTTACTCCTACAAGTGGCCCAATTGATCTGTAGTCGTATTCGAGCCTATTAACAAACGTGTAATTTTTAGAATGTAATTTTATGTAAGAAGGGATAATCTTTTCAGCTATTGCAAAAGCTATAGGTTTTTATCACGCTATGTTCCATATGTTAACATCAATTGGATGAAATTCGACAATGGCATTGAATATGTTTACAAGGATACTAACTCCAGCTAGCTTTGTATGAGCTACAGCAAAATGGCATTGTTGTAAGAGATGGGCATGTTTGTGTCTCTGAAATTAACACACTCAGAAGGTCTAATAATAAAAAAATACAATCAGTGTTATTGTTAGACGTACTAATTATGTTTAGAAAAAAGTTCCTGTACGATGTTTGGTTTAATAAAAACTCGTACTATCGATAACTTGTGCTTTCAGAAGCTCAGTCCCTCAAAACAAATGTTTGGAATGTTTGTAGATTATACTGAAAATCTTAAGAAGGGTAAAAGGAAGATGAACATGTCTCGAGGTACTTTTTGAGAGACACTTAATATAGATGTCGCAGAAAAGTTTGCATCATGTTGCACAATTTGATTCATGGACAGGATAACAATAATAACTATGATAGAATATATCAAGATGATAAATCTGTGGTATTAAAGCAGAGTCCGATATGTACAAGAATTTCTTTTGGCTCTTGCCACCGTCCAATTGCAGAGTAATGAACTATCGGATTTTTTTTTCTTTTTTAACTACATATTCTAGAAGGATCAAGACCATATTTGGCATTGCCGTCATATTCTTCGCCATAGTTTGTATATGTTGGCATTAAAAACAAACAATCAGCAGTTTTATTGGACATATCGGGTTCTGCCTTGATATGACAGGGATGGAAGAAAAAGAGATCCAGATCCTTTCGAACTTGAGTTTACTGAAATCCAAGTGGACAATAAAATTGAACCCTTGTATAACTATTTGGTTTGATCGATTTAAGGAGAACTCCAATGACGCTTATATATAGGCTACGAGCTTTGAGTTAAGGCTTAAACACAATTGCGACCCCAAACGACGAAAAAATGCCGCTGTCAAACTTCTCAAAGCACAGCGTCTTATGCGAATGCCCCAAATTACGACAGTCGACGGACGCCGGTCGACGAAGTCCAACAAATGAAATTGTCTTGGAATTTATTTTTGTCATTTTGAGGTTGTAGGACGCCGCTGCAATTAAAAAGAACAATGAATTTTGAGGAAAAACTAATTGACGAAGTGCCAATTCATAAAATAATTTATGATTTACAAGACAAGCAGTATCTACATATGTATAGGCAAGTGGACAAAAAAATACATGGTTGAGATGGATACTGCGAGGTGCTTAATAAACCTCACCGTCTGTCGTTGCAATTGTGTTCCCAATTTTTCGACTGCCTGTGTTGACAGCGAATTTCCCACTCCCGTTTGCCTCTCTGATCGTCGCAATTGTGTTTAAGCCTATAATGTGAAGAGTGCAGTGCTGGAACTTCTACTACATGTGAAGTAGATTTACTACACTATAGCTCTTAGAATTGTTTACTACACTCCAACTAGTTTCTACTACGCTGTGGAGAATTAAGGAAAGTAAACAATAAACATTTAATTAAATTTACCAGTCAAGAAATTTTCCCATATACATATGTGTATGTTTCATCAAAAATTTCTTTGTTTATTCTTGTTTCATTTGAAGGGAGATGCAGGCAAGAATGATAAATAAAATAGTATTGTGCTTAGTACCTACCTACAGAAAATTTTCAATTACGCTTAAGGAAGTCATTGAGTCGGCGTACCCGCTACACTTATTGACGATGACAGGAATGGGGGGGAAGGCAAATACCGAAACGCCAATTTCGAACTGCAGCACGAGCAGCATACCAATACTACTGCAAGAAAATAACTTCGGCCATTTTGAAATTGTGAAATTTCTGATCGGAAGGCTGTGCAGCTCTTTGCCTGCGATTTGAGGTGATAATATAAGAATTAAATTCTCATTACTTGCTTTGAATTTGTGATACAGTAATTGTTTATATAAAAAATAATAACTTAATTGCACACGCACACAATTAAACTCGGTAATCATATAAGGACCTACAGCGGTGCACAAGTCTAGCCACAAAAGTCTAGCAAAATCTGCGTACAGTATACGACAAGGTGTACGCACCGGCCCATTTACTACACTTTTACTACATTTTGGCATTTGAATTTGCTACACTTTCAACACGAAGTTCCAGCACTAAGCTGCTGTTCTCCAAGAAATATTGAACGAAATAGAAGAGAGTGGACACATTTCGTCTAGATATATTCACATTGTAGGCCATGGTCAAACTATTAACAATATAATATGTATTCGAAACGAGTAGCTTCATAAGTGGATAAAATTTATAAAGTCCTATTCATATTGAAGGCATCCGACAATAAGAGTAAGCAGTAGGCTGAAACTAATCCTTATAACGTTTTTTTTTTAAAACAACATTTTAACACTTCCACTTCCAAGATTAAACTTATGAAAAGCAAAGAAGAAAAGAACATAAGAAATGGATATGATTAATGACTACTTACAAGATCTAAGAAAGTTCAATAAATTATTTCCTTCAAAAAAATACAAAAATTAATAAAAAAAAATATTTATCCTAAAATGGAGCTAAGAATTAAATTAACAAGAAATCGGCTACCTATAGAAAGGGCGTAAAAATACAATGCCCCGCAAGATATAACCTCCGAACTATCTTCAAGAATTGAAACACGTTTTGAATCTGTCTTTTCGCAGGATTGTATGGTTGTTTCAATTTTGCTTATTCTCGAAGTGATGATAGTGATGATGAATGTGTTCGTGCACATACCGGTGTACCGTGGATGACGAATTCGAATTATTACCATTATTACTGTTTCCAGCACCACCACTTTCTCCACCTTCTGTAATTGCTCCATTAGCGCTTCCGCTGGGCGTTGAAGGTAGAGTATCCTCATCAGAGGTGGCATGAATGAGATTTTCACATTCAATTGGATCGACCACATCGACGACGGGAATTAATGTTACAAATTTGTTATTTGTATCGATCTTATCATCCACTCCAACAGGGGCTGCAGAGTTGGGACTAATTGGTGCATTTCGCTGCTCCTGTAGAATTTGATAATGCTGACTGTGATGTAAACGACGAATGTTCTCCCTGTTGTTGTTGTGGTTGTTATTGCTGTTATTATTATTATTGCTGATGATGATATTATTATCCTGGACAGATTGCTTTTTAGGCATTTCCAATTTAGAGTGTAACAAATTATCATAATTTTTTACGTCTTTCTTGCATTTATTTTCATCACTTGCAAATTTCAAAATCTTTAAGTCATTCGCCTTAATTATACCCTGGTCACGTTCACTCAGCCATTTTTCAACATGGTCAATGGTTCGATGTAGTTTATCCTCTGCACTCATATGTGGATTTAAGGTGCTCAACAAAGATGTATTTAGTTTTGTATATCCGTGACTGGAACTCAATCTCTGGTACCCATGAAATTGTGGTGAATTCTGCTGACTATGGTAGCCGAATCCTACGTTACTACCATTCTTCAGCAATTTACTACTCTTTGCAATATTACTACTATTTACATAGATTTTTGGTGAATTTACAAGGGATTGTTGTTGTTGTTGATGGTGGTGGTGCTGTTGATTAGTAGGAACTGCATTTTGTGTTGAATTGTTCACAGACGAACATATCGTCGCATGTAGGAATGAGTCGTAGCCGCAGAGATTTGTTTTTGGGTGTGCATTTCTATTACTCTGAGCCAAAATTGCTGGGTTAATTGCCATTTGCTGGTGATAAATGGGAACGTGATGTGATGTTTGCGGTGAAAAATGTTCGTCGACCACTTTCGGTAATACTGTTGTTGTATTTGATCGCTGCCGATGACGTGCTGGACTGACATTTTGTTGGGGTTTTCTGTAAGAGGAGAAAAGTTTTTTTTTTATTAAATGTTTTTACTTGAATTGCGGGGGGAGGGGGTTTTTTTTGTGCAATTTTTGTTAAAATTTGACTTTGCACTAGTTATTGTGAAAGGGTCATTAGAGTTTTGCTAGTAATTTCTACTATTAATTGGGACAGGGGCGGTTAAAGGCATGCGATTGTAAAATTATGACCACTCCCTTATAGAAATCTAAATTACATGGGAGGCGCATACATACATAAATGTAATTGTAATTCGTGCTGTTTGATGATATCTTTTGAATAATTGTAATTATTTGAATAATTTTTTTATAGTTTTACTAATTGAAATGGACACTTCAAATCATTGGATACTGACACTGGATGCAGTAGAGCTCAGCTGATTAAAGTGTAGCTAGAAAAAAATGCTTAAATTTCGTACTCAGTTTATGAGAAAATTATTATCACTTACGAACAAAAATTTACAGATCGAGATTTCAATAGTAGCCCAACATGCGCATAGCATATTTGCTGTCATTCGATTCTGCACAATGAGCGACAGCTTATAAACAAAAATACCGTGATTAAGTGGAGAACATTGCACTATCTGTGCAGCACGAAAAACTGCATCAACACACAGTAGTCAATGGAAGTAATTAATATAAAAAGTCAAGTTATATTAGTTCGATGTCCAGTTACAATTTGTGTATTGGATAGATTTTCTGATAAGCTGTTCGGGGTTGTTTCATGATTTGGTCGCAATTTAAGGCGGTGAACATAGAAAATGTGATAGTAGATACCCAGGATACTAAAGAAGTTGCTTTTACAGACTTGGCTACCTCAGTTGACTTACGAGTGGACCATAAATATACCCAGTAGTAGTAATTTATATGTTGGACGTCTTACTCAACTGGTGCTACCCCCAAATTCATCGTATATTCGATCAATTGTATAAAGGCAGCAAAGTCGGATTTCCAACTTCCCAATCAGTCGTCACTTAAGTGCATTTTGATAAAAAGAAAAAAACAGTGATATTCCCCAACGAATGGAATCCACAGCTAGTTACGCATCAAGTAGGATAATACTAGTAGTAGATGAACGATGCAGAAACCGGTGCCCAAAATTTTTAAGAACGAACTACATAAACTAATGAATGGATAAATTCTGAAACGCAGTTAGCATTATACCAAAGGAATGTTCCTGCAAACTAATTAAGAGACACTGAAAAAAAAAAACATCCCTTAGAATCACATGCTCACAATTCAAATCCTTCCCGTAGTGCAATGTTTTTCGAATACGTTCACCCTAATTGTATGCAATATACTAATTTTATTTTAAAGTTCCAATCACAAGATGCCGCTGTAGCGTGCATATATAGGCAATCGATTTTAAAATATCAACAAAACAACGTAATACTTTCCACGCGGCATACTTTAGCTAAAGTAACAAATCTGTTTTTGTTTTTTCTGTACTTGGGAGCCGCCAAGCAAGAGAATTCTTTTCTATTTTGTTTGTTTGTTTTAAGTGAAATTCACTTAGGAGATTACGGCACATTTTCGGATGCACACACACACAAAATGAGGGAAGAGTGCCACTTCTTCATTAATCATCCAATCTTCATCAAAATCATATTCTTCTGTCGTTTACCATTTTTTGTTTTTATATAAAATTACACTCAAATCTACTGAGGCCTAATGAAGGCTTACTACTATATCTACTTTTACTCTACTAGTTATTTGTTTTGTTTTTTCTTTTGGATTAGGATTGTATCTATGTTAAGTGTCCCATAACCACTTAAGTTCTACTTAAAAAAGGATAGCATCTCTTCCCTCTTACCCGTTCGATTGAAAACACAATCGGTTCTTCTCCATACTCTCGCGTATGATATCAATAAGATCATTTCGCTTTAGAGCATTATTCCAGCACTCGGCTGTGGGTATTGTACGTCCATCGACATCATCTTGGGCAGTTCGACCAGATCTAACTTTCCAGCAGGTCTCATTCCCAACCGATAAGCTTCGCTGACGAGATTCATAACATTGTTCCTGATACTAAACGAAGGATAAAATGGTTCGCATCATTAGAAGTTGTCTGTAATAGCAATAATGTTATATGAATGTACTCACCTTATGTTTTCGAGCTTTTCGTAAAATTTTAGCTCTTATTGACGCCTGTTTTAAGTACTGTTGATGTTGTTGATGTATTTGTTGTTGTTGCTGTTGGGCAGCTAAAATAGAACTCTGTGCACATTCCTTACATCCATCTACTTCATTTTTTCGCATTTCCTTGGGAGAACATTTTATATTTGCTACACTCTCGTAAATATTTTCCGCTGCCGTTGGATATTTACAATGACTCGATTGTTGTTGTAATGCTGCTGATGTCTTTCCGGAATTTTGTGAAATGTCAATTAACTTTGACTGAAGAGGACCGGGTGAGATGTCCTGATTTATTCGACCCTCTGAACAACAAGGCTTCTGATGACTATTGGAAGCTTCTGTATTTAATTTATTAAATTTACTTGTTGTTGGGGTTTTTTTGTCATTAAGGTTTTCCCTTTCACTTCCACTGTCACCGTCATCCTCTTCATCGTCTGATTTAATTAGTTTTCTCGGACGATAGCGATGCTGTCTTCTCGAGTGCTGCTGTTGACCTGCCGCTGTTGTTATGTGCATTTTTTTATGTTTTCCTGTAGATTTAGATTTGCCTTCGGGCGATACTGTTAGCCGTACGTTTATTGTTTTACTACCACAATGTGGTACCACCACATTTTTTCCTATCGACTCGTAAATTGTATAGACAATACCTACGATGTCATCTTTTGTTATTTTTCCGTGGTGACCATCGAGATCGTAAAATGTAAATGAAAATTGAAGTGGCTGTGATGATTTTCCACCTTCTACGGATACATCACAGGTGAATTCCTGTAATGGAAAAAAGAAGTTTTGAATTTAGGGGAGTTTTTATGAAAGGAGATTTTTTTTTTTTTGTGTTTTAATTTTAATGAAACTTTTTTTTGCACTTAAATTAAGTGTAAACGATATAAGTGTGAAATCTTTTGAAAGTGAACACAATTTTCGCAAAATATGAATCAAAAAAATTTCAAATAACTCGTAAACGGTCAGATTTTCGACAACAATTGAAGATGAGAAATAAAGGAAGTTAGATTCAGGAATGAAATATTTCAAAATAAAAGGAAAATAGTGAAGGGGTCAAATTCCATTTTTTTGCATTAGTATTGAGGATTTACATGATTCTATAGCGCCAATGCAATACGAAAATGCAAGTTGTAACATTGAAAGCGAATTTGTGTTTGATGTGAGTTATTAAGATGTGTAGAACATACTGGAGAACATAAATCAGAAACGAAATTTTAATCGTATTAGTGCTAAAATGGTTAAAGATGGAGAAACTACTATAAATGCACTAGTGGATACTATAAATATATTATTTAAAATGGAGTTTTTCCAGAAGCGTGGAACGAATTTGTAATTGTACCAATACCAAAATTGGGGAAAACAAAATTGCGAGGAATTTAGGCATGTGAAGTGAATATGATACCTACGGAGGAGAAAGCTTTAGAGAAAGTCACACAAATACAGTTTGCACGATACATAGAATTAAATAAGTTTTTTCAGAATATCAGTCGGGATTTAAATCTGGCTATCCATGCGAATCTACTTTAACTGGGCTGATTAGGGAAACATAGTTGTAGTTGTGTTTCTCGATTTAAAAAGAGCCTTCGGGACCATCGACAGACATATTTTAAAGAATAAACTTGAAACAATTGGAATTCATGGAAAAGAGTTAGTGGTCTCAGAGTTTTTTGGATGGTTATACTCAAAGGATCAAAAAGAATAGTGAAATATCAAATAATAATGTAGGCTAGGAGTACAGCAAGGATCAGTGCTAAGGATTTCCGAAATATAACTTTTTGCAGACGATACATTAATTTTTATATCGGCAAAGAACTTAAATGAATGTGTTGTAAAGCTGAATGAAGACTTAGGAAGACCGAATGTGTGGTTAGAGGCTGAATGTAACAAAAACTAAATATATTGTTCTAAATTCGGATGAAATAGTTAATGTGTTGATTGAACAAGTGAATGAGATGAAATATTTAGGTGCTATTATTGATGAAAAACTTAACTTCAAAGTTCATGTGGACTATGATGTGCAAAAATAGGTAAAAAGGTTGGATTTATGAAATAATAATAATATAATGGGAAGTGCAATTAATATTCATAATAGCTAATTATGCCGCATTTCAAAGTATTTCCAATCAATTCTCTTTATTTGTACGAAGGATCAAATGCCAAGGTTACAAAAATTACAAAACAGGGGAATGAGGAACATATTATGTTGCCATAAAAGAACGCCAATTAGTGCAATGTTAAATATTCTCAAATAAATGTCAGTTAATCAGCGAATGTATTAAAAATGGTGTTCAAAATGAAAAATAATCTTCTACAAGAGGATTTATGCCGAGAATTCCAGTATGTAGCGAATATACAACCGTATCGATTGCGCAACTTGGAAGACTTCAGGTTGGAACGACTGAGAACGAGTAGGACTCGAAATACAGTAACGTATTATAAAGGACTTCAATTATATGTATGTATAATAGTACACCAAGTAATTGCAAAAAGCGAAATTTGTAGAATTTATACGCAAACCTTGTCCGGTTTGATAGTATTGCTCACCCTCCAGACCCGTGGTGAGCAGTCGCTCATAGGTCCCAACCGGACGCTTTTATAAATTTAAGTATTGGCCCCCAACCCTCTTTGCCGGCGTCGTGCAACTCGTCCAGGAGGTGTAAGCCAAGGAGTCTGTATCGTATTCCTGAGAGTGCCGGACAGTGACGAAGGAAGTGAGTCACCGTTTTGGATTCCGCTGCGCAACGCCTGCATGTAGGATCGTCAAAAAGTCTCATCCTGTGAAGGTGACCTCTGAGAGAAGAGTGCCCAGTGAAAATAGACATTAGAGTTCTCAGGGTTGGCTTGTTAAATCCAAGGAGCTTATTAGTTTGGTTTGGATTGGGTTTGTCCCACAGTTCCTTTGTTGTTCTACCCGACGGGTCTTCTAACCAAAGGCGACTGTGTTGGCGGTCCGCCCATCTTGAAATCATTGAGAAAATGTGTTTTGTTTGGTGCAATCCCGACTGTGGAGATAGGTTCCTCCGAGGTTGCACCAAGGCGAGCAAGTTCGTCCGCCCTTTCGTTCCCTCTAATGTTATGTTGCTGTGCCCTGGCACCCACTGCACAATTACCCTGTTATTCCGAGAGAGGAAATTCAGGGTTTGATAGCATAATAAGAGTATAACAATAAGAAAGGTACATTAATATTATTATTATCATAAAGCATGATTTATTGCTAATAAAGCTTATTTATTTATTTATGAGGATTCGGCTACTTAACTAAGACTAAAAAAGTATGTTTACGGTTAATTTGGAAAATGCGAAAATTACAAAATTACAAATTTAAAGAAAGTGCTTTAACTTCGGAGTTAGAACTGATGCGGTAGGACTTTTAAGTTGTATATGGAGAGGATACCAGATCCTATATTGAACGACGTATCAAATATAGTCGTGGGTCATCCATTTTAGAATTTAAACGATCAAAAAATCTGAATCACTCTGAACACCCGTGGCAGAAAAAATTCCAAGACCAAAAGCACCATTTTTCAACGGAATCTAGTTGTGCTGCATTCAATAGTGGAAAAAACGTACCGACAAACGATTATTAAAATCATCCAAGAAAACCATAAAGCAATCAAGAAGTCAAGGGTAAACATCAAGTCAGTCCCATTCAAATAAACAATTGTTCCCCCGAGTAACGTACGTTCTATGTGTAAACACTTTGTTGCTTCTCTCATCCCGAAAAGGAAAACTTTTGATATATGTACGAGTATATACCGAGGAAAGAGGGAAATCTGACAGAAAAAATATTTTTCTTAAGTATGCTGCAGCAGTGCTGCATATTGAGTTATTAGACCCCCACTCGATCCGGTTAAATACACAAAACGCAGCAGTGGATTTCCGCCGAGACCGGGACTGAGATTGAAACTTGCTGCTGCTGCTGCTATTGCTATGTTCAAGAAAAATAAATTTCCATTTTCCTACCTGTGAGAAAATTTATGTGAACCAAAACTCCAAGAGGGAGTAAATTAAACACCCCATTAAATATTGAAATTCTCTAGGGTGCTGTGCTGTATATTGGGGGGGAATTTTCCGTGGGTTAATAAAATCATTCATTACTGACTGCAGGGAGAGAGGTTATGGCGAAAATTCGTTCAGGTGTAGCAAAAATTTTATGCAAGTGCTTGGAATTTGGAAATGAGAAGCAAATATTTGTGATTTTGCCAAGAAATCGGTGTACTACTGTGCGCGGCTGTAAATATTAGTTTTACAATATGAGAAGTGCTGATAATTTTTAGACTTTTACATATAGAGTGTTGAACCGATCTAGACGATCATCTGAAGATCACAGATGTTGTTTAAGAGTAAACTAATTTATAGGCCTATTAAAATTAATATTTCTAGTTTATAGTTTTGAAGTGTGTATAAACATTAAATGCATCCAGTGGCTTTTGTCTTCATCAATGTAAAAATATTTTGACTTATCCCATGATCTTATTTTATAAAAAAATACCTCGAGAAGTAGACTATAAAGCTATATATACCAATTATGCAGATGCATCTCATTTGCAGACAAGCCGAAAGCAAATGTCGCCGTTGGTTCTGAAAATTCCGTTAAAAAGACAAAAAGTACAAAGGTTGACCAGAGTTGTTTGGACGTCCGTCACTAATTTGTGAAGAGGACTAAAGTAAAACCATAAGAATTTATTTTATTTTTTGCGTACGCTCTAGACGCATTAAGATCACTATTCTGCGGTCACAACAGAAACAAGATTTTCATAGAACTGGACTGTATTGTGGATGAATCATTATTTGACTTTTAAAGCAGTCAGAAACTCAATAGTCCAAGACATGATGTTGCATTGTGGTGATGAAATCTTGAATTTCACACTCTTAATCGTTTTTCATGTACATCTTGAAAACATTCGGCAAACAAATTGGTCTTAACCATTTACCGTACGACAATTTTCTATTGGAATTGCCTTAACTCTCACCGCCGAACCAGTGCTCTGGATAGTTATTGATAAGTGATTCCATGCGCGAATAGCACGGACGAAGTAAGAGTCTTCTTGAACAGAATATTTAAATCTATAGGAATTATTATGAAGCAGAGAATTTGAAAATCTAAGTTGGGTAAAAAGGTATGTACATGTCGGTTTACCAGAGTAAATAATTTTTTTTTTGAAGAGATATCGAGTAATCGACGATCGATGGAGGAACTCAGTGAGGGAACACCCCAGTAAATTGTTTCTGTACGAGGAAATATGATCATATCGTCTACGTTCGTAGATAAATCTAACACAATCATTGAACGCCACATTTAGTCTTACTAAACAAACAGAGTCCAAATGGACAGCAATCTACAGTTAATGATATTCGAGTGTTTGTTGACAGAATATTAGCAGAAAGCGAAAGGCAACCATTTAGCATCCAAATCCATCTATTCGTGCAGACGTCCTTTGGAGTACTTTACACAGCCCAATGGAACACAGCTAATAAGTGCTACAGAAGAAGATAGGAACTTAAATTGTGATTCTAGCTTCAAGAGCAGATTAGAATGATTAACGGAATCGAACGCTTTTGAATAGTCTAGTAGCGTTAGAATACATACATGACTCATATCAAGGGTTTCCGAATATGTGACGTAACGTCGTCAATAAGAGTAGTCTTACAACTATGGAACTTCCGGAAGACAGACTGGAAGGGACTGAATAGACTATGTTCATCCAAATAATATGTTATATGTCGTGACATTAATTTTTCGAATACTTTTCCTAAGTAACACAACAAACTAATTGGCCGATAGTCCAATGTCCGACGAATGAGGCAACCAATTTCTTGCCAATGCCGCCGTTCGCGCTACACTTTCTGGGAAGATCCATTGTTATGATTTTATCGATTGATTTCTGGCTAATAACAGTAAAACCAAGTTTTGTTACCTGTCGTAGTGTCGTATACAGCTTTTTCACGACCTTGATTGAATTATTTGAGCATTTATTTTTGCTCTAATCAACTCACTCAAGATGATGATTTGTTGTCTCCAACTGTACTCTCCAACTGTACTCTTTTTCATCGACTCCAACTGTGAGGATGCAAGAGGTCCAACCAACCAATGAAAAAAAGAAATGCTGACCTCTTGCGGCTGCATTAAATATTTTCCAAAAACATTCTTGATAAATGGTAAACTCGGTGGCGAAAAGTCCAAAAATTTAGTTTTAGGCTCACATAATTAGCCGTTATTTTTTTTGGTAAAATCCTCCTGGGGCCGGATTGACTAACTCGGAGAGCTGTGGAGTTGTGGAGAAGTAAGAAAAATATTTCTCAACTGACAGTATTGTCTGCTTTTATTGTCCTTTGTGAAGGTACCTAGGATATTCAAATTGATTTATGTATTCACTGCATATCCTGGCTATATTTACAAAAACAAATTATGGAAATCCTTGCAATACTTACAGAGAAATAAGGATTTTGGTGTCTCAAGGTACTCGCTAAAAATTGTAATTCACGCGAATATGGTCAATTTGGTCGTCTTCCAGTACAAAAGAAATGCTATAAAAATTTTAAATATGCACGTTAAAGCTTGTATGTAGGATGAAATCGCATCTACATTTTGTCCCCTAATTAGATATGTAATTAGTTTTTGATTCCGGTAAATAGTTTTGGAGATAACTGTAAAAGAAGTGAATCAGTCCTTCTTAAGTTGAAAAAATGGCCGTTATTTTCGTGCAAAAATGGATATATTTTCAACTCATCATTATGAAGAACTGATAAGTCGTGGAAATTCACTTTTCAGTACAAAAATGTTCGCAACAGAGTATTAATGGATGTGAAATAAAGAACGGCAGAAATATATGCAAAATATAGGAACTGGGGCGTATAGGACCCAAGTGCAAAAAATCCGTCGTTCGGCAAAAGTCAGTTATGAAGTTAAAATTATCAACAAAAAAACTACACACTCGATTACCCGTTTCTCCCTCTTTAATTTGATACCAAACATGACGTATTTTGGACAACCCCAATGAGGGAGGGGGTACGACCCCCCCCCCCCCATCCATTCCCTCAGAAATTGTTTACCTATATTTTTATACTCTAGAGTCTAGACTCTAAGTCCGTAGGAAAAAACCGCAATGCTCTACGACCCTCCCACACAAGAGTTATCCGTCTTTCAATTTTTCGATACTTCTCACGTTTTCTTTAACTCTTCAAGTATGTTAGAGAATCTCGAATGGGGAGTTAGGGAGTTTTAACTGGGGGAAAACGAAAATTCTCATCTCCCAAACTCCCAAACTCTCCAAGTTAGTGAATCCGGCCCCTGATAGACAACAATATCAGAATAAATCTTGGAAGAAACTCACTTTCATTAACAAATTGCATTTTGAAACTGAGTGACTAAATTATGTTAACAAACAAAACTGTTCAACTTGGGTAGGCTCTGTAAATCCACGTTTGATTCAACAATTCACCAACAGCAGATTTGGAACTGGCAATGTTATTGGGCCGTACTAATTTAAAAATATTGAGATGAATTGGATGGTATCAATCTGTAAGATATGGGGTTTCAACAAAACGGCGGAGCCTTTCAGAATTCAAGTTATTCCGCACAAACTTTTCTTTTTTGACGACCAAAATGATCAGCAAGATCATGTTATATCATGATGCCATGGTGATGGACTTTTTCGCTGCGATGTCGTGAATGGAAAAGCTTTTGGTATTAATCCACGAACAATTTCATATATGAAGATGACTGAAATTCACCGTGTTATTAGCGAAATAGAGCCATAATTATGTGAAAACGTCATACAAATATTTCGCCAAAAGAGTGAAAGTGTATACAAAGTCATGGTGGACATTAACAAGATTTTATATTACACGATGGTCAAATGTACACGATGTGTGAAAAAATTAGCTACTAAGTACTATATGAACGCGTCAATTTATACAATTTTCTTATCGCAAAAAAAAAAAAAAAAAAAGGTAAAATTATGAATAGAAGACGACACGACAAAAGTCTTACAAAAAAAAAATCTCATTCAACCTCTAAAGTTCATCTTGGTCAATGAACAAAAATTTCACATTTCGATTGCATGCAAATAAACTGCTCTGCTCTGACCATCATTTTTATTACAATTTTGTATTTTTTGAATGAAAATTCACTCGAATTCCACAAAAATTCCTCAGATATTAAAATTTGCATAAGCCACATTTGATGATATTCAAACTTTGTGACAAAAATTCATTAAATTAGTCACACACTGGACTGTCGATTATAATAAAAATAAATTGAATTCACAAAAGCTGCATATACCTTGCGATATACATTTTTTAAAATTTATTTACTCACCTCTAAATGCATTCGTTCGTCATCTTGATTTTTTTGATGTGGTCCCTCAATTCATGATTTGTTGTGGTCTCGGAATTTTTATTATGCGACGATTGTTTTGTAGAATGAGACTCTTTTTGTTGATGTTGATGATTTTGATGATTATGGTGATGATGATGATGATGCTGTTGTTGCTGTTGTTGTTGTT